>JAYKKI010000015.1:21482500-21965000 GCA_039881145.1 Druceiella hillmani | reverse complement strand
CCCGCCTTCCTCCCTCTCTCTCCCCCTCTCCCCTTTCGCTCCCCTCTTTCCTCCCCTCCACTGTGCCCACTGTGCCCACTGTGCCCACTGTGCCACATGTCTAGACATGGACATGTAGTGACATGTCTGTACATGTCTGGACATGTCGGGACATGTATGGGATATGTCTAGACATGTCTGGACATGTCTGGGACATGTCTAGTCATGTCTAGACATGCCTGGGACATGTCTAGTCATGTCTAGACATGTCTGGAACATGTCTAGTCATGTCTGGACATGTCGGGACATGTCTGAGACATGTCTAGACATGTCTGGACATGTCTGGGACATGTCTAGTCATGTCTGTCGCACATGGGTAATTTTTTTTATTCTATTGTTTAGTTTTCATTGCCAGTATTTAATATAAGCGTTGCCATGATGTCTGAAAACTGGTTATGTGTTTTCTGAACACATGAGGACATGAAGGATTATGTTAAACCTCAAAGAGAAAGAAATGAAAATTAACATGTAATTGTAAATTATATTTCGATTATTTTAGGTTGATAAATATTATTGATGCACTTTCAACCCGTGATATTGCCTCTCTAATGGAATCACTAAAATACATCTTTGGAAGAAAAAATTTCAGATGTGAAGTCAGGTGAAAACATTTTGATTGAAAAACCATTAAATCCATGTAACCTTACAATTGGGGTACCCCCTGCGGAGGGGCAGGATGCTTCATTAATAAACTTGAAACTTCATTTCATCACAAGATTATGCATGATAGTTCTGGCTGCATTTCGCAAGTGGTAAAAGAGTATATGTATATATACAACAGTAAAGTCTTAGTCCCAACTTAAATCACAATTTTGTGAATAGAAACTATGCGGTACTGTTTCATATGTGTATATGATTCTTTTTTAGTATTTGAAATAGTATATTTTCAACTCTTTTATTGTTTTAATTATAATATTATTGTGTACTTTTATTAGGTTTTAAGGTGAAAGTACATTAGTTTTGGGATAATTTATAATATCTCATTATTATATTCCATTTCAGTTTTTTGTGGTTTTCATCACTCTAATCATTTTGAACATAAACTGTTATTGGTAAATTTTTTCATCTTCTTTAATTTGACATTTTTGGTTTAGCTTTATTGTTCAGATGATCAGTATAGTAGTGACTATTGATGTTCAATAAATATGTTCCAATAGAATATGATCAGGCAGTTGACACGAAAAATTTGTAATGCAATCTCCTCCTTTCTTTGCTTGTTTGTTTCTTTACCATGATATTAGTTGATCTTCTGGCATATTGATCTATGTGAATCTTATCTTATTATCTTATTATATCTTATTGCGATCAAATATTAATTAGAAGGATTATAATGGTATTGGTGGGAGTAGATGACGGACACAGGTAATAATAATGAGTTAAAAAATTATGGACTAAAAGTAATTAAAAATATAGTTTTATTATAATTTTTTAGAAATACCTTATTGAGTTACATATGTATATTTATTTTTGTTGGAACTATACTTGTGTATTACGAATATACCACTTTAGTATTCAAGTGGATTTAAAAAATTGGAATCTGTAACATCTACAGCAGTATTTGCCAATAATTTTTGCAGAATCATGATTATATTATTATGGGAGCACATATAAAAATATTATTTAATTTTGATAAAATTTAATTCTAATGATGGGTTAACTTTAAAAGCACTAAAGCATATTATTTAAACTGTCATAGCTGTGACGTTCCTCTACATAAAAAAGCCTTTTTATCCCATCCCACAAAAAAGTCTGGTGATGTAAGATCTTATGACCTTACGGGTTATCATATTTATTATTCAAAATTTCAGTATAGCATATACACATCACGTCAACTAAAGTTCATCAAATCAGTCAATAGTAATGAATATTGAGAATGTAAACACGGCTAATATACATTTGCATTTGCCATTTTTTGCAAATCCAACAGGCACATATGCATTTATGTCAATCATTGAATGAATTGAGTTTTTTTTATTCTAAAACGAGTTAACATTTGTTAATTCTTTTTAGTACAAATTTTAAACATATCTCAAATAAAAAACAAAATTTAAAATTTTGAAAAACCCATGACGAATGTAGTCGTTGTAATTGAAAAATGATTAAATAATTTTTTTGAACCCCTCCCCCCCACTAAAAGAAAGTAATTAATATATAATATATTAATTAAAATAAAAAGTCTGATAAACTTAAAATATGATTTTATTACCAATAATTGCACAAACATTAAAAAAAACAGAATTATCAGCAAATGTTTCGAAAAATAAATGAACAAGAAATAAGTTTTCTGAAATCTCTTTTTTTTGTTTTAAGAGCTGCACCTTCTGCAATAACATTTAAGAGCTGCACGTTCTGCAATAACATTCAAAATTTATATTTCGCTTTACTTAATGCTCTAAACATGGGCTTATTGTTGACCACAAATCATTTTCTATTAATTTTAATTTACTAAAACTTCTTTTACATGAAACAACTCATATACAATAAATAACTTTATTGTAAACACAAGTTTTGGAAAAAATATTTAACAATCCCATTTCAAAATTTCTTATTTCAAAGATTTATTTACTTTTGAATTTGCAACATTGACCTCTTTTAAACGCCTTCTCAATTTTCATACTCTAAGGTAAGTTCTGTCTCATGATAAAAATTAGCAAATTTTTATTCAACTTATCCAAGTTGAAAATAATCTGGATAGCCTCAAACAATTATGCTACATATCTTATGAACTTTGATCTAATTAGGATATCAGTATTAAATTGGTTCAGAAATGCCAATATATTATTTTGATTTTCAGCTTTCGATTGTGAGATTGGATTGTGTTATTTGGAGTTATCTAACCAGGCATTTATATTCTTATGACCAACCCTTCATTCTGTTTGAATGTCTAAATCTGTAATTCTCTAATTTCTTTACAGAACGATCTAATGCCTCTTCTACGAGACGGTATAGCTTTATAAAGACATGTTTTCTCTATTTTTATTATATATTGGTCAAGAATTAAGCCTTTACTTTGCAATGCCCTCTGAGTCATTGCAAAGTAAAGGCTTAATTCTTGACCACTTGTCTTCCACTGCAACTCTCCAACCCATTGTTGAGAGTCTTAATACATCCATTACTATGTCTAATTTACACTTCCCGTGGACTGATTGATGTAGAGAAAAAGGCAAAGGCTGTTTCTAAGTCTCGGAAAATATAACAGAGTATTCTACTTACAGAGTATTCTTCACCAAAGCAAAATACAGAAGTATTTTAATGATTTTTTTACTAGATAACTGATCGCAGCACTAATTTTGTTTTCCACAGTGCCTTTGAGAAATAGGAACTTATTTTTTGCTGCCAATACAATACAATATTTTGAATGCATGAATATTTAATTCTACTCTAAATCCAAAATATTGATAAGTCAAAATAGACGTAATTACATACGTAGTAAAGTTTAATACCTATAGCAATATTATAATTAAAGTGACTAGTATGATCCGCCCATAAAAATGTTAAGCATACTTTTGAAATGAAAGGAACTTTGTTTGACTTATGAAATCTGCTTTATTTATTGTTAAATTTGGCACAGTCCTAAAGTGCTCGACATTATTAAAGGTAATGATCATTTAAGGTATGCACTTCTAAAGTCGTCGGCTGTCAACCGTTCAATATTAACTACAAAACTCAAAATATGCCTTATTGCTTACGAAATAAGTTTAATATTGTTTGGTGCTATGGAACCCTTCGTGCGTGAGTTCCACTCGTTCTTAACCGGTTTTATTATTGTATTAGCATAGGCAATATTTTACTAGCCATATCTTTACAGATTATTTTTCAGACAGTCATTATTTTCTTAGAATAATAGTAAAATAGGTCCGCATGGTGACCGAGGGGGTAAGACTAGTTCCAACATAACCTATGTGTGATGCAGAAGACGACTAAAATGGACCCAATTCCTGGGGGTATAGCCGTGTTGGGCGTAGGATTAAAAACACCACCCTGTAAAAACATACTATTCAGGAAAGCAGAATCCGGGCAAAACTTACGAAGACGAGTTGGAATGAATAAGGATTTGAGAATAGGAACTTGGAACCTGTTTACGTTATATGAGGGTGGAGCATTGAAGAACTTGATCGAAGTGTTTACCGCTTATGATACGGACCTGTTAGCAGTATAGGAAATCAGATGACTAGGAAACAGTATATAAAATTTTTATTACTGTCATGACTCGCAACACCAATTTGGCACTGGTTTTACTGTGTCCAAGAAGATCAGGGAGAGAGTAATAGACTTGTTACCTGTGAATGAACGAATATATAAACTAAGATTGAAGGGAAAACTACAGAATATTAGCATTATCTATGGAGGAAAAGTCAGAAGCTGAGAAGGAAGGCTTTTATGATACGCTGGAAAATATTTTAAAATATATTAAAATCTCCAGATATCCATCAACTGACATTATAATAGTTCTTGATGCTTTCAGTGCTAAGGTAAGAACCGATGATAACATGAAAGACTTCGTGGGAAACCATAGTCTTCATAAGGACTTCAATGGTAATGGAGCAAGACTAGCGGATTGTGCTGCTGCGGCTGACCTTATTATTGTTGGATGTTTTTCCCACATAAAAAAATGCACAAGCTCACTTGGACATCGCCTGATGGATTGACATTTAATCAAGTTGATCATGTTCTGATTGTTAGAAGACACAGAAGCAGCCTAATTGACGTGCATAGTTATAGAAGCGCAAATACCGATTTGTACCATTTTTTGGTGATCTGTAAATTGAGAGCAAAGATTAGTACATTTTCTATCAAAAACAGGCAACGGGAGGTTTAAACGATATAAGAGCAGCTTGAAGGAAAATTTTACGAGTGGGGATTATGTTCGAACTGAAGAACATAAATGGAAGGATGTTGCTTCAGCAATTAATAATGCTGCAAATGAGACAATACCAGAGTCCAAGAAAAATAGAAAAGTGAATGACTGTTATAACATAGAGTGTGAGGAAATGACCAAGAGGAAAAATAAAGCTTACAAGACTATGATTGACAGACGTTATACCAGAAATTCAGTAAAGAAATATAGGGATTTGAGAAGACAGGACAAGAGGATCCATTAAAAAAAAGAAAAGAGCTCACATGGAAGATAAATACAAGAAAATCAAGAACTTGAAATTGCAAAGAGAAGTACGTAAATTCCACCAATTGGTAATGACGTTAGAAAAGATTTCCGTTCTAGAACTGTGACCCTCAGAAAGAAAAACAGTGAACTAACCTACAATAATGCACAGGCAATGGATCGATGGAGAGAACACTTCAAGGATGTTCTTTTCGGTAGAGATAACCCGGTGGAAGGAGACGATATTATTGAGATATCTAATACTAAACCATAAACACAGAATGTTGACACACCTACATTGGGAGAACTAAGAAACACTCTAACAATCTGAATAGAAATAGAACCCTTGGACCAGATGGATCAGGGCTGAACTTTTTAAAGTTGATGCACCGGAATTGAACAATGAGCTTTTAAAAATAATTTGTGATGTGTGGAATCAAGAACAGATTTCCATTGAATGGGAAGATGGTTTAATTTGTGCCATCCACAAGAAAAGCGACAAGCTGGGCTGTCACAATTACCGAGGCATCACGCTTCTCAATGTGGACTTTAAAATCTTTTCAAATATCTTATTTCGTAGGCTTCTTCCCTACGTCACAAAAATTATTGGAAAATATCAATGTGGTTTTATGGAGGGAAAATCAATAGATACTCACTTAGAAAAATCCTTGAAAAGACCAAGGAATATGGAATTGATACCTACCATCTTTTTATGGATTTCAAAGCAGCGTGTGAATGCATCAACAGAATGAAACTTTTTGAGGCGATGTGTGAATTCGGAATCCCACCAAAACTTACCAATCTTGTCAGAATGACTTTACGAAGTGTCAAATGTAGAGTTAAGCTCATGTACAATGTTTCAGATGTATTCTACATGGAGAGTGGGAGACCTCTGAGAAGACAGGGAAACTTTCTGCCTTGCATCTTATTTAAGATAGCCTCTGAAAAAGTTACAAGAGACTCGGGGACAACATCAAAAATACCATTCTGCAAAGATATATTAGCTTAGCAGTAAATGAAAAGAAAAACGTGAGTGAATGATGTGCATTCGCTCCAAATTGAAAATTATACCTTTGAAGGAGTCACTCAGTTTAAGTATCTGGGCATACTCATTACCAGTAAAAATGAGATAAAAGTTGAAACTGGGAACTGACTTTCGATGGCAAACAGATGTTACTATGGTCTAAAAAAACCACTCAAATCAAAACTCATTTCTGTTAATACAAAAATAAATTTATATAAAACTCTCATCGGTCTATCATTTTGTATGGTAGTGAAACCTGGGCAATAAAGCAGAAGAGAATAGGCTACTCATCTTTGAAAGAAAGATCCTTCGATCAATTTTTGGAGCGGTCAAAGAAAATAATATCTAGAGAAGCTTATATAACAATGAAATTTATATTAAATGTGGGCAAACAAACATTTTGAGAGAAATCAAGTCCTACAGACTCAAATGTTTGGGACATGTTTTTTGACGGGAAGATCTTGACCCAGTGAAAAAACTGACATTCGATAAGATTAAAGGTACAAGGAGAGGAGACGAATTTGGTGTCTTAACCAATGAATTTCCTATTTTTACAAAAAGTATAGAGGTTAAAGAAAAACACGCAAAATTGTATATAAAGGCGTCATGTTTGTTACACAACATAATAAGGAAAAGAGAACAAGATAGAGACGAAGATTTTTGTCATTTCTGGGTAAATTTTAGTAACTCTGAAAACTCATTTGCAAGATCAAGGTTGAGACGTAATAATTGCGCTACATTTCCAACAACTGCTATACGAGATCAATTCAAATATTATTTCATTACTAATTAACTAACAGAATAACATGAAGTAAGTTATATATCTGCTGAAGATTTTCATTACCTTTGGTTAAATTTTGTTAACTCCAACAACAATGTAATTTCAAGGTCAAAATCGAAATGCAATAATCGAGTTACATTTCTAACAATTATTATACAATATCAATTCAATATCACTTTGTTACTAATCAACTAACATAACAACGTGAGCAAAGTTACGTAACCTATGAAGATTTTCATTACTTTTGGTTATATTTTAGTAACTCCAACAACAAAGTAATTTCAACGTCAAGTATGAAACTCAGTAATCGAGCCACATTTCAAACAACTACTATACGAATAACATGAACCAAGTTATATAACCAATATATTTTTATTTATAAGCAATATACTTTATATTTTTGAGAAGACACTTTTAAATTCTTTGGAAGATAAATCTGGTCAATTTTACTCGAATGTAGCTCTTTTTTGTCCCGACTAACATTATTGGCATTAAAATTATTTACTCTAACCAATGTGACGTAATCTTGGCCGCATGAAAAAATAGCAGATCTTATGTTGACTGAAGTATTGACAAGACTAAGTTACTTTCTCTTATGTATCTAAAATTATAGTTTATATTTAACTTAATTGCCTCTTCATGGTATTAGGGGGAATTGTATTCTATAAATATGTACTCTACCAATAATCTCCAACTTGATCTTTACAGTTTCCAGTTCATGCACCAAGCCATGGTTGAATTTAATTATAACTTTTCTTTCCTACTTATTGTCTTCATAACTTAATATTCTCCTGTAAATTAACTTTCCCCAGTAAATGAGCATCATAATGTTTGCTAATGTCTTTAACGCAGGCATCTGAGAGGACCAGTTGTAAAATTACCCCCATAGCATACGATTCTCATACAGTTTAAACGTAAATGTCAATAAATTCAACTTTGGCAAATCTAGATATTTTTACCCACAACTTCGTTCACATATAGACCTTTAAAAAATATTATTAAGTTAACATGAAGATTAACACACG
Organism: Druceiella hillmani; assembly: GCA_039881145.1. NCBI lineage: Eukaryota > Metazoa > Arthropoda > Insecta > Lepidoptera > Hepialidae > Druceiella > Druceiella hillmani. Next base: position 21,957,030 of record JAYKKI010000015.1, on the reverse strand, counting down.
TAACACCATCGATGGTAATAATTATAAAAATTATTTTTTTTAAGTAAATACATTATACATTCAAACATCAAATTAAAATTAAGTGGTGTATTTATAATTAAGCCCTATATTTTCATAAAACATGAACCAAGTTATATAACCAATATATTTTTATTTGTAAGCAATATACTTTATATTAGTTTAGTAGATTTTACATATATGCACTTAAAAAGAAAAAATTCCAAAAATTAAACTTTTATTTTCTTTCACTTTCATTATATTACCCATAATAACTTATTCGTAAATGTCTTCAATGTACAAACATCCCAATTCTACAGCATCACTGTATGTGTGGATTTTCTAGAACCACATTTGTTGACACAATACTGCTTAGAACCGTAGAAACGTACCTACTGAGTTTGTGTGCATCTTTATAGGTAAAATCTTTATTGATATTCTTATCCTTCTATAAAGTATTATTATTATTATTATAATTAATAACTTTCTGACTCTTTTAACTCTCTAAAGTTACTAACTTTTCTAGAAGTACCCATAGGCTTTGATGATTTGTCAGTGAATCCGCTATGCGATTGAAAATTTTAAATATCGTAAAAAGGAGAAAGCAAAAAGATAAAGACTTTTATTAAAAGCAGTATAAATTAAATCTTATTATATTTATATCTTTTCATATCTAATGGAATAGCTATTATTGAACGCCAATTTAGGGTATAGGTCCAGAATTTCTATGTTAGTTGTGGACTAGTAACGGTGCCTCAGTACTGTTACTAGTCCACGTAATTTTGAAAATAAAACTGTTCATTTCAGAGTTATTCATAATTGCTCAAGAACATTCTACTTACATCTCATCAGAAAATTTTACTTCCATTTTTCTTCATCGCATGTATATTATAATGTTTGACATACATTTGTGTTACATTTTGCTGATCGACAAGTTATAGTGTAAAAATATCCACTTCGAATTAATGAAATCTTTCAACCAAAATATTTCGATTCGGACTACCAAAAAGACTTATTTCATAAATCCAGATTTGCAAACATATGTTTTACATTAATTGTACCATAATACAAATAAAAAATTTGATCATCGATTCTTTCTTATTTGATGCCGCTGTAATGATAAAATATTTTCCCGTTTATTTCTCATTTTCGATGGTTATTTCAGAAATGTTATATTTTTGTTTGATATTATACAATATTTACAAAAGACTCCAAATTATAAACAGGCATTTAAAGACAATTTTAACTAAATGTCAGGAACGACCAGATTATTATTGTATAATGCACTTACGTGAAGAGAGGAACAATCAAATTGTGTTAGGACCTGGTGTGGAAGATGCTTTTCAACTAATTGCATTATGACGATCCTTCTTTAAGAATTTAAGTAAACTAGATATCACGTAGTTCCATTTACTTGTTAATAAAAATTAATTGATTTTTCTTTTAGTGAATTTGTACAGAAACACATTATTAGATCATAAAAATATTTAATGTTGTTATAACTAAATGTTTTGTATCTAAATAGTAATTTTGTTTATAATTTACAGATAATTCTGGCATTTTTAAGCTGTTTTTTAGTTCTTCTTTCAACAATGAGCCGTGTGATGTCCGTATTTCAGGAAAACGTGAGTACATTTTACTATTAATTTTCAGCTGTCCTACATTTAGTTATGAATTTAAAAAAAAATTTGGATACTGAAATGGTTTACCAATTATACAGCTAAGTTTAAAAATCCTTTTTATATCGTTATTACTCTCCAAGTTAATAGTTTGTCTAAACTATTGCTATATGACATTTCCTACGGTAGGCTAAACATATTTCTGTGAATACATTTAATTAAGTTTTTTAGGAATTGCGTTTAAAAACTGAAAATATCCCAATTTTTAAGCAATATGTTGATTAAATGATTCTTATCAAATTTTCCAATACTGATGTTTTTCCAATTTAAATTTTAAAAAGTATTGGAAAGTTACTGTATGTACCGATGGTACACAAGAAGAATTTTATTTTATATTATTGAAGACTTGCATATGCCTTATTCATCCTGGCGTTCTACATGTTAAGTATATGTCTCTACGTGTACTTTGTTCATCCTTGTACTGCTTTACGTCCTTGTTCGTCTTGCACGTCCTACTATTGCTTTATAGAATTTCGTTTTTGTCTTTTCTAATTGTAATTATTTAAATATGTTTGCCTTTATCATCCTATTACTACCTCACAGATGTTTGTTTTTATTCATCCAAGTAGCACCGATATGTAGATTTTTGTCTTTATTCATCCTACTACAGCTTTACAGAGGTGCTTCTTTTTCATCTAAAATGAACGCATTATCCTCAGTGAACACCCAACTCAGAGAAACCTGGAAACCCGTATGCTGCTATAGGTGCCGCTGATTCACGAGCTCTTTCTACCACCACTCTCCATTTCTCCCCATCAGAAACCCATCATAATTGTACAGCCTTATAGATTTTCATCTTTGCCCATTCTAGTACTACTTTGTAGACGTCATCAAAATAACCTATATTTTGATGTAAATATGGATGACAAATATTTTCCCAAAAGGGATTTAGCAATTGTATCTTCTTCAGTTTAATTCAACAATTGACAAATAATATACTCAACGTTTTTTTAATTCTGTCTTAAAAGATTTTTTTTAATGTATTATTATAATGTGTTAGTTTAAGACAATAAAAAGAAAATTAAATGCGAGGTACATTTATTTTATACTACATTAGACCTTTAAACAATAATTCTCCTTTCGAATCGCCTGCAGAGATCGATTGGCCTCCATATATAGTCACTCATGAAACGTTTTTATTATTAAAAAACTTGGTAATGTTTATTTTTAAGAGTAAAATTGCAACAAAAAGAAAGAAATTATATTTAAACTTTATTGGGCACAATACTTAATCCGCAATTTTAAAACATTTGGCTCGTTAGTCGGACAAATGTGGAAGTAAATATGGAACAAAATTAATTATTTCAGGTTGAATGCGACGTGTGGTTTATCTACCTGATAGCATGGTCATGGTATTCTCTTTCCCCCCTCATGCTGCCCTGTATTTGTTATGAAAAACTAAACGGCGAAACGCAAAACCTTAAACAAATTCTTATAGAAATCAAAGTTGTGGCACGTGCAGGTGTGTATGTTAGCCGGAGAATGAGTTATCACTTTACAAGCAGTTACGGGTTTTGATTCCCTTCTTAAAATAATTGTAAACGGATTGTAGAAAAATTTTACAAAAATTATTCAAAGAAATATGCATATTAAACGAATATTTACGAATATTCAATTAAGTATATTTATGTTAATAAATGAGAATAATACTGTTACACATTATTACCAACGTTGATAATAATAATATACGCTTGTCAGCTACGATAAGCAAATAAATAATATGGAACGAGCTGCTTTATTTTCAAATGTAATTTAAAATCAATCAAATTATTTCATTTTCTTTATATCGTTAAGATACTGTCATTTATTAATAAAATTACTTAATATTTTCGTTAGATTGTGATAGTAAATTCATCGCACTATTGTTTATTTTTAGATCAACGTCAAGAGATTACAAATATCTACAATTTGATTCTAGGTAGTGGTATAGATGAATTTACATTTTGTGATTTGATAAAATTAAGAGCTTTTATAATACTTAGTTTTACAGGCCTGATTGCAACATACATTATTGTTTTCAGGCAATTTTCTGATTTGAAAGAAATGTAATCATTTTAAAAGAATATATGCTACACTTTGTTAATATTCACGTGTTAGGTATTAGTAATAATGTATCTAAATTATTGACATAAATGTGTATGTAATTAAATTTAAACTTGGTACGGATTTCTCGTATTTTCAGAAAGTTTTGAAGACAATTTTTTATTTAGGAATAGTATTATCTTCAGGAACTCGTAAATATATTTATATATATATATATATATATATAAGTATATATATATATATATATACATATATATATATATATATATATATATATATATAATCTATGTATAATCGTGTACCTTGTGTATATTGATTTTCAATATATAGTATCTATCGAAACATATCCTAACAATTAATTAAAAATTTCACAGGAAATTAACCACATCGAAGGTATCATCTATCAAATGTTCACATTATTCCAATTTAATAATATATATATATAAATGAAACAAAGTTATAACATGTAACGTATGGTCACTGAATATAATGCAAAAATATAACGTAACATAATAAAAAATATCAAAAATAAAACAATTGCCTTTTAAAAACAATAATGTTGTACTCTTTTTAACATTAACTCTGGTATGTATGTTATACTTGTAAGCTTTTTGCATAGTTATGTAGTCTATTTGGCTGTGGGATTTCTCTTGCATTTAAAGGGCAAACATTAAATGTTCTGGAAAAATATTTCTATTACTGATGACTTTCGTAATTTTTTAAAAACCTATTTGGCGTAGGTGAAAATATAGTTATTTTTCTGCGATACAACTATTAAAATATATTTTTCGAAATAAATATTCTGACCAGAAAACAATAATCTGACCAGAAAATGTGAACAAAGAGGTTGAACTTATAATACAATAGGCATGACGACAGTATCAAATAATAAAAAATTTAATGATTTTATGGGAAAATACATATTAAATGGATTTAGAAGACGGATTTAGTTTAATTTAAAATTTTGAGATTAATAAGATTTTCAATAAATTAAAAGATTAAAATACTGCAATCGGCCATTTTGACTGAAACACGAATCACAGCGCATGACGTAACGTTTAGGTAAACAAACAAACTTCACTGTGTTTTGTTGTGACCGTACTACCGCTTACGCATTTGGATTGATTTTTTAATAGTTTATGTGTATTAAATCGACTTCACTTGACTCTAACACAATGGAATCAGGCTTTGTCAAGGCAAACAGCTCAAATTTGCCCAGGATTGATATATTGATGTTGGGAGATTTCCTCGCAACTAATAAAGAATTTTGCTCGTATGAATTTAGAAACGTCAAAACTTCCTTGTAAGTACATTTTGTTTATGTTTATAGATATTTGGCACTAGATACAACCAACTTAGCTAAAATTAAAATAGTTTTGAACTCATTGGAGTTTTTTTATTTTACTTTCATATGTTGTTTCTATAATAAGTATACTTTCATTGTTTACTTTTGAGGTTAGCTCTTTAATAGCATGTAAGTGATATATAAGTTACTATATAGTTAAGAGTTAATAGGTACCCGATAAAACTACTAAATCTTTATAGCTACAGAGCACCTACTAGTATTTTTTCCTCTTATTAAACACCTAATACATGATAATCACCAGTCAGTGTGTATGTATTTATTCTAATTAATTTCAATTCTTTCAGGTCTTCAAGACCATCATATGGGGATGATGCAATCAGCTATGTACAGCTAAAACGAGAAGGTAACATTTGTACAGTAAAATGCAAGATTTGGCCAGAGCATAAAGTTCATGCAACACTATATGCTGTAACATTGATGGTTGACGAAGATGAAGAAAAAATAATATCAGTCCAATGCTATGATTGTGTTGCTGCCCAGGGTGGATGTAAGCATGCTATAGCGCTGCTTATGTGGGTCCATAGACGTAGTGAAGAACCTTCTTGCACTGAAGTTCAATGCTACTGGCAGAAATCAAAGTTGTCAAGAGTTGGCACTACCTTGAAATTTATATCTGCAAAAGATTTATCTGAAGGTAGCCCTATTTTGCCTTCTAACTCTGCAGTTCTTGAAAAGTTTTTACAAAAATGAAAAAACGACAAAAATGAAAAAAGTTTTTACAAGAAGGAAAAATGAGAAAATTAGACAACTGCGAGCTACTAAAGTTTCAACAAGATTATTATTGTAATAAACTACATAGTGTCTCAATGCACCAACTGGTGCTTACATATAAAGAAGAGTGCTGTGATTTATTTTTAAGTAAAGTAAATTTGACAGCAGAAGTTATAAATGAGGTTGAAAGAAAAACCAGGGACCAGTTTAAAAATAAGCTTTGGTATGAACTTAGGTACGGCAGGGTAACAGCTTCTAGAGCTTATGAAGTGAGTCGGTGCCAGACCAATGATGGGACTCTGATTTCTGCTATCATGGGGCGGAAGATCCCAGACACACCAGCAATGAAACGGGGAAGATATTTAGAAAATAAAGTAAGAGAAATCGATTCCAAGAAACTAGGAAAAAAAATCAATAATAGTGGACTGTTCATATCCCAAAAATATCCGATGATAGCAGGTTCTCCTGATGGAATATGTGAAGACAGTATTGTGGAGATAAAATGTCCTATAAGTAGCAAAACTTATCTGAATTATATAAAAAATGGAAAACCCAGCAAGAAATGCTATGCCCAGGTACAAATGCAAATGTATCTAAGTGATCTAAAAAGCTGTTACTTCTGTGTTGCAGACCCAAAGTTTTGTACTAATCAAAATGTTGAGATTTTATGTATATCTTTTGATGAAAAGTATATATCAAGCTTTCTTGAAAGTGTTATTACATTTTGGAAATTCCAGGTATATCCATTATTATATAAAAGTATAGAATAGAAAATAAAAATGCAAAAATTTCATCTGTGTTTTATTTAATAAGAGAATCTTGTATATTAATCAAACCAGAAGCTATAGTTATCACATCATCAATAACTTTAACCAAACTTAAGTTAAGACAGGCATGTGGTTTTAACATGTTGAATTCACGTAACCGTCTTATTACCCGCTCAACATGAATCCGTAAGCTAGCTATTTGTTTTGTTTCTCTTGCTTGAGCTTTAGATAAATTAGTTCCAAATTCAACACTTGGAGGTTGTACTAAATGCACACCCATTTTTCTTAAATACACTTCCACATGCTTAAATCCTCTATCTGCCATTACCCACATATTAGGTTGCAAACATTTTGAAAAGTCAGATGTATCAATAATGCATGTGTCTGTTATTCGGCCTCCATAACCATTTGAAATATAGTTTATCAAATCATTAGGTACACAAGATATAAGGTATTTAATTGTGTTGGCTTTCTTGTAATCAGACGAGGAAAGAGCTTGATTTAAGGCTTTTGAAGGCTTTTGTATTTCAATCTCTAAACAGTCTATTATACAAGTCACCTTATTGTATTTATGCCTAAAAGCCATGGGCAAATTATTTTTAATCAATTGCTTATCTAACGATACAATAAAAGGATGCATTACACTTGCTATAATAGGTATATTTTTAAAAAAGATTTTGCTTGGATAAGTTCTATCTATGCCAAAGTCATTAGCAAGTTCACGGAATGAATTATTCAATCTAATCTTTTTTAGACATAATAAAATATGGTTTAACGGTATATTTGTCTCTTCTTGAATTAAGTTAACTAAGTAATAACAACTTAAAGGAATACCAATATAAGAATGGGGACTTTTTTTTATTTTTTTCAAGGTACACTCTAAAGCGTTTAATTTTTCTCTCTGTATGTCATCCTCTATCATCTCACTACAGTCAGATGTAGACTCCATTTGAAGAGATTTTATGGATATTGATGATTCTGTGTGAGTTACAGAGAGAGAATAAGAAGTATCACTATCTGATTGTTCTATTTCTTCAACTATCTTTCTCAAAACATTTACATTTGATCTTGATGGGTTACTATTACCACTTTGCTTGATTTTAAATGGTGATGTAGAGACAGAATGTAGAGACGGCTTCAATGGTGATGTCATCTGATTTACCAAACTGACTTGTGCTTGATTACCTTTACTTCTGAATGTTTTACTTATGCATACTTGAATTGATTTATATAATACTCTCGGAGTCAATTGGTGAACTTCTTCAACATTCAGCTGAACTGTAAAACAAATGGTTTGTTATTTATGTGCAATGTTATGATTATGAATGCAAATAAGAGTTTACTAAGTCACAGGAAAAATAAATTAGATAGTTATGAGTGTACTAACAATGTATAAAATAATAATGAGAATAAAATTAGCTTTTACAACACTATAATCTAATAGATAAGTTAACAAAATATGTACCTGAACTACCAGATGCAATTTCTTTAGAATTTGATTGTTCTGTAATTATACTTTTTTCTTCAAAATGCTTTTCACACTCTTGAAGAGTCATCATCCTTCGTTTCTTAGCTATATGGGGTCGGTCTATTGTGTCAGATGTTCGTGTTTTCCTGTCTGGTTGGCATATAATTTTTTTGGGCATACATCCTGGTTTCATACGTACTTGTGACACCGACCCCATTATATGATACTCCATATAATTTTCCATGTCATTTGGCAACTAGAAAAACAAAAGTAAGCAATTAAAATTGATAATAAGAATGAAAACCAAGATCAAAACAAACATAACCTCCATAAATTAGTTATTTCATAGCCTCAATATTTTAACTGTATCACGTCAAACAAACATTTTAAATCTATCAATATATAATACATACTCACATCAAAGTGGTCTTCACAGAAATAAAGTGGCGAATTCGTGGATATGTCGTTCAGGTTTTGCCGTGCGAGCTTTAACCACTTATCTCTTATTATTTTCTTGTTTGGAACATGTACAAACACCTTGTTGGGTGTAGCTATCGATGTGTTTTTACATTGAGGTACTGCACACCACTTATACACTTTGGAATTCATTTTTATCACGAATTTTGTTTACTTTTTCACTATGCGCATAGACACTGACATGTTGTTTACCTAAACGTGACGTCAGAGCGGACGCCATGACACCTGCGTGTTTTTTCGCGCGCCATCGAAAAAATATTAGAAAAATGGCTTTATACTTCGTTAAAATCTAGTTAATTACCGAAATATGGTTTTTTTCATAAATAGTAAACGTATACCCCCATTACGGAAGAGGATTTCAAAATCTTTTGTCATGCCTATTTTATAAATTACTTGTCAACCAGATAACTATATCAATTTCTTATAAATAAACACTCATATCTGTGTGTTAAAGTAGAATTACTAATATAAACAATGCAGTCGTTTTAAAACTAAGGCTAAAATGTTCAGTAATTTTAAAATTATTGTTTATTATTATACATCTGCATTTGTTGACTAATACCATACGTACCTTTGTAGACTAATTTCATACGTCCATAAAAATTTTAAAAATAATCATTTTGTAGAACAGAAATTGAATATATTTTCGTTTGTGGTTTTAATTGTTGTTTAACTTGTAATATGTATTAGCTTTTTTAAACATATATTTCTTAGTTTCGTAAGAGATTATAAAATAATGGAACGCAATTTATTATTTTAAATTTTTAATGAAGACAAAATCGCGTTTCTAGTTTGTTTGCTGATCATATTTTTTAAGATTGTTTACACTGCTTAAAACTGTAAAATTGATAGCAAGAAAGTTACAAAAATCATCGTAGGGACATCGAATAATAGTAATATTTACAAGTAAATATTTTAGTATGTAATTATGTACAAAATACCTAATATCAATCTAGGTAGGCCTTCAAAGCTTATTTGACATTCCCATAGATCAGATTTTTAGATGAATATCTAGTTTACGTGTATTTTCGAATATATAAATTTTAGGAATCGTCAATTTCCTATCTTATTCACTTACTCTCACTGACTTACTGACAGTTCAGCAAAACCTATAAGTTGATTGCAGAATAGCTAGAACTTTGAAATTAGGTACATATTTAATGTTTAGGATACCACTGAAGGAGGATGTCAGAAGTATATGTGTGTGTGTGTTTTTGTGTGCATTGTGCATGCATGCGGGCGCTTGTCGGTGCATGTGCGTCTGTGTGTGTGTATCAGACGTGACCTACATATGACAAAAAATGGTCTAGTTCAAAGTTTTAGTTAAACTGACCGAATTTATTAATTTATTTATATCACGGGAAATTTGTTCTACCTGCTCAAATTACTTGAGCTAACAAGTTTCATTATATTATAATACGATTTATTACAGGTTAGCTGTTAGGAAAATGTACTCTTCATCCTATGCATAAGCCCAAAAGTTCCATTCAGCCAGAGTTCCCTTTCGGCGCTGGTCGAACTACGTAAGCACTGCATAAATATATGTGAGCAAAAATGGTTACCTTTATAACTACTAAACTGTACACAATAAGTATATAGTATCAATGTAACTTTTGTAAATAAATATATTTGCTTGCCAGCAGTGAAATCTATTGATATTAATAACTTTTCACATGTAATGTCCATTATTAAAATAAAATAATATGATATTATGGTGTTTAGCGGTTATACATTTAAATATAGCAAATCGACTTCATTCTCCTGAACCTTAACAATATATTAATAACTGTAAGATTAGTAAATGTAACACCACATACCATAATAATAATTTTGAAAGTAAACTTTTTTTAAGTATATGCGCTTTGTATTATAATGTCAAATTACCGTATCTTCTTTTTAGTTGATTGATTGCGATGAAACATAGTCTATATATTATCTCAGACCTAACAGAATTAAGACCTAACAGAATCAGCAACAACTTTATTAAAATCAATTTAGCTGTTCCTGCATGATATGTGTACAAATAAACAAATGGACAAAAAAATTTAAAAACAATATTTTTGTGTTTTATTACTTTGGTATGTTCCTCTAAACAGTTTTATCGTAAAAACCTTTTGGTACACGTACAAGATAATTCTACAGTTTTAATGTAGGTACAAGTAAAAAAGTACATAGCAGCCATATTTATCCAGCTTGATGTTAAATCTACCAAAATAAACAAATTACAAATTTTGACAACATATTAAAATTTTGCTCTCCGCACCGATCCACATTTCACCGCTGGCCGTGCACATTTCGCTAATGTGTGTTCGCATGGAAAATTTCATTGCACTGTTTAATATAAACATAGTGCCACTTATTGATGTAAATAGATACAATATACATCTGTGTAATTACTACACATTGAAGAACTGGCCACTTCTTTGTTGTGGTTGTATTAATGCAATGCAGATTCATTTTTGGAAATATTAAATATGCATATGTGCTGATTGAGTGAATTGGTTACGATTAAAACGATTAAAAACTTATGTTACTTAAAGTTAGGCCCTGTGTTTTCGAAAACGAATTCAACAGAATTGATTTAGTAGTTTTTGCATGATGCATTTTCAAACAAACAAAAATTTTGAAAAAATAATTTTTATGTCCTATTTTAATTTTTACCCCTAAATGGGTTTTCCATGCGCAAACACATTTTTTTTAACGTGTATATTCACTACTTTCGTAAATAATAGGTCTTGTTGAATATATGCGACCTATCTATTAATGTAGAATGTATATTATTTATGCACAAAGTTTCATTGAAATTCGTTAAACCCTTTTAGCTTGAAGGAAAAACAAACAAAAAGAGAAAGACACAACATAGTAATAGGGATATAATGATATTTCAATTTCGACTTATTTTAAATGTGATATATTCATTCCTTTTCCGTCACTGCATGTCATCAGTTTGTCATATATATATATATATATATATATATATATATATATATATATATATATATATATATAGATAGATATATATATATATATATATATACATATATATAATATAAATCATGGTTATGATCCTTATTGCCATGGATTTTGAATAGACTGTTGTAAAAAATGGTTTGGGTTTCTTTTGGAATTATTACTATATTGTTTACTTTGCATAGATTGATTATTTACACATATTGTGTGTTTTTCACTTGATGATAGTCTACTTGTGTTTATTTTAGTGGGTAGTGTGTATTTTTTCTCGATGCATACATGTTTTTTATGCATGTACAACCTTAATTCGGAGATGTGTTGACCAATTTTAATTATTGTTTTTATGGTTGAAAGGAAATAGAAAAAACCAATGTAAATATTGTTAGGACTTGATAAAGGATTCCAGAGACATTCTAAAGAACTCTTCAACAAATGAGAGTACAAGTTCCATTTTGGAAAATTTATGCCAAGGTTCGACTCAAATGACATGTACTTTAGTCACGGTTGTTGGTCAGGATCTGATGATGGAGCTGAAAGATGATGACAGAACTTCCCAAGTAAGATTTTAATTAATCGAGTTTTGGCTCACTTAAAGTCTATTAGTCATGAATAATGATAAGAGTCTAAAGATGGAACAGAAAGGTGATGACAGTTCTTCTCAATGATGAGGAGTGGTTTCGTAAGTTCTTTGATAAGAAATGGAAGCCACGGTTTGATTATGGAGCCGGATGGTGGCGACATGAATCCTTCAACAGTGAAGAGTACGTTCATTTTGATTCGGCTCGTTTGACTTATATTGGTGATTCCTTTGATCTTAAGACGTGGACTGGGTCTGATGATGGAGTCGAAAGGCGGTGACAGTATTCGGCAACGGTGAAAAGTAGTTTCATTGCATTTAGGCTTGTTTTTTAATTTACTTCGTTGTAATTTGTCAACAAGCACTGCTTGTTGACGAACCAACAAACGTTGGTTCGTCAATAAGCAGTTAAAATTAACAGTTTTAAATCACCTCGTGTTCTTGTGAATTCCGGGGTACCTCAAGATTCCATATTGGGTCCCTTTTTGTTTATCATGTTTATAAATGACATCGGCAATTACTTTAAACACAACAAGTTCCTGTTTTATGCTGACGACCTAAAGATTTTCTCCAAAATAAGAGATTCTTTTGATCATTTGAAGCTGCAAGAAGATCTAACAGACTAGATGCATATTGCACAATAAACAAGATACAATTAAGTCACAGTAAGTGTAAATCGATCACTTTTTCTAAAAATAAGACAACCTATTTTACAAACCTACGACATAGGAGGACATTCTTTGGAACCTGTTAATTGCATACTTGATCTTGGCGTAATGTTTGATCAAAAGTTACATTTTGATATCCACGTTAAACAGATCACCTCACGAGCTTATGGTTTGCCAGGCTTTGTTTTATGAACTACCAAACCCTTTAAGCAAATGAGAACGTATCAAATCTTCTATACAAGTCTTGTGCGATCTCAACTTGAATATGCTGTTGCAATCTGGAATTCATACTATCTTACATACTCTGATATGATTGAAAAAGTGCATAAACGATTTATACGTACCTTGCAATATCAAAACAGACTATTATAATGTACTGTACGCATTCAAATACCGTACTCTCCCTGAAAGGCGTATCGAACTCGGAGCAGTTGTACTTTATAATATTTGCCATAGTTGATAAGATTGTGCCAATATAGTGAACCAGTTGCAGTTTCGTGTGCCAGGGAGGGCGACCCGTAGCTCCACACTTTTCTATCAACCTATCGCTCGCACTAATGCCGGTGTTCGTGCTGGTGCAGAGTCAGTCGTGCTGGTGCAGACCATTAGTCCTTTGAAAGCATTGGCACTACATTTACTTTTTATTCAAATCAATATGTTTCTTTTCTTTTCATTGAATTCGATATTATTACAAATAGAATGGTTATTACTATTAATTTTATCACTGACAACTATTATAGTGAACTTTAAATGAAAGGCTGATTTCAATAATTTCAATATTTATTGTTTGTTTATTATTTGAATATTACTTGATTTATAATTTAATTTAATATTTTATAAAATTTCTGAATATTTAATGTATTATAGAAATATTTATATAAGACTGAGGATATATGTACATAGAATATTATTTTGATGTGGGAATGTTAGGATACAAGTTAACCTAATTCTTGAAAAACTCTTATTTTGTATGTCACTATGACTTGTATCTGTTCTTTCCCATAGGTGATATATAAATAAATAAGGTTTACTTATATTAATAAATTTGTTGGTCACAAATGATGACTAAGGTGTGGTATTGGAATTGGAAGTTGGTCACCGAAATTCCTCAAAAGCTGGCTTTAAGTCATCCTGTTTAGGCTCATTTAACTTGTCTTGATTTTAGGTAGTAGCCAGGGTCTGACGATGAAGTTGGGAGATGATGACAATAATCCGTAATAGTGAAGAATAATTTCTTTGCGTGCGAGCTTGTTTGACTTACCTCGATGAATTTTTTGATCATGAATGGTGGTAAATCTTTAATTTTAGAACCACCAGACACAAATTCCTTAATGATATAGCGTTGGTTCATCGATTTTGGTTTCGTTTGAATTTTTTGAAACGTCCGTTGGTCACAAGTGTTGGCCAAAGTATGGCGATAGAGCCAAAAGATGGCGACAGAGACTGCTTAGAGGTAAAGAGTAAGCTCATGGAGCTTGGACTCATTTGTCTTATTTTGACATAAGCAAGAAAGCAACAAATTAAATAGGTAGGTTTGCATGTGCAGGTACACTACTGTCCAAAAGTTCGGAAGAAGCAAGGTAAAATGAAATAAAAGAAAATTAAGCAATTTTCAATTACTTTTATTGACATAAAATTAAAAATTAGACAAGCACTAATTTAAACAAATCAGAAAATTAACATAAAATGTAAAAACTAATTAAGTTTTAGCTTAATCGAAGTGTCCACCTTTTGCTTTTATTATCTCCGCGCATATTCTGTTAATTAATTTCTTAAAATAATCATCATCTAACTTGTTCCATTCGCTTTCTAATAGTTATAAATAAATGCTCTGAGCTCGTAGGAGAATGATTTTTCACCCTTCTATCGAGTTCATCCCAAACAAGTTCGACTGGAGAAAGGTCCAGTGACTGTAATGGTCATTGCATGATTTTTAAAATCTTTCCATCTTTTTTTTCTTTAAAAAGTTCTGGCACAGTTTAGAAGAATGTTCCTCCTGTATCCTCACAAGATTTCCGGGTTTATTGTTTTCAAAACAACCTCAAACCATCACATTACCTATAATAAAACTACAGAATTGGCGCATCAGCATATTGAAGTTATTTACGAGATTAACAAAAATAACACAACACAAAGAAATTGTTTTTGGAATGTTTTTCTGTTTGTCTGCAATCCTATTTAATTGTTGAACGTTGTCCGAACTAATACATAGGCCATGATTTATCTGAATCGACTAATCAAAAAGAAGATTTTGGATGTTTAGTAAAAAAGTTTAGTTTTACAATTATTATAATAGAATTTACTTCTCTTTTGTACTTTGACGTGTTGCTATTGGTATTATTTATTGTTTTAAAATTTTATTGGTCCTATTTAGTCGCACTTGAGCATTGGCACGCAAAAGTTGTGACAATAACATCACCTGTATTCGAAAATTGTTGACTACTTCTCTTATCTTAATTTTTTTTCTGAAAATGGGAAAACGTAAGCAAATCACACTTGAACAGCGAAGTGCTATTTGCACTCTTCATGAGGAAGAATATAGTGAACGTCAAATAGAATCAAGGCTCGGAATTTCTTGTAAAGGTGTTTACTACACTCTTGCTAGAAAACAAGAAACTGGAAAAAATGAAGACAGGAAAATATCAGGCAGGTCTAAAACCACAACTAGTCAAGAGGATAACTTCATCAGAGTTCTCTCTAAACGGAATCGATGCTTAACAGCACCACAAATTACTGCAACTCTGAATAATACGCAAGAAACGCCCATCTCAGTAACAACTGTTAAAAAGCAAAAAGTTGTCACACACCTGGAGTGTGTCAACTTTTGTCTGTGGGTCTAAGAGGATGTGTTGCCGCCAAAAAACCAAAGCTAACAATTCGACACAAGAATAATAGACTAGAGTGGGCAAAGACGCACAAAACTTGAACTCTATGTCAATGGGAAAATGTTCTTTGGAGTGACGAATCGAAATTTCAGATTATTGGATCTAATAGACGTCTGTTTGTCCACCGTTCAAAAGAAGAAAGGGCTTCTCAACTTTGCACAGTACCGACTATGAAACATGGCGGTGGTAATGTGATGGTTTGAGACTGTTTTGAAACCAATAAACCCGGAAATCTTGTGAGGATACAGGAGGAACATTCTTCTAAACTGTGCCAGAACTTTTTAAAGAAAAAAAAGATGGAAAGATTTTTAAAATCATGCAATGACCATTGCAGTCACTGGACCTTTCTCCAGTCGAACTTGTTTGGGATGAACTCGATAGAAGGGTGAAAAATCATTCTCCTACGAGCTCAGAGCATTTATTTATAACTATTAGAAAGCGAATGGAACAAGTTAGATGATGATTATTTTAAGAAATTAATTAACAGAATATGCGCGGAGATAATAAAAGCAAAAGGTGGACACTTCGATTAAGCTAAAACTTAATTAGTTTTTAAATTTTATGTTAATTTTCTATTTTGTTTAAGTTAGAACATTGTCAAGAACTTGTCTAATTTTTAATTTTATGTCAATAAAAGTAATTGAAAATTGCTTAATTTTCTTTTATTTCATTTTACCTTGCTTCTTCCGAACTTTTGGACAGTAGTGTACCTGCACATGCAAACCTACCTATTTAATTTGTTGCTTTCTTGCTTAGGTCAAAATAAGACAAATGGGTCCAAGCTCCATGAGCTTACTCTTTACCTCTGAGCAGTCCCTGTCGCCATCTTTTGGCTCTATCGCCATACTTTGGCCAACACTTGTGACCAAAGGACATTTAAAAAAATTCAAATGAAACCAAAATCGATGAACCAACGCTATATCATTAAGGAATTTGTGTCTGGTGGTTCTAAAATTAAAGATTTACCACCATTCATGATCAAAAAATTCATCGAGGTAAGTCAAACAAGCTCGCATGCAAAGAAATTATTCTTCACTATTACGGATTATTGTCATCATCTCCCAACTTCATCGTCAGACCCTGGCTACTACCTAAAATCAAGACAAGTTAAATGAGCCTAAACAGGATGACTTAAAGCCAGCTTTTGAGGAATTTCGGTGACCAACTTCCAATTCCAATACCACACCTTTGTCATCATTTGTGACCAACAAATTTATTAATATAAGTAAACCTTATTTATTTATATATCACTTATGGGAAAGAACAGATACAAGTCATAGTGACATACAAAATAAGAGTTTTTCAAGAATTAGGTTAACTTGTATCCTAACATTCCCACATCAAAATAATATTCTATGTACATATATCCTCAGTCTTATATAAATATTTCTATAATACATTAAATATTCAGAAATTTTATAAAATATTAAATTAAATTATAAATCAAGTCATATTCAAATAATAAACAAACAATAAATATTGAAATTATTGAAATCAGCCTTTCATTTAAAGTTCACTATAATAGTTGTCAGTGATAAAATTAATAGTAATAACCATTCTATTTGTAATAATATCGAATTCAATGAAAAGAAAAGAAACATCATATTGATTTCAATAAAAAGTAAATGTAGTGCCAATGCTTTCAAAGGACTAATGGTCTGCACCAGCACGACTGACTCTGCACCAGCACGAGCACCGGCATTAGTGCGAGCGATAGGCTGATAGAAAAGTGTGGAGCTACGGGTCGCCCTCCCTGGCACACGAAACTGCAACTGGTTCACTATATTGGCACAATCTTATCAACTATGGCAAATATTATAAAGTACAACTGCTCCGAGTTCGATACGCCTTTCGGGGAGAGTACGGTATTTGAATGCTGTACGCATGTACATTATAATAGTCTGTTTTGATATTGCAAGGTACGTTAATGCACTTTTTCAATCATATCAGAGTATGTAAGATAGTATGAATTCTGTGTAACGTGGATATCAAAATGGAATGTCATTTATAAACATGATAAACAAAAAGGGACCCAATATAGAATCTTGAGGTACCCCGGAATTCACAAGAACACGAGGTGATTTAAAACTGTTAATTCTAACTGCTTATTGACGAACCAACGTTTGTTGGTTCGTCAACAAGCAGTGCTTGTTGACAAATTACAACGAAGTAAATTAAAAAACAAGCCTAAATGCAATGAAACTACTTTTCACCGTTTCCGAATACTGTCACCGCCTTTCGACTCCATCATCAGACCCAGTCCACGTCTTAAGATCAAAGGAATCACCAATATAAGTCAAACGAGCCGAATCAAAATGAACATACTCTTCACTGTTGAAGGATTCATGTCGCCATCATCCGGCTCCATAATCAAACCGTGGCTTCCATTTCTTATCAAAGAACTTACGAAACCACTCCTCATCATTGAGAAGAACTGTCATCACCTTTCTGTTCCATCTTTAGACTCTTATCATTATTCATGACTAATAGACTTTAAGTGAGCCAAAACTCGATTAATTGAATTCTTACTTGGGAAGTTCTGTCATCATCTTTCAGCTCCGTCATCAGATCCTGACCAACATCCGTGACTAAAGTACATGTCATTTGAGTCGAACCTTGGCATAAATTTTCCAAAATGGAACTTGTACTCTCATTTGTTGAAGAGTTCTTTAGAATGTCTCTGGAATCCTTTATCAAGTCCTAATGATATTTACATTGGTTTTTTCTATTTCCTTTCAACCAAAAAAACAATAATTAAAATTGGTCATCACATCTCCGAATTAAGGTTGTACATGCATAAAAAACATGTATGCGTCAAGAAAGAATACGCACTACCCACTAAAATAAACACAAGTAGACTATCATCAAGTGAAAAACACACAATATGTGTAAATAATCAATATATTCAAAGTAAACAATATAGTAATAATTCCAAAAGAAATACAAACCATTTTTTACAACAGTCTATTCAAAATCCATGGCAATAAGGGTCATAAACACGATTTATATTACATATATATATATATATATATATATGTGTGTGTGTGTGTGTGTGTGTGTGTGTATATATATATATATATATATATATATATATATATATCTGTGTAATTACTAAGCGTTGAGTAACTAGGCACTTCTTAGTTATTGTTGAACTAATGCAAGATAAATTAATTTTTGAAAATGTGAAAGGTGCATATTTTCTGATTGACTGAACCGATTCCGACGAAATAAAAACTAATTATCACTTGAAGTCAATTTCCAAATTTCGTCTGAAGTGGGTCATTAATCTTAACATAACATGTGTTAAAACTTATACACAAACAGACAGACTAAAATTCCAAAACCAACATTTTCTTGTTCTATTACTTTTATTATGTGATCTTAAATAATTTTTTCATAATATATTCAATGAGAGAGAATTTTGCAGTTGGTGTCGAATTAAAAGTGCTGCTCAGATATTTTTCAAGTATCAACACCTCTCAATTTCATTCTCACGAACAGAATGTATGAGCGCAAAATCATTTTCGTAATTTTGTACTTTACAGTGCGTTTCTTATTACATATTTCTTTTAAATTTGTTAAATTTTTTATTAAAAATTTTCATGAGAAACAAATTATAATAATCATTTGTTTCTTCACATTGTATGTTGTACTCAAATTGCTAATTTGGCATTATTTTTTTCATTTTAAAGTTTTAACTTCAAGTTGTTTTCTTGATATTGTTTGCTTTTATCTTTTTAATTTAATAATTTCAATATTAATTTTAATAATTTCAAACTGATATAAAAGTGGGGGATCCATGCGAACGGGCCGCATTTTGGTGAGTCATAATCAACATTCAGGCATTCCATATGCGACATGATACACCTAACATAAATAATGTGTACCATACAGGCCATTATTAAATAATTTACTTGATATTTCATGAAATTATTTAAATGTCTGTTTGTAGATCTGATATATTCATGTCCAGATTTTTACAAGTTTCTAAATCAGCAGCAACGTATCACATGCGGACGCACAATGAGTAGCAGTTCAGACTTGTTCAAACGAAAACTTTGCTTTTCTTACACTTAAGCATTATAAATAAAATCATTAAATATAGACACTGCTCATTTGTTTTCTGAATTACAAGAAGAAAAGCCGTTCGAAAACACTTTCTAAAATATAAGTAGGTTAAAGTAAATGTACATGACCTCATTTTTCCGGCACATATGAAACGATTTTGAATTTCTTTTTGTTTATAAGAGTATAGCCTCTACGGTGGTTCGACATAAATTTAGTTAAGATATATAGATGCATTCTGGAAAGAAACAAAGAAACTCTTCAATAAATGCCAACATAACATTCGTTTTGACTTGAAAACATCTATTTGCTCGTTAAGTATATGATAACCGATCGAACTTTCTCATGTTACAAAATATGTACAGATTTCAATCGCTAATAACTACAAGACTAACAATGTGTTAACTATGGTTGAACTTACAAATGGATAGAATAGGTCTGTCCATGTTTCTTGTGTAGCATTTGTTTTACCTCTGACATCATCGGACTAGTGTAGGAGTATTCGCATGATTGTTGCGAATTATCATTTTGTAAAGGTATTAATTAGGGGTAGGTTAAAAATGAGTTTAGCTAATATTATGATTGTATGTGAGTGTCATTGTCAAGAACACGAGGAGCACTACTAGGAGGTAATAAAAATATTTGCCGGGATATAAGTAAAAATCGATATAAAATGGACAACCAGAAAAAAATTTAAAACGTTGTTTCATGAATCGTATATATGCTCAGAATTATAAAAAAAACGTAAATCATGGAAACTTTCATATCAAAAGGAATCCAAGAATTCTAAAAAGTCTAAGGCTGCATAAATACAAAAGCTACGACAGCAACCAAAAAAATAACGCAAAGCGAGTACGTAGCTGGCTCATTGGACCATGTCACTCATTAATATATTCGAAATGAAAGAAAATGAAAATCAAAAGAAGGCTCGCATGAAAAGTAATCCAAGAAATCTAACAATTGCAGGGCCGAACAAAGACAAAATATACGAGAGCGTTGAAAATGAAAAAAAGACGTAAAGCGATTATATGGCTTGCCCAGCGATGGTCCAAACGTTCACGGATCATGTGCAGACGTCATTGGAAGACAATACAGAAGACCGAGATAACATAGAGATCGATGGCAATACGACAGCGCCTTACGAGTATGTATTGCGATCACCAAATATCGTCGTGTTGTCATCGTCGAGCATCAATATGCGTACGTCATTGGAGGATGCTACGTATTGTAAAGAGTGTATTGTAATCGTACAACACAATTTTTTGATGGAAATCGATTGTATTGTGTTAGCAGAGTTCAAAATGTACATTTGTATGTGGGTGTAGGTTTTTCTTTGTCCAAGCGGTTGATCGCTTAAATCAAGTTACTTGGATGACATTTGGTATTTGATGGTTTTATGTAAATATCTCCAACTTTTCTCACTTATTTTTCCCTAACCATAAAGTAAAGGCTAGTTTAGGTAGAGAAAATCGTTAGAATTACTCATTACCGAGAAAACCATTGTTTAATTTTCAGGAAAAAATTAAACGTTGTTTTTTTCGGTAATGGGTAATTCTGACGATTTTCTTCAAATTTTTGCAGTTTATTAGTATAAATTATATAATAGGCGATAACTCGTTTATCGAGGATGGTTGGTACAGTGAGGGTGGGGTACGACGGGTACGTGCCACGTTGCAATAATTAGTGCTTTATGAGTCCTATAATATGGACAATATATATGTGCCTGTATGTGTGTGTATATATATATATATATATATATATATATATATATATATATATATTCAGGTTATATCTCAAGGAGTGGATTAACGAAATGTTGGTTATTACATATACGAAACAGTAAATTTTATAATCCTAGTCCTAATAGTTTCAGAGATATGATTTTTAAAATTTTTTTTATTTTTGTTACTGCACATAAAAAAATATTAGCTATTATTACTATTTCCGCTTTTGTATTGTCCAAGATCTTTAGGAGAACATTCGTCTTCCTAATTAAAATGTTATTTATTCGCTATTATTGGCAACACATAAATTAAACTCTGAAACACGTGCATTTTTTTAATTACAAAACATGAAAAGTGATTTTTGCAACAATACTGGTGTAAAAATAATGTATGGCAACCTAATGGAGCTTTATTTCAAAAATTTCTACAATTCAATATACAAATTTCAAAAAGGTATAATTTTCTGTTACTAAGTCGTTTTATAACATGTTTTTTATTCTTAAACCCATACCATTGATAATTTTTTCGATCATGGTAAAATAAAACAAGTATAGTATTTATGATCATATCGCATTTATCATGTTTTTTTTTATTACATTTAATGCTCAAAATGCCTTCCCCTAGCTTTTATGTATAACCAGTATCTTCTTACAAAATTTTTTCTTAAACTTCGTAAGGCCCTTTCATTATTTTTTACCACTTAACACATATGGTGTAGTTTTTGTCTTAATTATTGTCCATTATTATTAGTAGAAGGACTGGTGAACGTGGTGGTCATTCAGTTGTACCGCCACGCCCTATCTATTGATTTGGGTATGTTGCATTTAAGTATTCAGTCACTTGTTGCGAAAAGTGGGCTGGTGCACTATTGTGCTGTAGTCACATCCAGTACGTCTTGTGGTATTTCATTCAACATACTTCCAAGTTCGTCTTTTAAAAACTGCAGACAACAAACTCCATTAAGCCTTGGTGGGAGTTCAAATGGACCGATAATTTTGTCAACTAGGATTCGAGCCCACAAATTTACTACGAATTGATGTTGAAATCTATCTTGCCTTACTCTGCGGGGATCCTCGACGGCCTATTGGTGTAAATTGTGCGTATTAAATAATCTTATTCTTTTTAAACGTGATTGATCGCTCCATAAGATTGAATTAAAAAAGAGAGGATCCTGCCTGCATCGACGCAGCATCTCTAGACTGAAAGCTATTTGTCGTTGCTAGTCAGCAGGTAGCAGTGCTTTCACTTCTTATACATGGTATGGGTACAAATGATTTCTTCTGAAAATGCAGTTATCTTGCGACACCAGTACGTCGAGAAATCTGCAGAACACTAGTAGAAGGAGCTTCTTTCACTTCGGCCAGCACTTGACAATCAAAAATTCTAAGTCTTCCTTCAAGAACTACATTTCCAGGAATTCGACCCTTTAAATATACGTTATTTATACGAAGACACACTCTGTGATCGGGAGAACATTCGTGATTAGGGTACGTGCACATAGAACGTAAATAAAATACTTTTCTGCATATTCACGAGCAATGTAAGTCTGAAGCATTTTGCAATGCAGTCGGTCAAACAATATCTAAATCACAAGTACAAACAAGATCCAATTCAAGCGTAGGGAAGGCAAAACCCAATAAAAAGCACGTTGTTAGCTCCGAGCGATAAACAAGTCACTAAAGAAGTGAAGTTGTCGAGGAAAGGAGTAAAGGGGGTCACTTGATGGCTGAGAACAATAAAAAGACCATACGAGTGGGAAAGAGATAGCAAAACAATTCTAATAAGCGGTGGTTTTGATCATAAGCATTTCTGCAAAACTTCAATAACGCAGGTATTTTTCGAATGTTTACAGAATTAATGTTTTTGGAATCTGTGTGAATTGTAGATGTTTTTGAAATAAAGTTCCCTAAGGTTGCATATATTTTTTTACACTAGCATTGTTCACATTTCACATTTTGTAATTGAAAAAAGGCATGTCTTCAGCATTTAATTTTTATTTATGTGGCCAATAATAACGAATGAATAACATTTTAATTAAGAAGACAAACATTCTCTTAAATATCTTGGATAATAAAAAAGCAGAAATATTAATAACATCTAATAAAAACTGTTTTTTTTCTCATGCGCAGTAACAATAATAAAAAAAATATATCTCTGAAACTATTAAACCTTAGATAATAAAATTTATTGTTTCGTGTGTGTAATAACCCCTTCCATCATGCCTGCATGCATGCGTGATTGCGTACATGCGTGCTTGCGTGCATGCGTGCATGCGTGCGTGCGTGTGAGCGTGCGTGCGTGCGCGCGTGTGTGTGTATATGTATATAAAAAGGCTTACATTTCATGCCAAAATATGTGTAGTATAATGTACTGTTTTAATGTTGATTTGTACTCAGTTTTTGCAATGAAAAGCAATGAAAATATTTCAAGTATTCAAAAAATCTTTAACAAAAACCAGTGTTACTTCATGTATTTGTAAATATAATTTTATCAATTAAGTAAGAGTCTATTTGGGAAAAGAAAGGCGGGCTGGAAAAAAACTATGGATGTTTATTTTAATTATTTATTTCAACCTCCTATTACCTATTTACCAACTTTATTCTTATGTTGTGCAATTAGTTACTTGATATTTAAGTCAATTTTTCTCATCAGTTGTACCTTACTTACAAACTGCTTTGTTTACTTATAACTTATTTACAACACCACTCCTTTTATGTCTTATAACTTGCTCATTCTAGTTACAAAGATACATAATTTCATGTTATGGGTCATCCCAAATGCGATCAAACCTCCTCCTCCTCCTCCAATTCCTCCCACAAAGAATGCCAAACCCTTGAAATTTTACAAGCTCAGCATCGCGGGCACCACACCATGCTGTCCCTGGTCTAACGATCATATCAATGTCACATCAGATGGCTAGGCAGTTTGCGTCCTAGCATGTCCAAAAGTGTCTGGGACTTTGCTCGTGGCTCTTATTTCTTTATATGGTACTTTGTCAATCAGTTGGGACACTTTGTATTCTATTTTTTTTCCCATAATTTTGATCTTTCATATTATCTTGATTTAATGCTCGAGTACGTGGAAATGTGTAAAAGAATACATTTAATTTCTATTTCTTAACCTATTTCACAAACCGTATTTAATTTAACCTAGTCTGTTGCATTAAATATTAAAAAAATTATTTACTAATTCCTAACTAGCTACAGCAAGTTTGCAAATTGCAACAACACAATTATATACGTCATAATTAAACTACCAAAATAAAGTAATGTCGAAGCTCGCAAAATGAAAAAGTTGACCGCTGTAAACTGATCCAACTTAGCTGCATCAAGCAGATCGTATAAATCCATCAATGTTTGTCGTTCCACTGAAAAATTATTAGAGTAATAAGCAATATTGTGATAAGTATTAATGTCTTCTTATAATATACTAATGTTGTCATTTGTCATTATTTTGTACAATTTTGATAACAAATAAATACTATAATTTTCAAGATAAAGACGACAATATTCGATTGCCACTAAAGTGACATGTTTCTGGGAGTGCTATTATATGTTGTTTTATTAATTATTTTCATAAAATGTCAAAATAACTTTCCTTCCAAAAATATTATTATGATTATCAAAAATATTACTATTTAAATGGTTTACACATTTCTTTGATTCTATGATACTTTAAATATAAACAGCTTAAATAACAAATTGGTCTTTAATGTATATTTTCAGATATTTGCGACACGTCTTGTCGTTATGTTTGAGAAGAGTTCATGAGTCGAAGTTGTAAAATCAATTTCAACTATTGCTGTAACACAATTTAATTACTGGGATATATTTCATAAAAATGGTAATGCCTTTTGCTTTCACAGGGTATGTTACATGGGGAGGGTATGTTATAGACATATATATGGGCTACTTGTAGCAATCATCTTATGTATTATGGGCGATGAAGCGGTTAGGAAATATTTTTGATCTAGGTTTTAATAAAATCTAGTCTTTAAAATAAAAACAAAAAATGTAACATACCCTAGTATGTACATATTTCGCTTGTTCAAGCTACATTTTATTATTCAGCTATAAACGAGTACCTAAGTATATACCTATTTGACACATAGGTGTGTCATGGATCAAGTAGTCTTTTTTTCAGTCTGGATTAAAAAATAATTGTTTTTTCTGTTAGTAAAGAACGTCACAAGCTGCTTGTATTATCTACCAATGACTTCATAGGCCGCTTGTATGAGCTACTAATGCTTTGGTAGTTTAATTATTCATCCCATGCTTCACGGGTGATGAGTGGGTTAAGACTTTCTCACCTTTAAGGTAATACCACAAAATGTGACATATCCTTTTCAGTTTAACTATAAATAGTCACTATTTGTGTTTAATTTATGTTGAACTTTCCACCACATTAACGATTTAAATTCACACAAAGGTTTCCAATTATCCTCTTTTTTAAATAATCTTATTTCGTATGAAACCACGAACCTTTGAATTGGATAACATTAAAAAATAATGGTCACATTTTTGTTATACTTTGACCGGTTTACTTAATTTTAACTAAAAATAACAATTAATCAGGTAATTTGATTTAATACTACACTACGCCTTGGTGCATACTATGTACTGTTTTGAAATCAGTGTTTTTGATAAAAGTGTTGGCAATTTTATTTCGTATTAATTATATAATGGGACAAGTAAAGCTAAAAAGTAATTAGGTTACACTAATAACACTGTGCCAAAAAACTAAAAAAATTATTCTCGACCTTCGTAATATTTAACATTATTACATATTATGAAAAACATTATACAATTAATAAGCACAATTTCCAAAATATTGATTTTACTACCTTTGTTTTATGGACTTCATTGTTATTGCCAAACTATCTACTTCCTGCTAAAGGCCTGTGGTTTACTTTTATTAAATGAAGAAATATGGGACAAAGGATTATATAGCAGGAGGAGGAATTTTTAAATTAAAATGTAACAAATATTTCATTTACTCACAATTTAAAAGAGAAGTATCCATCTTTCTGAAGTGATTATCGTTGTTCAACAATTTTATTTTAGACAGCATATGCTTTGCTCTCTCGACCTCGATGATTATATTCTCACAAGTTGTGCATAACACAATAAGCAAGATTCCGCTATGGGCCAAAATTATATGGAATAACTTAATTCCTTCAGCATTCGACTGAAAGCAATTATTCTCTATTAACAATTACATCAAACTGAAATTTATACTCGTATCACATTTTTATTGTTTCACGATAAAACCTTTACGTTTTCACCCTTTAAGTTTTCATGATAAAACGTTTTTTTTATAAACTATTTTGAAATAATAATAATAATTGTCCAATACATTGTCGTTCACAGAATTTTACTTCTAGTACTTGTCAGAAAATCTGGACTGACTCATTTAGCTTTACATTAAAGACCCAAAATATAACTGATTAAATTTTTCGTCTCATAAAATAACGTCATGTGTTAGTATTAGTTATAGGTTAGTGAGTAAATACTAGATAAATATTTGAAAACCCAAAAACAAATTTTAAGATTATTCATAATAAAAATGCAACAGCACAATTGTTGTTAGACGGATACCCATAGAATCAGTCCGTGTGAACTTCTGAATTTTGCATTGTTGTGAACTCTATTGTGTACACTTGCTAATTCCCTTCGGTACACTTGTCAACTCTATTGTTTACACTTGTGTACTCTATTATGTATACTTCAACATCATTGTATACACTTGTTAAGTCTATTGTGTACGTCTGTTAACTCTGTTGCGTAAACTGTTTAACTCTGTTGTGTACACATATTAACTCATTTGTGAAACTTGATAACTCTCTTGTGTACACTTGTTAACTCTTTTGTGCTCATTTATTAGTTCTATTATGTGGGCTTATCGACTCTTCTGTGTGCAGTTGTTAACTCTACAGTGTACACTTGTTAACTCTATTGCGTACACTTGTTAATGCTATTGTGTACACTTGTTAACTCTATTATATACAGATATTAATTCTATTGTGCGTACTTGTTAACTCTATTATGTACACTTATTAACTCGGTTATGTGAATACTCTAAATAGACGATCAAAACATTGATCTTTTCCAATAGTTGTTAAGTGTAAAACATGATTACATGATAAACTGATTAGCTTGATATCACTTCTGACCGAGCTTAACAATATTTTATAATAATTTTTTTTATAATGACTTAGAAGTTAGTTAGTGCAATTTTCTGATTAAAATTACAAGATGGGATTCTTTGATATGATCACCAATAACGTTGAGTGTGTAATTAATGCAAGGAAGTTATTGAAGGCTTGTCTAAAAACACAACCATTTACATAAAAATGCAAACATTTAAAAATGGACTTCACTGTAGAGCCAATTGATTTACTCTTACTGACTGGACGTCGTCTGCTGACAGTACTTCCCATACTTCAGAAATAGACAGCCATGTTTTGAAAAGTTATACCAATAATATATTTTTGTTGAACATGTGAAAAATGGCATTTTTCAAAACCCTTACAATAAATAGATTAAAATATTAAAATAGAAAATAAACTTTCTTACTTCGAATTTTAAGGACTGTAATTTGCGGTCAATTGTATCTATAATTCCCACAAAAGTTATAGCAAAACACAATAAAACCTAAAAAGAAAAAATAATATTTAAAAGAAAACATTAAAAATAAGATAAAGCATTGTAAACATTTTTTTAAATACTAACCTGAATACCAAAACCATTATTTACAGTGTTGCATAAGTCAGTCATTTTAATGTAGAAACGTGATATTTTTCTATAATCGGTGTTTAAGAATGAAAGGTTTTTGGTTATTTCGGTGTTTGATATTAATGACAAGATTCCTTTCAATTCTGTATCTTCCAAGTTTGTTCCGAGACTGAATTTGTAGAAGAGACTCATCAAATGTTTATAAATAATTTTATGCCTAGCCAATATACTGTCTAATATTACAATAAAATAAGCCATATCCAAATCAACTAACACTACAGGCATGAATAGGTATAAAGTATTCAAAAAATATTCTAATGTGGTGAGACAATATTCTAAATAAATGCTCACAATGCAATATGTTAGACACACCAATACTGCAAAATAGCTAAGCAACTTTGTTTTTGACATAATCAATTTAATTACTTCTTTATCTATAATCTTGTCTATATCATTAAAATTGAACAACATACGTAAGTGATTATTCCTCAGCCACAAAATATCAATCATTTGGACATACACATAAAATATAACAAGGAAATAAAAATGTAATTGCGTGTAAATTGATCTAGTTACATGTTTGGTCAGTGCACTGTATATTAAAAATATCGACAGAGATAAGCTGTAAATTTTACGGAACCAAGTTACTAATAAGTGCTCGTGTTGATCTTTCATTCCTCGCCTATGTAATCCAAAAGCTGATTCAACTATTTTAAAGAACCGTAAAGCACTTTCTTGGTTATTGGAATTCATATTTATTTGCAATGAACAATATATAAAATTCTATTACAGCACACTCCCAATATAGGCGACTAATTTGTATCAGGTACTAACAACTAAAATGTTCACGTGTTATAATTCTCATTATTATAAGTGTCCATTTAAATAATTAGATACCTACCTGCGCGTCTAAAGCCTCATTTATACGGTACTTTTTCCTTTGCTGAAATATTTCCTAATTATAATGCTATGTGTTATGTTAATTTCACTGATTTACGTCATATAAAATTTGATACAAGTTAGGTCTCAAATGAAGCGAACTGATTTTCTATAATGGACAGTGTTTAATTTTATGTTTCGCTATAAAACACGTTTACTAAAAAATATAGGTGTATAAATAGTATAAAAGTAGTATATAATAGTAACTTCATTTTGAAAATCAAGAATTTCGGCTTCGATTGAAAGTGGTTTCTTTCCTTTGGCTGCGAAATTGAAAAATGGTTTTATTAAATATCTCAGATTCGGCTGAACTTACAACAAAAATAGTAAAACATTTCTTCAGATCATAAAATTTTCCATGTAAAACATTTATCTTGTTTCCAGTTTCGCTTAAAATGCTTTTCTCCATATTCAATATTTTGGAAATTACAGTGGCTTAAATATAAGATTAATAATTAAAGTATTTTAAGCATGACCAAGCCATCGCTATAAGATGCCCGTAAGGTGCCTGTAAACTATTTTTATTCGCAAGGCTAGATATTTCCAAGTTTTTTAATAAAATTTTTTTTTTGAGAATTATGACTGAAGCATAATCTCTTCTTTCTCACCTCTGCACCAATTAAATTTAAATAAAAGAGAACTCATAAATTATTTCCAAATCAAATTTCTTATTTGGAATATATTACATGATGAGTGCCGGTAAACCTGTACTCCTTGATTATAGAACCAATTGATTTATGGCTATCTTTAATATGGTAGTATATAGAGGTCGATTGCTTATAATAATATGGAGTTCAATTTATGCCATAGTTTGATAATTTCACATTAATTTGATAAAGTCATCTTATTATATATTCGACACATTTTGTGATGACGAACACAAGTGGTAAATACTTAGATTATAATTTGACAAAATATGAAATGATGTTATAGTTTCCTCATTCTGATTAGTATGCCATCTTAACGACAATTTAAATCCACTTATAAAGTAAGAATAGTGATCTATCAGATTTTTTCCTAGAAATACTTTCCTAAATTTGAAACTAACACTAGCACTGAAGTCACTTTCCTACAAAACGGCCCACTCCATAAGCAAAGTCCTTTCATATCTTATTCATTTAAATAAGATATGAAAGGTCTAGATACCTGTAGTGCATGTAGTTTTTATGTAATTATATATAGAAATATCCTTTCACATACTATAATATTTTTATAAATTTTTTTTTTATTTTTAGGTCTTGAACTTCTTACGTGTAAATGCTTATTAATATAAATAGTGAATTGCAATATAAATATTCATTTACGATAAAAGGAAAATTTGTTTGGGAGGCATTTCCTACAATTAGTTAGATGAATATTAATTGACATAAATAACATTAATTTATTGTCATAAATGAAACAAAGTGCACAAAAACACCAAACAAATTTAAAAACATAAACAAGTGCTTTAAATATTACCACGTTTATGGTAAGATCTATTCTAAAGGCCATCCTATTCAAGCAACTAAATGCACAATGACCTACAACATAATATGCCATCATATATCTTTTAAATCTTTAGGTTATATTGATGTACTTCATAGATAATTGTATTTGGCATCAAATCAACAGCTATTGTAAACAGTGTGCTAAATGCTTTAATTCCAAGCCGAAAAAATTATTTACAAGAATTCCCATTCATAAGCATGTTCTATGATGCTAGTTATAAGGGAAGTGCAAAATTATTTCTCATCTTTGTTTAGTATTTTGTTTATTGAAGAATTCTGTGCCATAGCCGAAGTCGAATGCTAGTAACTTCTCATCATCATTTGAAAATGTCTCTTTTGTATTAGCTAATCAAAG
Organism: Druceiella hillmani; assembly: GCA_039881145.1. Lineage (NCBI taxonomy): Eukaryota > Metazoa > Arthropoda > Insecta > Lepidoptera > Hepialidae > Druceiella > Druceiella hillmani. The sequence continues at coordinate 21,926,118 of JAYKKI010000015.1, read as the reverse complement.
AACAGATATCCATTATAAAAATCAACTTTTTTTAAAAGACATTCTTTATCTAAAAGCTGGCCGCTATTAGAGAATCGACGTAGAAGCTCCTGACAAATGAAATTCGCGACAGCTGCACTGCAAATTTAATTATCAACTAATTGCAGAAATTACTTCAATGGTAGCATTCAGATTTTTTGGTACATATTTTTGGTTCCCATTTATTCACCTCGTAGTTCGGTAGTTGATGTTGCTGATGTATAGCGTTTAAAGTTATTATAAGAGCAGCAATGATATTGGATGTTACATTTGCTGTACTCTCCATCTTAAGAAACCTTGAAGTGACTCTGTTCTTCCAATAATCGAAATATTACACAATGATGAGAAATTCTTTTGCAGTTTACAATACCTATTGATTTCATACAGTTACATATAATTTTTTGCCATGCTAAATACAAATCTCATGCCAAATACAAATCTACTATCTCATGCCAAATACAAATTCCCTATGAAGTGCATCAAAGTAATCTAAATATTGAAAAGATATATGATGGCACATTATGTGTTAAGTCATTGTGTATTCAATCACTTGAATAGGCTGGCCTTCAGAGTAGATCTTACCATAAACGTGGTAATATTTGAAGTACTTGTTTATGTTTTCAAATTTGTTTTATGTTTTTGTGTGCTTTGTTTTATTTATGACAATAAATTATTGCTATTTAGGTCAATTAATATTCATTGAACTAATTGTAGGGAATGCCTCCCAAACAAATTTTCCTTTTATCATAAATGAATATTTATTTTGCAATACACTATTGATATAAATAAGCATTTACACTTAAGTATTTTGAGATCCAAAAATTTTAAAGAAAATTCATAAAAATATAAACCACGTAAAAGGGTACTTCGACATATAATTATATAAAAACTATACACACTTAGGTATCGAGATCTTTCATTACTTATTTAAAAAGAATGAAAAGTAATTACGATCATTCAATATTTATTTAATTTGTTTTCATGGCTTAAAACCCCGGAATGTATAGAAAATTTCATATGCGCCCTCTCCGGACCTACTCTAAATTAAAAAAACTCTCCAAGGGCAGCTGTTGCCAAGAGTAATATGATATAATTATCATAAAAACATAAACCACGTAAAAGGATACTTCTACATATAATTACATAAAAACTATACTCACTTAGATATTGAGATCTTTCATTTCTTATTTAAATGATTGAAAAGTATTTACGATGATTCAATATTTATTCAATTTGTTTACATGGTTTAAAACCCCGGAATGTGGAAAAAATTTCATCTGCGACCTCCTCTAAATTACAAAAAACCCTCCAACGGCAGCTGTAGTCAAGAGTAATATGAGATAAAGAATATAATAGATGTATATAATCAATTTTATAAAATAGTTAATCCATTCATATAAAAGTCATACCTTTAAATTTCAGCCATCAAATTTCATCTAGAAGAGAACACAAGAGTTATTATTGCCCAGCTCAAAACAGGGAATGGAAAGTATCTTGAGTCAGATAAAAAGAACTTCTAACCTGAGTTTGGTCAAGACAACCGTTTAAGATTTCACAGCTATAATTTACTGAGGTTATGCCAGTATTTCAAATAAGTACACGGTATTGAATTGACAAGCTAATTATTCTAGCTCCTTCGAAAAAACAAAGGTAATACTCTCTACTTAGAATATAAAATGACAAAAGAACCTGCATATCAGTTCAATTGCATAGCTCTGACACTTAAAATAAGTGTAGTTGCTGCATCGCCCTCCAGTCTTCATATGATAACCATCAGTTATAGAGCTGTGTCATTTAAATTCGTTTACAGTAGCAAAATACTGTCATGCGCTGTAAATTGTGCAAAAATCACTCTAGACACAAAAATTAAAAGCAATCCTACAACATTGCATATGTAAGTGTATTTAGTAATATTAATTTTGTTAAGTTTTAACAAAAAGAATTAGCGAAAGTAATATCAATTTTTACTTTAGTTTTTGTGACTAGTCATATTAACTTTAAAAATGGTCACTTGTTTGACAGATACTTTTTAAAAATATGAAAGATATATAATTTTGATGAACTTCCACTAAGTGAATATTGATGAGAGAGAAGATCTATAATCCAAATTTCCAACATATTATTTAGTTTCGTAAATTTTTTATTTTATTCCTCTAAATATAAATTGATATCATATACGAGCATATGATTATTAACTTCATTTTATTAAGCAAAACAATTAACCTATTTTTAGCTCGGTCTACAATTAGCATCTAGATGCAAAAAGCACCAGTCTAAATTTTCATAAACTTCTGAACTGATATCCGTAGCTCGGGCCAATAGCATAAGTTTGTACTGGAGCTAAGATCGGATCCAAGGGCCTGTGATAGGTTAAAATACATGAAGTAATATTAAAAAAAAAGAATTGAATTCCTATCATCATACCGAATTAATGAAAAGATTATTATAGTTATAATTCGCTTCGGTTCCAGATTTCCAAATTATTTTAAAAGAAGAAATTTGGTTTGAGACTTTGCAAAGAGAAAATTATTTTTATCCCAATGATTAAACTACCATAGGTTCAAAGGAATTTAAAAAAAAAATTTAGCCATCTCCATAAAAATTCACGTTATTTATTAGCTTAGGCAATTTCAACTTTACACTTAGATGTAAGTCTGGTCTTCTCATTTGATAAAAAGTATATTATATAAGTGTTGTGTTTGAATCTCAGATACTTTACATAAATAATCATCGTAGTGCCTCTCCTTGTTGCGTGGAAGAGGTTACAAGATGCGATGCTTGAAGCGGTTATAATATGCAATACTTATTCATTGAGCAGAATAGTGTAGCTATTAGGGACGTTAGTTTGCAAACCCCATTCCTATCAAAACTTATATTATGCTTGACCCTGCTTAGTTCGGATAATTCTAGTTAAATAAAGATTTTAGTTGTCAACACCATCCAATTGTTATCTTCAGTAATATTTGTCCACAAGATATTAAAACTGGTTATCTTAATTACTTATAAGTGTTAATTTTTTAATTTCAGGATGACAAAGTTGACGAAGGGATTTAAAAAAATGGATGTAGATAGTAATGATGGCCGAAATACTTCACCTCTGTTGCCATTTAACATGTCCGGCATCTCTTTTAAGAAGAAATTAATATCTCGCTTAACACATCTAAAAAAACCTTGTTCACAAACGACTTTTGAGAATTAAACGTTTACAATACAGACACTTGAAAAAGAAACCCCATTGAGTAGAAGATGTACTAGAGGAGTTAAGGAGAAAAGCAATATTATGCAACAATGATACATAAATTCTAAAATCAGTGAATGCGACCAGTGCAAAAGTTATGTAAAGACAAGTTGTTAAATATAAAAATATTTCACTTGATAAGAAGTCCCAAAGAGACAACATTTATTTTAACATTATGTTACTCATCACCAAAAGCATACACTTGTATATCATGTCTGCCGCATCCAAAAACCTTTTAGCCGTGTATTACTTATGAGTCTTTGATTACTATAATCTTCAAAGATTGGTGAGAGTGGAGTGAATTACTCAAGAGTCTTTTCATCACTATGATCTTGGAAGTAACCGTGGAGTTACTCAAGAGTCTTTGATCATTACTGAAAGTAAAGCGGCAGTAATGAATTATCCCATTCTATGTTCATTGGTATTAGATAAAATGGCTATTTGGAAACACATAGTAAATTTTGTATTAAAGAAACGTAATTGTCAGGTGTGATTAATTGCTACTTTTTACTTAAACACGATAATGATCTCCATAAGTGGCGGGAAGAGCAATAAACATCCTACGAAGGGAGGTTCAAAAGGCCGCTGAACAGAAGGGTTGCAAGTTAAATAAAGTAATGAAACTATTTTCCTTTTTCAGTATAATCGCCCTTAAGCGCAATACATTTATTAGATCTTAAAATACATTTTTCTCAACCATCAAAAAAATATTTTTGTCTTTGTCCTCAAAATGAGCTGAAATTATCTCCTTCACTTCACTGTCATTCTTAAATTTTCTTTCTCAGAGCCCTTTTTTCAGGTTTGGAAACAAGTAAAAATAGCTCTGAGCTAGGTCAGGCCTATAGGGTGAGTGGATTCAAAGCCGAGGTTTTGAACAGCATCAACTATGTTTTTGTGAACCAGTACGTTGTTTTGCAAAAGCAACACATCCCTAGCCAGTTTTTCATGTCTCTTTTCCTTGATAGCTTCCTTCAGTTTGTCCAATATTATAGTGTAGTAAATTCCAGAGATAGTGGTACCTTTTTCTTTATAGTCAATTAAAAAAGTGATTGCAATCAATTTTCTAGCCAATTCCGAGACCTTTGACTTCTTAAGGGGTGGAGTGCTCTTTTTATGCCATTGGATAAACTCTTGTTTGGTTGAGAATGTTGCTTAAACTCTGACTCAAAGTGATGAACCCAAGTTTTGTCTCAAGTCATAATTCCCTCCAAAATTAGCATAAGTTTGTCAGCACACAGCTTCAAAGCTCTTAGATGCCTCGACTCGTCGTAGCTTCTGCAACAGCATAAGCATTCTCAGGACCCACCTTCAGTCATGCCAAGAGGGTGGTATAGAATTCTCAAAATTGTTGTATCTGGTATACCAATTAATGCAGAAAGTTGTTTCTTCTTCAGTCGAGCATCTTCCAATACAAATTTTTCGACTTTGTGGCCGATGTAGTGCCTTCAATAAGACGTCCTGCGTGGAGGTTGTCGTTAATCGAGTCTCGACCTTGTTTAAATAGACCATGCTACTTGTAAATCATTGTTCTACTAAGGTAATGATCTCAGTAAACAACTCCCATCTCACTCATGATGGTTTAAGGAGTTTTTTCTTGCTCGGTGTGGAGTTTAATTACAGCCAGTAGTTCAATTTCCTCTATGTTCGCAGCTCACTTCCGATTGACTTTTTTAAGGCATGATTTTTCATTAACAAATGATTTATGGACTTAACATTTGACTAAAATAATTCTAATGAGTTCCTAATTACCTGGGTACTGAGAATATTTATTCCCCTCCCTATGTTCTGCGTACTTTTGGACCTTCCCTTGTATGTTATACTCGTAAATGTTGGAAAGCCCATTTATTGTGGCTACATCAACATCAAGCAAGGAAATATTCTCCAAAACTAGTGCTATACTAATCAGAAAAACACAAGAAACTAATAAGTTCAAAAGTTAGCCAAATATTGTTTATCAACCAAAATATGAAATAGTATAAAAGTATCCCTAAATAGTAAAAGATTTTGAATACTTATAATCATTCTGAATAAGGTTTTGAATTACTTAGTTTTTAATTTAATATACTGTTGCTGTAATAACAAGTGTAATGTTATCACACAAATACGTGTGTGCATTTCGTTGGTAGTCCTAAAAAAATGTATGAAGGAAATCAATCAGTTTGAATAAATTTTTCAACTCAATAAATATAAAGAACATAATGCAATAGCTATTTGATTCAGAATCTTATGAATTCTGTGTCTCGATTGATAGAATTATATTGATTCATTAAAGTCGCTGAGTCATTTAAATGAATCAATTCTTTTTACTGATTCAGATTCAGTGAGTGATTTGACTTAGGTGAATCAAGATTACCCATACTAAGTTGCATCAGCTTGTATCTTAAAAATAATTGTCTTATTATCAATATTACTGCCATTTTCATGTAGTTTTTACTATAAAATCTGAGAAATTTGATTGCTAATTTCATTCAGAAAGGTACTCTTGAATTGTCTCTCAACTGTTGTGGACTGTTATTTACAGATAATGTCGCCAATGCCAAAAATAATGTAAAACAAATATAAATGTTTATTCAATTGTTTGGGATATCCATGAGTAGAATAGTTAAAAAATTTACATTGAAAGTTTTATCTTCCACAAAATTTAATAAAACATAAGACAACAATGTTAGTAATTATTTATATAGAACTTAAACAAAAATATATTCAGTTAGACATATTTTTTCTTTTCATGAAATGTTCATCATCAATTTCATCAAAAATTTGATATTTAGAAGGGCCAAGTTCTTTTTTAAAGAGTTAGCCGTAAAACCTAGCAAGATAAAAACTGCCAAGTTCTTGTAAAACTTTGCTACAGAAGTGTAATAAGTTAAAGCTGTGTATCTAGATTTATTGAAAATTATATTTCAATACATTGAACTTCGCTACAGTAGATTATCTATTTTTTGCTTATGAAAAGGTTGTAAAACTATTGGTTTTTTTTCTCTTTACAGAACTGATTACTCCTTTAAAATTCAAACATAACTCTTTACATTAAACTTTAACACTTAGGCTTCTAAGCTTTCTAAAGTTGCAGAATAAAGCACAGAGGTAGAAAATTAAAATCAGCATAAAAACTTTTGAATTTTTTTAATATATTCAACAAGTTGATGTTGTTTATCAATCGACATAAAATTTGTATTGCAGTTTGCAAATCGCATTCATTTTCATTTATCGTCGCAGATAAATTAAAAAAACCTTAACAATTTATATGCTAATCACACTATATAAGAAGCCACCTTCATTGCAGCTTTGCCTTGCACTATTGTTTGGTGGTCAGCTTCAATAGGGTGGATAGCCACTTTCTGCTTACATATCTGTAATAAGATGAATAACACGTTATAAATTTTCACTTTCAGCTATGAATAGTTATGACATTTAATTCACATTATTTTTATGTTTTCGTAGTGAATACTATTAAAAGTTTTAGTTATCAAAGTGAAATTAAAGAAAGATTTTATGTACTTGGAGGTGATAAGTTTATATTTGTAGCAAAGGCTAATATCAAATGATTTGAACTTATGTGAATGAAGCTAAATATACTTTTGTGATGTTTATATCAAAAGACCATATTTAGTTGAAACTTACTTTTGAAAGTCCATAGTCTAATCCACATTCTATTGTAGACTCTGTAGCAGTAAGAAGAGTAACTGATCCTCGCACCTTACCCACTGGAACATATTTCTTACCAGCCAGACACATCTTTTACATTAACTCTGCGGCAATGCTCAACTGCTCCTTTGAATGTGGAAAATCTTCCAGGATAGAATGAATGTAATCTAAATGTTCATTCCAATCCTTTAATGATGCAAGGCTTTCCAGTAACTATAATAAAAGATATAATATAATACACACTACATATAAATGTACTACAAATACAAATAAATGAAAAAAAGGAGCAATGGTTTCAAAATATCTAGTTACGTTTATTTTGCTAAAACATAGTATTATTTTAGCTTATGGATTATACATATTAATTTCAATGAACTTAAATATTATTACCATATGTAACTTTCAATTTAATATGTATTGCTAAATGCTAATGATAAATGGGTTTTATCAAAGAGTGTAGTACAAATGCCTGCAGGAAATTGTTTTTTAAAAATATTTATGAATCAATACTTAATGAATCAATACGTTATTACAAAAATATTAACCATTATGGAAAATATTGCTTATAAGTATTTTCCTTATAAGTATTGTCTGATCGAAATCCAGTTGTAAAGTAAGCAAGAATGTTATATTCAATATGAGCTGGAATTGGATTCATTTTTGTTTTAAAAATATTACCTTGTGTCGTAATGTAACTTGGAGAACCATCAACTAGTGTCAGTTGAACAGGTGTATTCTCCTGAAATGCACAATAATTAGTATATGAGTATTAACAAAATTTCAATTCAGTTTTCGTTTTTGCCGATTCCTTAATGCAAGTGGTTAATACTACTACTTGTTTTTGCATGCTCCTCTAAAAACAGCTAAAAAGTAAAAAAAACTTAACTTGATCCGGACACAAACTTTTTCAATAATTACATGTTAGGGGTATCAATAAAATAGATCAATATTTAATTTATAAAGAAACATATTCAAGGCACTCCTTCTTTACAAGGAGTATTATTTTTTTTTCAATGAGACTATTTTATTATGTGCATTTGACGATTTTCACTTCAACAGTAAGTTAATACCTTTATATAATATATTGATAACAAGTATTGCATTATTTATAAACATTTCGATGGCAGGTTTTTATTTTTCAGTAATAAACAAATGTGTTCTATAAAGCCCTAATTATTTTTAAAGAATCTTGGTGCAGAATTAAAAAAGAAACAAACTTAACGAATAAGTAATGTATTCAGCCATAAAACATATAAAAGTTAGCAATTTACCATATAAAGAAACAACAGATAAACAACAGTACAATGTTAAGCTATTAACATTGAAAAGGAATGTGAAAAAGTAAACAACTTACATTTAGTTACAAGTTTTGAATGATTATATTGCAAAAGGTAGATATCACAATGTGTAATGAATTTACTTCATGTCAAATCAGAAAACTGAGATATGAATATGCCAAAGCTATGAAGCGTGTAATATAGTGGTAAATATGTAGGAAATTGAAGTAAAAATATTATGGGAAGAGTTAACTTGATGTAAAAAAGGTGGTTTGTAAATTGGTAAACATCAATACCAAGACTTTGAAATACTACCAATATGATTTTTTCATACCAGAACCTCTTTCAAAGAATAGAGGTGAGATAGGTTCAATCCTCAGCTACTGAATATGAAGGTTCTACTTCAACTTCTGCATTTTCTATAATACTTCTAGGAAGTAATGTTTTCAACTTCATCTTACTGCTGTCCACTTATTTTAAAAAGTAATAAGAAATAATAATTATGTTGAGTTTAACGAAAATTAACTGTCAAGGTTTACAGTCAAAAATAAGGGTTTCATAGCTTTTTGCCAGGAAATGAATCTAGATCACAGCTTTCCTGGTAGAAAATCTTAATTAGAAAAGATTCTCTTTGCTCAATACCATGCTGCACGTCCTGTTTGTGCAAATATTTTCGAAATTTCAAACTCTTATCTATTGCTATATGTATTGTACTTAGTTGTATTTGCAATTCTTAGAGGAACAAGAATTTTTTATCCACAGCTGTTCATCCAAGTGTCGAAAATTTTTGGGCAAACAATGTGGAACACAAAAGGTTGAACATTTATTTGTTGTTATATCAAATTTATTACAAAATGTAGACTACATTTGAAAAAAATTTACTTTAGTTACAAAAAATAAAAAAACCTATCTAAGGATAATTTAAAATGGAAATCATTATTGTGTGATGCATACCGAAAACTTGACAATTATTTATTGTAACAAGGCAAATCTAAACTAGTTGATGTAAATTTTAATGCTAAAAATACATCTCAGAAGGTTGCTTACAAGTGAGACACTCAATACAGAAATACGAGAGAAAATCAGAAATAAGAAAGGGGGAGCTGTCATATGTTATTCAAGCTTCGTCATATCGAAACAATAATAATTTACTTAACATTGAATGTCAATGTTTAATGTCTAAAAATCACTATTTTCAAATATTTTATACAAAGTACTAAGGCTTCCTATAATAGTAGGACTTTAAGCGCATATGAAAACTAGGATTATTAAGTTAAAACAGGATATTCAGAGATACTGAAATTCAAAATTTTTGATCATGGACAATATGTTTCAAACTAAGTAATTCCTTTGATAAGAAATGTTCAATTCATGAAGAATACACGAAATATACGTACATGACAAACGTGTTTGCAGTGTATCCAATTTCTATACAGAACACACTAGCATGCTCGCCAAGCCTGGGGATGCCATGTTTGTGTTGGGTGGTTGTGATTGATGTTTGCCATCTGTCGGTGATTTTTGGTGTCCGTGGCAAACACCAAGCATGTGAAAGCGCCAAGAAAATATTTAGTAGATGAAACAGACAAGCGTTTATGTGTCTCAGAAGAACAAACTTGCAGTAATATTCACCTTATTAGAACCACAGTTTAAAAGACTTGTAGTTGATATAGATTTTAATGCTAAAAATACATCTCAGAAGGTTGCTTACAAGTGAGAGACTCAATACAGAAATACGAGAGGAAATAAAAAATAACAAGGGGGGAGCTGTCATATTTTATTCAAACTTCGTCATATCGAAACAATAATAATTTACTTACCATTTTTGCATTTTGCATTAGTATTTTAGCACAAAATTTCCTGAAAGTGGCACAAATCACATATCTTTGTCACCAGCCATTATCATGATCAAACAATAAAATAAAAAACCAAAAATGAACCTTATTTTGTCCGAAAAGAAGACCCGATCACAATTTGGAAGCCAAAGAAGGAAATCACACAGGCACATTACATAAATATTTATATGTTCCTACAACGTCCATACCCGTATTGTGTTTTTTTAAAGACTGCATCAGTATATAATTACAGAAGAAATAGATTGGAAGGAAGTCAAGACACTTTAGACATTTGTGTAATAATATATTGTGGTTCATGCTTTTGACAAATCGAAAAACTAGCCCTAACATTTTACAGTGAACGAAGTGTTAGCTGATAAAAATTGTTTACAACTAACTATTATTATTAATACAATCATTTTTTGTATTATTACTGGTAATTTCACATTTGATATTCTTTGTTAGTATTATATTACAATAATGCCCTTTCATTAGCTGACATGCAATATTTGAAATTTTATCGTTATTATTATCTTTATTATTATTTAGTCTATACGGACTGGTAATTTAAGTTATGGAAAACTAGGATTATTAAAAAAATTAAAAATAAATTTATAAATAAAAATTAATAAATAAACCATTTTTTGACATTACAATTTTGCAAATAATTTTCTGATGTAGAACAATTTCAATGAAAATAAAAATGAAAAAGCCGCATATAAAAAGCTTTTCGAACATCTATAATGAAGTTTCTTATCGATAAAATTTACCGTTGTATTAAGATATTGTGTACTATTTGATTTAATCGATTTTATAAACTAGAGATTGATTATGGAATAAATCTTTGTTTTTCATTATGTCTACATCAACAAATGATTATTTTAACACAAATGTTTCCTTTTTCAATTTATTTCAAACATAGGTATTTATGGTTTTCACTTTGTAAAAAATCTAGGTATGTTTATAGTTGTCATCTCACTCATATAGATCCCAGCTAACACTGGTCTGCAAAAAAAATTATTTTCTACTCACTATTTTTATGCATAATCATAATAGATTTGATGATTTTAATATGAAATATAGTCATAACAATTTGTATCACGTGTAATTTTTATGTAATAATCACATTATGCAGTATCTTCCTTTCTTTTTCTGTCAGTTCGAACTGGTTTTAAAAATACACATATTATTTAAATATATTAAGTAGCGTAAATTTAAAAACAAAACATAAAAAATTCTGAATTTAGATTAATTAAAAGAAACCATATAACTGTGAATATATATGTGGCTGCAAAAAACAGAAAGCACATATAGATTTGGCACATTAAAATCTTCATATTCATGATATTTTTATTTGAAGGAGGGTTTTGTTGCACAGCAGTATGATTAAAGATATAAAAATTAATGAAAATACTTTATTACCCAAAACATGGCAGTACAAAAATAAACTTAATGATACCTGTTTTATTAAATTTTGCTTGAGTGTATGTAGAAAGTTTGAGTTAAATATTGCTTAAAAGAAAAAGAAAATACTACATCAACTACTAAAGAAAATATACTACGTGTTACTCATGTAAAAATGGAGTCGGACATTGTTTGCAGGCTTGAATAAAAAATATAACTTGAGTTGGATCTCTAACATTAGTTAATTGAGCAAAAAGTGGTTTCTGACAAACAAAATGAATTTCTTTGTTTCACATCAAATATATTTCGAAAAACCTGATCCAATATTTGGGACAAATTTAATAGATTATTGGACATCAAATAAGATATTATTGGATTTGGCTTTGTTTTAGAAATCCGAAAAGAAATTTCTTGAGCGCCAGAACATAAATGTTTTTAAACAATTCTCCTTCAGGGAACACTCAAACCAATTTGGAATGGCCAGAAAATGACTTGCTTCTTCTGGTACATCTGCCACTTGCGTGCCTTCCCCTTCAGATATACCTTGACATTGACATTTTTGTTAATCACCAAAGGTATAAAATTTATAAGGGAATCGAAGCCACACACCCACCACCACAATGTTTTATCAGTTGTAATCATCGTAAATGAAATAAGCATTTAAGGTGATACAGAATCATAACACTGTGTGGCTTATGATAAAAACTTACGAGAAAGCACTATCAGCAGATTCATTGTTTAGACATCAGTATGTGTCAAGTAAAGAAAATTTTACATGATCATTGTGGTGTCACAAAGTTTTGTGTTAGGTGGATACCCTATGATTTGACTGAAAGTCAAAAAGATTTTCACCTTGATTGGTGTCACAAAATGTTAGAAACATCTGATAGAGGTAATATAAATGTTGTATTTAATATTATTATGGTTGAAAAAAGCCTGATTTAGAGTTATGAACTCAAAATTAAGAGAAAGAGTCACCTGTAAAGATGAAGTAATGAAAAAGTGTTGGCAAAAAGATATTCTCCTCACTCTTCAATTCAATTATTTATCATACAGTGATTGTTATGGAAAATAAAAGAACAATTACTTCAAACTGGTATACCAGCCTGTTGTTTTGGAAAAGATTCAAGTGCAACATCCTGTCAATAGAATCCTCTTTAATTACAATAGCATTTCACATCACTCAGATAGACAAATAATTAAAAATTTGACTGCATTTGGTGTAGAAATTATGGGACATCTGCCATATGGTGCTAATCTAGCACCATGTGATTTCTATTTATTCACAAGAATAAAAGATAAATTACAAGGAATACGAATCCCAGATGCCGAAGAAGCGGTGACTGATTTCGAAAAGATCGTGGAAGGGATGTCAAGAGGAAAATCTTGTAAACCAATGTACTTGAGTGTTAATTATGAACTTGAGAATTAGTTCCATTTTCTATGTTCTAAAAACATACATTATTTTCTCTTGTCTCATACATGCGATCCAGGAGATCCTTGTATATGTTCTAAAAACATACATTATTTTCTCTTGTCTCATACATGCGATCCAGGAGATCCTTATATTACTGATAATACTAGTTACTATACCACTTAAATGCATTTTGTAATCACATAGAAATTGAGGCAATGTTCTTTAAATAAGTTATTAAATGTAAGTGAGTAAATTTCTTACAATATACAGGCAGTTTGTCATATGCGTTGGTTTCTTTGGATGGCAATTTGATTAATACTTGTTCCTCCACTAAGTCATTTCCCCTATGTATTGGGGAAGTCTTTTCAAATTCAACAGCTTTTTTTGTATCATTCTTTGATATTCCATTTTCTTCTTCTGCAAATAAAAAAACAAAATTTTTTAAAAGTACAGTCCACTTTATTTTTTACGACTATATATATTATATATATATATATATATGAAGTTAAAATAAAAGATAAATTATGATGTATAAAAAAATCTTACCTATTTTTTTTAACAAATCGAAGGTCAGCAATTTTACCTCAGTTGTTGAGAAGGATAAACCAAAGTTCCTTTCTAAAGTTTGTTTTATTTCAGTGATCAAAAATGAATCAAGACCAAACTCAGATAGCTTGATTGAACCTTTAATATTGGTGAAATCCTTTAAACCTATAACGTAAATAATATAAAAGGAATAATGAACAACTAATCCTCAGAAGGATGTTGTGATTCGTCTGTATCCAGAGCTGAAATATATAAAGGTCCTGTTCCTATATAATCAAACTTCAGAATTAAAAGCCAGGTCGATACTTATTGACAAAAATTAAAAAATAGGGGTAGTCTGTGAGAGTTTTAAAGTTGGAATAGATAAAATTTATATAAATTACTTATTAACTTCCCAACTGTGGACCACAGCAAGTAGTAAAAATAAAAATATCTATGGGAACATTTTAATCGGGGCTCTCTGTATATTAAAAAATCAAAAATGTTAGTATTTGTTTAGTTTTTAGACCATTCTTCAAAAAGTACATTAGTTATAGTTTACAGTGATGTATTGCAATCACATATATGAACATGTTTAAATGATATGGTTATTTTATTTCAGTAATTTCTTCCATTGAATTGCAATTGTTAAATATGAAAATTTTGTAACATAGAAGACTAAAAAACATTTATAATCTAATCTATTGTAACATTTATAAATTAAAATATTAACAGAAATCAAAGTTATACGTTATAAAAATAAATAAGTTAAAACTAGACTATATATAAAAAATAAATGCTTAGTTATAAATATTGGCATGGCATGGTTGGAAACAAGGAAAGGGGAATAAAATGGAAATAAAGAAAGGTAGAACTGAGTAGACTTTTCGGACGGCCTTTGTAAATATTTATAGAGGAAGGGTTCCCAATATCCGAATCCAGTTTTTCAACTTGGACCGAGAACGAGTTTTACGACTATGAAAGGTGGTTACATAACCAAGAAGATTTGAGAAAAAGGAAACTGAACTAATTTTCAGAGTGAAACCCCATACCGTGTGCCGTACTTACTCGAAGTAATTAAATCTTCTTTTAAGATATCTTGAATAAATTCGATTGTTCAAAATATTACAAAGAAGATGAAAGAAATATGTTAATATATTTTGAAGTCAAAAAAAGTGATGGACACACAAATTTAGAAGCGTTTTTGAAACATTTTTCAGTAAGATCTGGGTAGCGTAGGTCATAGTCAAGACATGGAAGCAAAAGTGCATGAAAGGGGTGAGCTTTGGTATGAAATGCTAGACAGTTTTAAAAATGCTTGAGGTAGCACATACTGCTGAAAATAAGATGATTAACATCATTTCCTTTAAGTTGCCACCTAAAACTTTTGATCGATTAGTAGACCTAAGTCTTCAACAATTGACATGTGTTAAGGTGGTTTGATGACTAAAGCTCAGACTTACAATAGAAGTGGTAGTATGGATATGAGTCAAAAGTCTTTAAGATGTACAGATCATGATGTTTTTGATAAAGGGATAATGTACATTTTCTTCCATTAAGAAGAAAAAGTGGCAGTTGTCAGAGATGTGTTAAATATGTCAGTAATAACAGCGATTCCAGTATCTAAATAAGCTTGAGGGCTTTAATACTTAGGCCATCCCACCCACCTTCCAATTGGTCTTTGTCTCAGAAATTTGATTTTAACCTTTAAACTACAGGTCCTATAAAATATAAATTCACAGTTAGAACGGAAGATGAGTAAAAAGTCTCTCACTTAAAAATTGAGTCCAGTAACATGACGGGGTTTAGTAAAGAAAGAGTTCAAAATATTAAGATCAAGCTAGTAATATGAATCAATGCGAGATGGAAAAGTCTAGCTAGCAATATGAATCAATGCGAGAATTGCCAACTTTTAGATGCTGAGAATCTTCTAAATATTTGTAAAAAATTAGTGGACAGGCATCCGCTTCATATCTGATTTTGCATTGGTCACTCTTGGCAATAACTTTTTTTATAGTGTCATTAAGCCATCGGCTGATTTTCTTTTAATTTTAACTCGCTTAAGAGGAGTATGTTTATTAAATAGGTTGATGACACATTTGTTGAGTCAATGACTTTTTCATTAACTATTTTAATTGCTAATATTTTATCCCAATCAATGTGCTGAACATTTTCAAGCAAACATGATAAGTCAAAGTTATATTTTAGTAGAGCTTAATAATTACAACTATCATCCCAGTATCAACCAGTCTCCACATAATTGAAACTGAAGTAATAAATTGTATTAGTTACTTTAATTGTATTGACTCTTTCTCTTAATAAAGAGATGTCCCTCTCGATAAAATTGGGACAATTGACAAAACCTAGTTATGTGCCGCAGTGTCCATTTTAAAAATGATGTTGGCCTTTTTGAAAATTTCAGTCGTAATTGAAGTAACTAATACAATACAGGACTCAAGTGCCGTGGAAATGTCTGGCCACCAGGCATTTAAAGGCTCCAGAAATGTCCGAGGAAACACGGAGTACATATTTCTCTGGAGACTCGTCCACCTGGAACAAAGTGGCGGATATCACGTGTGATGTGGATACTCCAGAACTAAAACTAAATTGATTGGCAAACCCCGACGAGTGAGGTAACTGCGCCAGTAATCAGCTTCCAGAAAACCAGAGGGAACATCATGTAACTATATAACTTTGAATCGCTGGGCGATTTTTCATTACTCGTCAGGATGACATTTAATCTCTCCCCTTTCCAGATCTTCCCAGGTTACGCCGCGAGTATCTCACGCGTCACGGTATACCATATCACCTTAAAAATCCTACTATCAATATTGTGTATGCCTGGAGCCTAATTCAGATTAAAGTCCTTATAGATACCGTCTGGTACTGAATGACATAGCTCCGGATCAAAACTACTAACTGGGGATATGCTAACAGTATTACTAATGCATCGCTGTTCGATAATGTCAAGGTCAGGATCATCCTCAGGAGAGTTGTATCAGAAGATATCCCAATTATTTTCTTCTTCAGAAGATATTCCAATTATTACTTCTATCGGTTTTTCTGAGGGTTCTAATTATACGGAGAAAACTAATACAAGAATTATTGGAATTTCGAATTATTTATATTTTGTGTAGTGAACCTACAAGTTCGAGTAGAACTCCCAAGGTCAGAGTCCCGTAAACATGTTTTCAGTTGAAGCTAAAAATAATTTCGTATTGCCCCTTTAAAATTTCAATATAAATATTTTTGAGCCTTTACAATCGCGATATATGCTATTTAACATATGTTGTCACTTCGCTAAATTTAAATTTTCTATGTAGAACGATTTATGAAAAAAACAGCTGCAACAGAAAAACAGACGGCCACGTGAGTGAGGTTTCAATAGTTCAGTTTTTTTTTACTTTTGAGGTATGAAACCCTAATAACGGGAATTTTTATACATATAGTTTATTAATTAATATTTATTGTTTAATAAAATTATTAATATAATATAATAGCAGATTCCTGGAGAGGACGTATTCTGGAAGAAATCGGAAACGCTGCATTATGACGAATGGTGACATGCATACCTGCGTACACAGGTACGCAGGTGTGCATGTCACCATTCGTCATAATTCGTGAACTTAATCCGCTCGTTCGTGTGTGTTGTGTTTGTGCAAGTACCGTGCTCATGTGGACGAAGTGACGTATGTTATTGTAAAAGATTTTATATAAATCGATTAACTATGAATAGAACTCGAACTGTCATTTTCCGTACCCATGTATTATTTTTTTAATATGGACATATAACATTACGTAGCATATATTTGACAGACGTAGAACTAAATTGATTATGCAAGTTAACCAAAACATTGCAATGCTTGCTAAAACCCGCTGTCGTGATTTTTTCGGATATTCCATATGCATTTATAAATTGAACTAGGAAATTTGAATTTCATATTTGAAGATTCGCACCTCGTGAAGGAGATTTCGTATCAAAATATGTTTGCAACATTTTCGATGTTATTTTAAGTCTTTATCTGTGACACCTCTACTTGAAGAGATCCGCAAAAACATTTATTATCTTTAAGCCTAATGTAAAATTAAAATTATAGTTCCTGTGTATTTTGCGTCATTAATTTTCATAACCTTGCTAAATTTAATTTCGATAGAATATAAACTGAAAGAGTTAACATGCTCTGATAAACGGATGTCAAGACAAGCACGAACCGCCATGATGTCATTATATGAAATCCCATTTCCCAACGGAATTCTAAAAATCAGCCATCCAAAGTTTCCATGGATATTCGATGTGAACATAAGTATAGACATTATTGTTTATTATAGTTCATTTCCCTTTATGAAATGAACAATAATTAACAATATTGTCTATACTTATAGTGTATTTTCATTACGTGAATAAAAAATAGGGAAATATTACAGTGGAATGGAAATATTCTGAAGTTTTTTTTTTAAGAACAATGAATCACTATTCGCCAGTTATGTGGTGTTAAGGCGTTTTGTGATCGATCTCTAGCGCGTCGTGCTGTTAGCTACGCGCGAGTTAATCTAATATACATTTATTTGTGACTTTGCTGAGAAAAAAATTCAAGCCTGCAATTTTACATGATGCAGTATAATGGTAGACGATGACATCGTAATGGACATCGGAGCTATGGAACGTAGTCCAAAATGGGTTTATCGAGTTTAAACTTTTCGACTTAAACGTTTTAGGGTGGTAAAAGAATAATGCTGCTAATATTAAATAAACTATTGAAAGCGCCAATACACAATATCGACACCTATAACAACTGAAACCGGTTTTATATGCACGTTCCTTTACATAATAATATGAAAAATTATTATCTGCCAAAAAGTTTCAATAAAGATAGAGGAAAAGACTTTCCTCGTTTATTTTAACCTTTTTTTTAAATCTTGATAATATAACGACTAAGCTCGTCAGATTAAATAACGTCTTTGATATTGAATATATTTGGCGTTAATTTTGTAGAAATTAACGCCAAATATATTTTCACAATTATTCACAATTAAATGAAACAACGTGATGTAGTAGTTTCATTTAATTGTGAACGTCTTTGATATTTATAATTATAATTGATTGATAGAAACCTCCAAAAATGTTTACCCTCTTAAACCTAATTAGAAATTTTCCTGTGTCGTGAGTAGCGTGAGTTATGAAAATTAAAGGTTTAAGAGTTATGCATTTCAAAACCATCAGTTTCATAATAGAGTTCAGCGGTGATTATTTTATCAGTTGTAATGAAATAGAATTTAATTTCAGTTTCTCCCGGAAACTTTGCAAGTTTAAGTTACATGGTTCTGATATTATTAGTCTTGCTGTTATGCAGTATCACGCTATGGGTATATTTAGTGTGTATTTGTCAAAAAATATAAGTTTCTTTTTGCAATTTCGATAGGTATTTTTCAGAAAAAAAAACGAGTGTGTTTTAGACCACACGACTGAAGTAAAACTTCAAATTCACCAAATATGAATTTTAAAATGAATTTACAATTTTATTCACTTTAAACGTAGAATATTTAATGTATTGAACAAAATAATAATTTATAAAATTGTTCAAGAATGAAATGAAATCACAAAATAATAAAAAAAATCACCGTTCACGTAACGCTAGCAAACTCGCATATATATATATATATATATATACAGTTTGAAAAATTGTAAAAAAAAACTATACCTCTAATACAAAGTAGGTTTATTTTAACTTTATAACAACAAATGCGGATTTAATTTTTTAAAAACCACGTTTTCCAAGTGGCGGCCATCGAGTCTGACACACTTTTCGAATCTAGCACGCATGTTTTCAAAAACGCGTTTGCAGAGCGACTGGGATATCCTACTGACTTCGGCTCGAATATTTTCTTTAAATTGTGTCACAGTGCTCGGATTTGTTTTGTAAACAACGGATTTTAACTATCCCCATAAGAAAAAGTCACATGCGCTTAAATCGGGTGACCTAGGTGGCCACGGTACGGTACCGTTTCGGGATATGTTTTTTTCTCGGAATAACTGCCGCACTGCATTCATGGACACATTAGCAGTGTGAGCTGTGGCCCCGTCCTGCTGGAACCATGTGTTTTGGTTGAAGGATGGACTATTCTGTAGTTCTACTCTGAAAAAGTCATTTAACATCTGGGCATATCTCTCCAAATTCACAGTTACAGTTTGGCTACGTTGATTTTCAAAGAAATAAGGCCCTAGGATTGCAGATGCAGACATGGCACACCAGACTGTTACTTTAGGCTTATGTAAAGGCTCTTGATGCATTTGTCTTGGGTTGTGGACATCCCAGTAACGAAAGTTCTGCTTATTCACATATCCTCCAATGTGAAAGTGAGCTTCGTCACTAAAGAATATGTTGCCCATCCGGGTAGCAGTACGAAATCTCAACAACATCACCTCCGCGTAAGTTTTTCTTAATTCAAAGTCAGAATCGTGTAAATCTTGAACAATTTAAATTTTATATTGATGGAACTTGACCTTTTTTCGCATTATTACCTGTAAAGTTGTTGATGTGATCCGATGAACGTGTACGCAGTGATAAACGGGGATTTTCAACGACAGAAATCATAACACGCTTGACATTTTCATCCGTGTCTACCAATGGTGTAGGTCCTGGCCTGGGCCTATTTAATGTTGATCCTGTAGCTCTGAACCTTGCTACCCATGACTGAATGAGGTTGATCGATGGTCCATCACGTAATCGACGAATACTGTAACGATTATTAAATCGACGGCGTGCTACAGACAGCGAAAATTCACTCGAAATGTACGCCTCGACGGCAAAAGCGCGGTGCTCTCCACTCCACTGTTCCATGGCTACTAAAACTTCCGCACCGCTTGCGCTTCTAACGACGCCCCCCGCGCCCCTCTTATGTGTTGCGTTCAGAAACTATGTTTGTTCAAACTTTGAAATCTGCCACTGGACACCCTGTATATATATATATACATATATATATATATATATATATATGTATATATATGTATATATATGTATATATATGCATGTATATGCATGTATATGCATGTATCTGCATGTATATGCATGTATATGCATGTATCTGCATGTATATGCATGTATATGCATGTATATGTATGTATATGCATGTATATGTATGTATATGTATGTATATGTATGTATATGTATATATATATATATATATATATATATATATATATATATATAGTATTTGTACCTGTATACAGAATGTGTTTTCATAAAAGATAAAAATAAATTTCATCTCTTTTTCAATACAAAGTTTTGTAATATTTAGAATAATTCGTTTTACGTTATTGCTTTTGACGGAGTGCCAGCTTTTTGTCGCTATTTTTTGACTTAATAATTTGATACGACAGCAAAAATAATTTCCTTATTCGGTTTTAAATTTGTTGCACATATAGGTATTTTTAAACTATATAATTAACTGGCTCGGAGCATAGCGATTTTTATTGCATATTCGAAAAATGTCTAGTTATTTGAATTTATAAAAGAATATGTAATAGAAACAGAACATATTTTCAATTCTTGATCGGTTTGTTTTCTTGACTTTAGACCCTTGAAATCATAGTGCCACCAACTCAATATAAAAATCCTTGATATATATTTTGGAGTATTTTGCTCTTTCCTTCTAAAATCCACTTTACAACACAATTGTATATTTATATATTGTCTTACATTAGGGTAGCTATTGGCCATACTTACAGGATACACAAATTAAAAATTAATTTTGCAAAAATTAAAACATAATTATGTTATTAATTAATCTCTTGATAAAGACGTATATTTCGTACTTACTTTCTTTTGCAGGCTTACAGATTGTAGCTGTCTCGATATGTGACTTTGTAATACCCTTCGTCGCCGCCTGTTGTAAAGACGTTTGAGAGTAGACTGAGTTGATATTGTACTCGCGCGTACTTTTTAAAGCCTTCTCGTTGAAGCTAGTCGAAACGAAATCGCTAGTTCAAATGTTTATTTATATAGTGACAGGATAGTTGGACAAACCCTCAATTTTTTTTGTAGGCGTTTAATAATATTTATATAATCCCAAAACTCACATGTTTTATTTAGTTATTTATTAATTAATATTATTAGATGACGAAATTATTTCAGTCAATAAAACATTATAAATTAGACTTCATGTGCGTAACCGGTACGGAAACCTTATTATTAATTTAATTTAATTAAAAGGACTTTGAAAGTCAGCTGAAAACATTACGAAACCAAATTAAAATGAATGTTTCTTAAATATTTAAAAATTTGAAAATTTTCAACATAAACATTATAATTTGTTGTACGTAAGAGACATACTAATAAAACGTTCGTTCGGCGATTTCATCCAAATTCACCGAATTTGATGGTATCAAGGTAATGTTGGAATTTTATAAATATTTTTGGAAAAATATTTTTCTACAGTAAATTAATTGACCGAATGTAGTCGGCATCCGGTTAATCATTATTTTTGAAAAATGGGTTTCATAATTCTATTTGAAAATCATAAGTACCTAAATGGTAAAGGTGGATTGTAAAGAAATTAACATGTAAACACTCTCATTAATCACGCCGAAGGTGAAACCTTTTATTATTGAAAGTAACGAGATTGTGTGAAAGGAGATGGTGCTAGGCAAATAAAGTACATGTTTTTTATGTGATATATTCGTATTTTCTATTTAGCAATGACAACTAAATCGATAAAACGTAGTAAACATGTTGTAATACGCACCAAGTAATTCATTTTAAATCTTCGAAAATTACATTTTATTTAAATATATCTAGTGATATAACTTTATAAAATAAATTATGTTGAAATATATGATGAAAACATATATGCCCAAAAAATCGAGTTACGGCTAGTTAGTTACGGCTACGTTACGCACACATTCTCACGCAATGTAAATCTGTGTAGATTTACATTCCGCGATATTCGTAAAAAATATGTTTTTGTAATGTCACAATAAATTTTTTTTTTCATTCTGTCGTCCTGTTTAAAAAACATTTGTATAGTTGGGTCTCAACTTATACTTGTAGAAAGTTCACCTTAAGTTCAAATTATCCCATGTCTATTCAAAGGTAGTTCTTTGGTGTGCTGTCGATATAATAGTATAACACCAATGTTATTCTCGGTCGCTATCGTCGTAGCAGGACGTTCTTAAACACCGTCACTAAAGTTATGGTTTCCTTAGAAAGCTATGCCATCATCTAGCGGTAGTAATTTGACCGTGACATGAAGTGTTAATATAAATGACATTAAGACCGTGTCAGTTTTACACTGTAATTTAATTATATTTATTATTTTTTACTTCTTTGCTCGAACTTCAAAAATTTCCTAGCATTCACAACAAAGTATTTTAGTTTTGTCACAACAAAATATTTTAAAATTGCCGCTACAATTACGAGACAAATGATAACCTCGAAATCTCAAAACAATATCGCAGCTAGACTAATATTTTCAAAATTATAACTTTTTAATATCCACCTTACCCAGCTTGTATGGCCAGAAGCTTCGTTGTCTCCTGGCTTCACATGGCAACTATAATGAAATGAAGATTCTTCATTAAAACCATTTATTGTGTATCCAATCGAAATTTCCTTGCGAAAATTTCGTTTTCCTGTTTGACGTCAATGTGTGTTATGCACTTTTTGTTTTGAATGAAAGCAATAAAAGTTTCAAATAATCTCACATAACCAATTAATATGTTTATAAATAGTGATTCGTAATTCTTTTTGAAATAGCTCCAGTTTCTACTCCGTCAAAGTAGTGTTGCCAGAACCAACATTCGGAAAATCGATATTGGTGGCTAAAAATGGTACATGGGATTAAAAACCGTGACAAGAGAAAATACAGACTTCAATCAAAATTTTGACTATGGCCATGTGTATATTAAACACACACATTTATTTATTTATTTAATTCAACACTTTTACGTATAACACACAGTACGTATATAATTTACACAAGTACGTATATAATTTATACGGCTAACTTATTGCTAAAAGAGAAATCTCTTCCAATCAACCACCGAGGTGGACTGCACCAGATTGTATTTAGTAATTTTCATCTACAACTTGGGAGGAAAAACGAAAAGCATAAGGCGGGAAGGAAAACGAATCTTGAATGGGAGATTTTCCTTGGTCCAAATGAAGTCAGGGGAGATATAAAATTTTGTCGGACGACTTTTGAAAGTGTGTGTGTACCTTGAATTTCGGGTGCTAGTATCCAATGAATTCTATAATTTGGCGGTGTAAACGAGAATTAATAAAATTTATTTCATTACCGGCTCAAAAGTCAATCTACATTATCCCCATACTCATCACTATCTAGGATATAAGTATGCGGATATTCCGGAACTATTCTCATATCATCTTTAAAATAGGTATTAAAGTACTCAGATAGTAGTACTTTCAAGACCAGAAAGGAAAAAAAAGTGGAAAACTATGCAGTACCAGGTTTTACGAATTGGGAAGATTTGAAAGGAGGACTTTCACCGAAATGGGACGATTAAACTTTGTTATATATTAAATTATAATTAAGTATGAATTAAAATATTGCTAAATCTTGTATGTAGTGTCGTTATTTTTCTTGTTAGCTTCTTTATCTTAAGTGTTTTATTTTCTTTTTTTTCTGTTAAATATAAATAAGTAGGTACATCACTAAGCTGATATTATGTACATCACTAAAATAAAACAAGCGGGCATCGTTGCTTGTAAGAAATAAATAATGATAAATAGTTCACAATTAAATGAAACTATGTGATGCAGTATTATTTCAACTTTCTTTAATTTCTTTACCACAACCTAGGTTTCCTTGTATTACAACATCTTCAGGAGGGCTATTAGCAAAGATTAACTTTCAGGAACTTACAACAGCATTTATACATTTCACAAAACAATAGCGGAAGCCGGGTTTGTATGGGTTTTCCCACTGTTTACGTTAGTGGGTTTATTGTAGGGGAGTGGTGTAGTTTTTATTATACTTTCGTAAGTTATACAATATACAAGAATTTTAGTGAGGGTAATAAATTATCGCTGAAACGATTTGAAGTGTATTTCAGTCTCAATGATGTCTAACTATATTATTTCTAGAAGATATTAAGTATGAGTGAAGATATCATATTTAGTTGTTCGTTTAATATATTAACGTTGGTGTTTAATATATTAACTTTGGATATTAAGTTTATTGCCTTTTGTATTTATTTGTAATATATAGGGAGCATTGTCGGTATGAGGGTTAGGGTTATTTTAAATGAGGTGTTTTGCAAAGTGAGATGTGTCTGGTTTGTTATTTTGCCAGCTGGCAATGTGTACTTTGTATCTGTTAGTAAAATCTCTTCTGGTTTAACCTATGTATACGCTATTACAGTCGTTACATTTAAGTGTGTAGATACCACTCTTTTTATGTTTATCTATTTTTTCTTTATATTAATAAGGGTTTTACCCAAGGTATTTAAAGTGCTACATGCACATGTGATATTATTTATATTTTTATTATTAGTTAAGAGTTTTCCTAGTTTAAATGACATATTACCCAAGTATGGGATGGATTTATAGTAAATTTTATTATTATTTGGTACGACCGGGTATATTTCTTGGATAAGCATTTTTCATAATTTATTCTTGTGACAATTGATGGATTAAAATTATTGTTTAGTGCGATTTGTTTTATAGTATTTATTTCTTTACGTAAATTCAGTTTTTCTAGTGGGATGGTTAACATTCTGTGATCATCGAATGAAAGGCTGCTAACTTATGGGACCAAGAGTGTTGTGAATAACAATTAATTATGGAGTCGGCAAATGTGTCTTTTCTAAATATATTAAATTTATGGTTATTATTTTTGCGTTCTAATGTAAGTCCAAAAAGTTTAGTTTATTATCGGATTTTACTTCTAAAGTGAATTTTATATTGCTGTGTAGGGAGTTGGCAGAGTTAACAAATTGGTCTGTCGTTGTGTACCTTTCCAGCAGATAAAGATGTCGTCTACGTATCTATAATAGTAATACATTGGTCGCTAATTAACTGTTCTAGAGGCTGGTTTCTAGATTGTTCATAAATAACTCAGCTAACAGAGGACCGAGGGGGCAGCCCATTGCAAGGTCATTGACGTGTTGAAATTTTTTTTTATCGAATAAAAAATAATTTTGATCCATAAATAATTTAAACAGATCTATAATTTCCGATGCTTCAATGGGGTTTAACCATTTCTTTTCTAAGATATCTGAAATAATATTTAGGCAATCTTTTGGTGACGTATTAGAAAAACTTACTACGTCGAGTGACACTAATTTACAGTTGGGTGTAAGGTGTGTATTTTAGATTCTATAAAATTAACGCCAAATATATTCAATAATGATTAATAGTAAAGAATGTTGATTTAAATTATAAATAAAATAGTAACGTGGAAGCAGACGGCGGTTACGAAATAAAAGAAACGGTATAAAATCAGGGTAAAAATGCAAAAAAATCTTGTTATAACTAAAGAGCGACAATTTTAATAATTAGTACTACAGAGTACGGTGTTTGCTAGAGGTAAGTTAATATTGGGCATAAAAAGTGTAAACATAATAAATGTGAAAAAAGACGAAAGACAAAATTGTTTTTAAAGACAGTAAAGCAAAATCATTGATAGTGTAATGTGTGACTGATCGCCACTTAAATCTACTAAGAAACTTTAATCATACTAAGGATATGATAGAATTAGACACCATAAGTATGAAAGAAATAGAAGATGATAAAATATGGATACAAGTCTGGTTTAGCAAAAATGCGAATTTCCCCAATTTTTGGTTTTAAAATAAAAAATATACATACATAAATATCTTCTTACAGGTTTGCCAAAAATACATCATCACATGAAATTTGAAATATGAATAATAACAATGAAGAGAAGGTATAAGATTTGGAAGACGTAAAACTTCCAAAATATATAGTTAGAAGCTTGGAAACATGGAAAGAAACAGAATTACCAAATGGGAAAAGAATAATTTGTTATTTAAAGGAAACAAAAATCGTTTTCCGCACATTTTAGTACAAAATGAAAATTTAATAAAAACTTTTTATTGGAAAACGAAACATGCTACTACAAATAAAATTGATGTTATAACAAGTCTTATTTTGAAATAGCATTTTTTAAAAATTTTGAACAGCTTTGTTTTGTTTGTTGTGGAGAAACTCAATAGAATTGTTGTTTTGACACAATTTTAAATCAAAACATTCTTGATTTTGATTTTAAATTGTCTTGTTTTGACACAATTTTAAATCAAAATCTAGAACCCTTAGACTTGCCGGAAGTTTATTTTTTAAATAATGAAAACTGTATAACTGGTTTAGAGTGGTATAGAGTCAAATATCCTTTGTGAATAGTGCTAACCAGAAAGTTTATTATAAATCTTTTAAGGAATCTTGAAGAATGTGCCCCTTTCAGGAAAAAATGGTACAACAAACTTGTGTCCTTGATGGAAACGTAGAAATTGTAGGTCTGACACTTGTAGAGGCTTTATGTGACATATTTTCAAGAGAAATGGCTAATGAAACATCTAAGACAATTTTCCTGCAGCTGTAAATCTTAAGATGGTTGGTGTTATTGACTGAAATAAAAATCTGTATTTAAATCATTCACATAATCTACAAACGAAATTTTGTTCGCATAAACATATCAAATATTGCTCCACGTCTTTAGCAGCTGTTAGTCAAATACATACGCCAATGCAACAGTGATACTAAAATTACAAATTCTAATATATAATTAATTCCAGCATGTGTAGAACATAAGAAATACTATAATTCATGCCATTTGCTTACCATGATACAGGGTCATTCCATACAATTCAACATACTTTTCAACGTCAATATCTCAAATTTTATTAATAAACAAATCATGTGTTCTAGCTCTGTTGTGTCAGAAGATGTAAACAAAAAGAAACCTTTTAAAAAGTTTTGAGTGTTTTAATTTTCCCATCTTTCGTTTTAATTTTCTTTTTAAAACTTTAAAACTTACGATGTAAGTTCAAATACCATTTTCAGTTTAAATTTTTTATATACTATGCTGCAAACAATTTTTTAAAATTTTCTTTATACATTCCTCTTTCACATTGTAAAATTTGGCTTGTAATCGTAGTGAGATCAGATGAATAAAGACTTATTTTACATGGATGAAAAATTTTTGAAGGACATACATAATTCATTCAATTTAAAGAAAAAATATTTTTTAGGGTGAAAATTATTTTGATCAATTTCTTTTTAAATAACAATACATATTTGTTGTTTTATTTTCCTTTACAAGCTTTACATATGATTTATTTTACAGGGTTCATTCGTCATATTATTATAAAAAAAAAATATCTGTTAAAAAAATTCAAAATGTTTAATTCTCTCTTATTATTATTAAATATAATGGGCGGGAACACCCCTGTAAAAATATGTAGAAATTAATAATAAAGTTGTACATATAATATACTATAATTTAATTTTAATTACCTTATGAATTTCATATTTTGCCATATATATTTAAATTTAATCTACATAATATTGCAATATGCATACATTATGATGAACCAATATTTGGAATAATTCTTAAATTTAAATTGCCAAGTGCAGCATATTTAATATATGAATGTTATTATATGCATTCAATATATATTAATATATCCATTTGAAAGCATAAATTGAAAATAAAAACATATTTATGTTGGGGTCACACTATTGGGCTTTAGCGAAGATTCCTGTTATCGCAATAGATGGTTAAAGTTTTCATCCTATGTTACAAGCAACGTTGGATTCGGGCAATAAGGAATATCGATAATTTACCAGTTAGTTTTTTCCTGCGTCAAAAGATTTGGTCCCAATGCAGTTCACTCGCGCCAAACTTCTCCTTCTCAGTTGGAGCCAAGGTTTTGTATGTATCACATGACACAAGAAAATACTTCACAAATGTTTGTCCTCTAGTAAGCCATAGCATGACGGGTGTAGGTAAATTTTTACCATAATAACATGTTATGAATGTTCTTCAGATAGTGTGGCTTTGGTATTATAAACTGCAAAATATATTAAATAAATATTCAGTTTACTAGTCAGATGACGAGTATGCTTATTTTGAAATAACTTTGCGGTCATATGGATACAAGGACATTAGCCAGCTCTAAATGTACTGATTATTTTGTCAACCCCTTAAACCATATTTTTATGAAAATTTTGTTAAATTGTGCCTTTGTGGGTTTCCTATCTTGATGATATGCATAATTAATGATATAAATAATAATACTTCCTCAACTCAGTGGTGTTCAATTTATGGTATTTACAGATTAATCAAACAGTTGTAATTTGTATATAGTATTCAATGGCAAACAGTATAAAAATAAGTCCTACTTTTCTGCTACATCTACAATCCTGGGGTCTAAATGGAAAGAAGCTCCATTAAAAATTAATAAACTTTTACCTGGAGACTTGTACTGCACCAAGTGATTAAAGAAGTCAACAAATAGCTCTGGAGCCATACTACCCTTTAAGGTCATTTAAATTGAACTTAGAAAAAGTAAGAAAGTTGTCACATAGATCTCTTCTCTTAAATTGTCCCCCCTTGAAAATATAATTTGAGGCACAGCATTTCCAGATAAGGACATGAAAACAAATATTGCATTCATGTCCTTAAGTGGTGTTCATGAACTATGACTTGAACTTATTAGATCCCTTTTACCCCAAAGAGTTATTGGTCCTGCTCAAGCGTAGATCTATACCTTTTCAGAATTGTACAAATTCCCTGAGTGACGGGACATATCCACCTTTTCATATATTTTTCTGACTAGTTGGAAATGGTGTTGCATAATGAGCTTGTTTAACTTCTTTACCTCAGCAAGACTCTGCTTGGTATATAAATTTAATACCATTTTAAATTAAATAGTTGTGTACGGGTGCTAGATAATGGGTATACAATAATTTTCTGATACCTCTTGAAAATATAAGATGAAAATATTCTACAGCATTTTTTGATTTAGACTTTATTTAGGGAGAAATTATCTTATAATTGAATAAAAAATAATTTTTATTTACAATATTTTCTTATACATAATTAACTTTGAAAATAACATTCATCATAAACATACCTCTATCTAAAATAAAAAATTAAGAACAACATTGAATTGGTAATGCAGTGTTATTTTTAACTTTTATATTGATGTTTTCTTTTTGCAAAATAAAAGTTACGTCGCTTAATATTCAAGGCTGAATAAGGTGTTAGCTGCGTGGCGTAGTATATCATTACAAGGAAATTGCATAGTGTTCAGTGTCTTACGGTATCCCATTTGTTTAGCCCTTCGATAACATTGGAATAGTGTATCTTAAAAACGGGGTCAGACACAAAAAGCATTGATTATAATTGTATTATTTTGTATTCACGAAGCCGTAGAAATTGACTTGCCATATGAATTTAATAACACTTTAATTTAAAGGTATTTTTTAAAAGCAATTGAGTTATTTTTTTACAAATAATGAAATATGTTTAACTAATTTTTATGTCATGATATCAAAAAACCTGTTAATTAGAAATATTGTAGAACTTGCACCACAATTGGGTTCAAGTGTGTGTGAGAATGCTGTACATATTTAAGCACTTATATACATTTTCTATTAAACTATTTACAAATATTATTTTCCACCATCTAAATATATTACCTACTGCAAAGTATTATTATATATTACCTCGTTCAAAGGCTTTTGTTGAAATAAAAGTTCACTAAAATCAAGATAAGAGGATAGTTAAATTAGTAGATACTAAATGTAGAAAGTCAATTTTCTAGTTACTATTTATGAAACTGATTCTTACTTATTCCTTTGATTGACTACAGTATAATATAATTACAGACCAGGGTGGGCCAAGGCCTCCTGTTGGAGATTCTTCCAGGAAGTTCTACTCTTCGCCTGGGTTTTCCAGTTCTTTATCCTGAGAATGTTAAAATCTTCTTACACTGAATCGATCTATCGTAATTTTGGTCTACCTCTTCTACGAGTTGTTAGAGGTTTTGTGATGAAAACTTTCTTTACTGGGTTTTCATCTTTCATTCTAGATACATGGGCAGCCCAGTTCATTCTTTTAATTTTGATGGTTTTTATGACATAAGGCTCACTAAACAACCTATAGATTTCTGAGTTAAGACGTCTTCGCTAAATACAAATAATGAAATATGTGTAACTAATTTATATATAATACCATTTCTTTGACACCCCCAAAAATTCTCCTCAGAACCCTTCTTTCAAAGGCTGCTATTTTATTCTCTCCAGTTCTAGTCAAAGGCCAGGTTTCTGAACCATATGCTAGAACTGGCCTAATAAGAGTTTTATATACTAATAATTTTGTTCTTCTTGTAAGAAAAGAAGATTTAAGGATGGAGCCTAGTCCAAAAAATGCTTTATTGTCCGATTATATGCGATTCTGAATTTCAGAGATAGTGTCATTTTTATTGTTAACACAAGATCCAAGGTAAATAAAGCAGTCAACTTTTTCAAATGTATGTGAGCCAATCTCCAAACGATTATGTGCATTATTTGGTGGAGATTTTTAAATGAATGATGAGAAAAGAACTTTGTCGAATTTGGTGACTAACTAATATTATATGAAATAAAGAGAAGAAGAAATCTTAAGAGGGCAGTAATTATATGGTATAAAATATATAGAAAATAAATATATTATTATGTTACACGAAATGAAAGTATTTTTTATATAGGTATAAGAAAAAGTCGAACATCCTTCGGAGAATTCATACGTGTAAGAAGATAAGTGGTTTTCAACAGAGAAAATCAAAACAGGTTAAAATGAGTGCCATTCAAATTATAACCAGATAATTCAAATAATTCTCTTAACATGTGAGTCGTGAATTACATTGGAATATACTGGTACTCGGTAGTGTTCACATCAACCAGTAGCGTAACAATAGGGTGTCAAAACTGCCAAAATGCGAGAATATCTGGGCCCGTGAGGGTCCCGAGTGCCTTGACCCTTTGTTTGATATTTTCAAAAACTGTTTTAAGACATCTAAGCTCAATTTCGGTTTTCATGTACTTTATTATTTGTGATGCAAGAATCCATAAAGTATCTACTATTACCAAAAGTTAAACTACATTATCAAATACATGAATACATTCGTAAAAAATCTCATACTTGGTCAGCGGCTAGAATCTGGCAATACTGGGTTACAGAGGAAGGTAATTCCCCATGCTTTTTCTGTCTCGTATTACACAGCAAAAATATATAAACCCTATTATAAGCATGTTAATTGAATACAATGAGTAATTTAAAATTAGTTTTAGTATAGTTTGTTAAAAGTATTATTTTCTTCCATCTATTGTAAGTATAGTTGCGGTACTTGCGGCATAATTGACTGCAAATCTGTAAATAAACAAAATTTTCGAGAAAATATCTGAGTGGTAGTGAAAAATCCAAGAGAAAGAAAGAAGTTGACGAAAAAAAAAAAGCTGCCAAAATTAGGTGAGTACTTTAAGACTAATGACTTCGATGAAGTGTCGAATGAACAATCTAGCAAGAGAAAAATATTAATGTGACTGAAAGTAGCACTATTGTAATGAGAGATCATAGTGACTATCCAGAGCAACCTTGTACCAGAAAGCAATAAATCAAAGTGTAGTGACCTGAAATATTTGACCTGAAATAAAAACTCACCTCGCAATATTGATAAGGGTAATTTAAAAAAAGTAAATGATCAAGCTCTGTAATTGAAAACGGACACTGTATATCAAAAGACCCCTTTATAAAACTGTGGCAACAGATGGTTTTTGGAGAAATATTATTACATTATTTCTATATCTGGTGTTAAATTAGAACGTAAATGGTTGTGTATTCGGTATTGCTTCAAAAGGCATATTGTGAGCCAGGCTAGTCTTCCCATCATCAAACAGTTAAAAAATCTTTGGATTTGCTCTTCTTTCACAAAAAGCTGGATCCATATTAATAAAAGAAATAGTGGATGCACCATTTTATCCAATTATATTTGATAGAATTCTAGATTGTAAAAAATAGACCGATTATGTGAAATTTATCTTGTAATCATTACCAAGTTACAATATTATGCTCATAATTTAAATCTAGTAGTTAATGATGCTGTAAAAGATGTGTTAGGGATGCAAACATTTTTTTAAACCATTCAACACATTTACATATTTTTGGTCATAGCGGTGGAATATTTTGTCAAGTTTTATTTCTGGAGCACAGAATGAATCTTCAGCTCCTGCAACTTTAAAAAAATTGAATCCAACACGATGGTCAGGACGATATGATGCTATTTTTGCTCATAAAGCTCGGTTTATACGATTTCAAAAGGAGCTAATAAAAACTATTATATTAAGTTCCAAAGCAGATGAGCAAAATGAAGCTATAACACTGAAGAATAAGATTGAAAACTATAATTTTATTATATTCTGGTTTTCCACTGCAACATTTTATAAACAGTCGATGTAGTCTCCAAAGAACTTCAATCTAAAATAATAGATTTATCACAAGCATAGAAGGGTTTAGAAGTCTCTTTGGAAGAGATTAAAAAGTATCGTCATGAATTTGAAGAATTAAAAACACAAACCATAGCGTACCAAAAAATTAGACCATAACTTCCGAGTTTTCTAAAAGTCGCCAAAGGAAGGAAAAATGTTATTTCAATGAAATTTGTGAAGATGAACATTTGCAAGACCCCTGAAAGTTTGTTTCGAGTGATTGTATTTTATCTTGTATTAGACATCATAAGTCAGTTGACATTTCGCTTCATTAGTATGAATGAAATAGTTTTCAATTTAACTGGTAGTAGAAGTTTTTTGAATAGAGAATTATTTTTTCCCCCCTCCACAGTGCAACAGAGCAAGAAAGATGATCAAATACTACAACATAATTTTACCTTCTGTCTTTCTTTTCTTGCGTATATTACAGGATGTACAGAAATCCAAAAACAGAAGAGCCTTGAGGGATTGAGAGAAATGTTAGTCCGATAGACAATGTACGGAAAAATTTTTTGCGGAAATTCAGTGTATTATTATAGTGAATTCTCAATGGTATATTTCTATATAGCAACCGTGTAAGTATCCAACATGGCTTGGAAAATATGACACAATAATTTTTATACTCTTTTATATGCAGTCAATGAAAAATTACAATGTTACATAATAAATTTTATCTATACTACCGGTTAGAAAAATGTGAAAGATGAATTATTTCATTTAAAATGGCAATAACAACAGTCTATTAAAATCCAACAAAAAAATTGTCTAAGTTGTTATGAAAAGGTTGAAGCAAATATATATATATATATCTATATATATATATATATATATATATATATATATATATATATATATATATATATATATATATAGTATATATATATATATATATACATATATATATATATATATATATATAAATATATATATATGGGTTAGATTATAATGCATAGCACTGTGAGTAAATGTTAGAAATAGCATACATACATAGAAGTATCAAGAGTGGAGTAATTACAAATTATACATAGCAATGAAAAAAGTTTTGAAGTTAGTGCTGTTGTTACGAATATATCGGATCTAGCAACTTGGCACAGCGCAAACTCACATTGATAATTATCTGGAAAATGAGACCCATCGATATTTCTCTAATCCTCACTTCTCAAAAGAACTTACAAACAATGAAACAATTCAGTACCGGTGATTAATATACTCTGTTTTTAATGGTTGAGTTTATTGTTTTTGTTACCAATTTTTTGATAGTAGCTCAGTATTGAGTTTAGTACTTAAAGGATATGACGGATATGATGATTCATGTGATTGAAAATCACTTGAAACATTTGTCTGAAATGTTAAAAATTCATGAACGAAGCACTACTCACAAAAAATTTTACCTTGCATGAATTGATGGTGAAATACAATTAAAAAAAGAAAAACAATAAATTGTGAAGAAAAACATTTGATCACAAAAGAAACTACAAAATGGAATGTTTTGTCCATATTGTTGCATTTCACTTAGCTGAAAATAATATGGCGTTCAGAAGCAGTTCAGACAAAAGATATATGCCATACGATAGGAATTTCTTAGATTAAATTCGACTATTAGCCAAATTTGATAAAGTTGTGCAGGAGCACCTTTACTTTCAATTGATTAGCTGGCAAAGGTGATATTTCAGATGAAAAATTTCAGGGGAAAGACATTTAAAAGAAATTGAAAAATAAAAATTCGAACTTTATTGCATTAGAAAAAATCAAAATATTGTGTTATTGTATTTGATTGCACTCCAGACATAAATCATGTGGAACAACTTTCATTGATAATACAATTTCCTGATTTATAATCAAATGACAATAAAATAACAGTAAAGAAGCATTTCATAGAATTTATACAAGTTAATGAGTTGACTGGTGCAGGACTAACTGAAGTTATCATTAATGTTTTAAATAAACCCAGACTTGAATTTATTATTTTAGGGGTCAGTAGTATGAAAAAACTGCTACGCTTTGTTGGAAGAGTTCTTGGAAATTACCGTGTGCCATTTTAACAGCAAAGACCATTTAATAGAAAAGTGTAATTTTACTTTGTTGAAAAACTTAAATTGTACCTGTATTTACAGTCACAATAAGAATTTGATGTGTTAAATGCCAAGTTCACTACAAGAATTCAACTTGTTAAATGCCCACAATGAACTATAACTTCTACAGAAAACAAATTCGAAGTTGAATTTTGCCTTAGTTTCACTCGATAAAAGATTTAGACAATTAAATGAATACTCCAAATCTTAATCTTTTCTGTACAATATAAAAAAAATTTCAGAAAAGCTAGCCCTTTTCAAATTCTTTGGTGATTTCCAATTAAAATTAACTTTAGGATTGATATCAGATATAGATTGGTTACTTGATGTGTGGTGAAGTCATAAACCTGAAATCGTTTTTTGTTGTTACTATATTTTATATTTCATTAAAGTTCGCAATATGTAAGAACTGTATTCAAATGTATGGATAGCACTGAGAATGTTGATCACCATACCTGTAATGGCAATAGTGGCGAAATGAGTTTTCCTATGCTGAAACTGATAAAAAATAGATTTGATCGACAATATCTCAATCTAGATTGACAAACTGGGCACCTTTGTCAATCGAAATTACGGAAAATATAAACTGCGATAAAAAGACTAGAAAAGTAAAAATTTTATTAGATTTTTTATAAATAAATAGATATTATTTCATTCTTTCCTTTCTTTTTTTTCATATGTCCTTTTGTCTCTGTAAAGAGATCGGAGGATTGTGACATTCTAATAGTATTAACAGTTAATTGTGAAAAAGAAATGGACGGTTAGGTTGCTCCAAATGCAGCACTCTGAAAAATAAAAATAATATATTAATACGTCTTAATTCATTCAATACTCAAATCTTAACAACTATTGGCATAAGAAATTTCCACCTTTCACGGTATGGCACATCCGTTTTGAATAAATATAAAATGATCCTCTAATTCCATCTAAATAAAGAACATGACTGCAAGATTAATCTCAACTTAAAATAAAAATTATAATTGATTCACTAACAATGGAGAATAATTCTTAATTTCTTCGTTATTAACACTGATGGTTTTTCTAGATGTTGATAATTCATTTTATCTACAAACAGACATAAACAAAAAAATAAAAAAAGTTACACTACTGCTGACCATATGTAAGGAACTGAAAAGTAATGTTAAATAAATATCATAATTAAACATAGCTAAAAATGAAAATTGATAACATAATGTTTATTTATTACAGCTATGCAAGCAGCAAGTGGCTATCCACCCTATCAAAGCCGACCACTGAACAATAGTGTGTGGGGAAGCTGCAATGAAGGAGGCTTCCTACATGATTAGTATATAAATTATTGTTATCATAAATATATAAATTATGGGATATGGTTTTCTCTTGATAAAGGCAGTTTTGTTAATAATAATGGGTTAAAAATAAAAACAGAATTTAAAAATTGTATCATTCATTCCATATTACCATTTACATAAATGAACTGTAATGTGTTTTTATATAGAAAAACCTTTTTACTAAAAAATAAACTGAGATATAAATAATTAATATGACAACAATGAATATATATTGGCTGGGACATCTTTGGAAAACAGAGTAAGGAAATATATATTTAGAGGAATATGAATGGAAAGAAAGTGTGATTTAATATGTCAAAATTCTAACGAAATCCCTCCTAGTACGTAAATGTAAATGAAAAAATATAAAAATTCTAAAAATCAATTAAGATGGAACTTTGCATATGGAAAGGCCGTATGACTTTCTGAGTAGACTATATATATACACACACACACACACATATATATATATATACATAGGTGTATGCATAAGTTTTTTCCGGTTGTTTGGTAAAAAGAATACGTAATTTGCAAGGGAAATTAATTTTTTTTTATTCAAAATATTGGCCATTAGCTTCTACACATTTCGCCCATCTTTCAGGTAATTTATGAATACCATGCCAGAAAAACTGCTTATCTTTTGCGGCAAACTATTCATGGAGCCATTTTCACACTTCCTCGAAATTGCTGAAGTGCTGCTCTGCGAGTGCGTGCTCCATTGATGCGAAGAGGTGATAGTCAGATGGCGCCAGGTCTGGGGAGTTCAGCGGGAGCGGAAGGATGTCCCATCCAAGCGATTTCAAGGTGTCTTTCACTGGTTTTGCTGTGTGAGATGGCGCATTGTCATGTAACAAAATCACTTTTCCATGTCTTCTGGCCCATTCCGATCGTCTTTCGATTAATGCGTGGTTTAAATTAATCATTCGTTGGCGATAGTGTTGTGTATTAACGGTTTCGCTGGGCTTCAAGAGTTCATAATACACAATACCGCTCTGGTCTTATCAGAGACAGAGCATGGTCTTCTTACTGAAGCGATTTGGCCTTGGTGTTGATGGACTGGTTTCGCCAGGGGAAAGCCACAATTTTTTCCACTTCGGGTCCGCACAAAAATGATTTCCTTTTGTGGTGTTGAAGCAGCATTTAACAAGTGACTTTGCCATTTTCCATTTGACGTTCATTCAAATTGTGTGGGACCCATTTACCGAGTTTATTGATCTTTCCCATTGCTCGTAAACGTCTGCTGATTGTTTCTTGTGATACATATAATGCTTTTGCTAATTGCCGTTGAGTTTGAGTTGGGTCATCATCCAATAACTCCTGCAATTGCTCATCTTCGCATTTTTGTGGTCTACCAGAGCGTTCACTGTCTTTCATATTGAAATTACCACTTTTGAATTGTCGAAACCATATCTCACATCTTCTAATCGATGGAGCGTGTTCACCATATGTTCCTACCAGGAAACGATGACTTTCAACAGCCTTTTTCTTTGGATTAAATAAGAAAAGCAATGTGTGTCGCAAATGTTCTTTTTCAGGCACAAAACTCGACATGATCACTGAACGATAAAACAAAGACGCTAGTTTTTGGCGGACTCAACTTGTGTGTGTTTGTAGTTTTATGTCAGATGAACAAAATGATGTATGTGTCAAATTAATACACTACGTACTTTTTGCTGGCACCATCTCTTACTTAAACCTGAAAAAACTTATGCATACACCATATATATATATATCTATATATATATATATATATATATATATATATATATATATATATATATATGTGTGTGTGTGCTATACATAACTTACATACTTGGTTCGTAAATTTTCTTAGATAAGTGATGATTTTAAAACTGATAATTTGTAATTTGATTAAATACTCCTAAGGAAAATTATTTCTAAAAGTGATTAATAAAATGAATTGGACTGAAAATTTAAACATATTTCGGTTGAATAAACACATGCCTGAAAGAAAAAGCATCAATAATTTTATGGATTATTTAAAATAATTCTTACATTTATCTAGCAATGATAATTAAAAATTAAAGTAAAATGTATTAATGGAATTTTAATTCAATTGTAAAGTAAAAATTCAAAAAATTCAAACTTTATTCTAGAGCAAAATTTTTAAAAGCCAAAGTATTAAAGTATGTATAATCGTTTGGAAATCTATCTAAACAATAACATGTGTGATTAAGAACTATATTCACACATTTCATATTCTAATTTCAATTATGAATTAGATTGCATGAATTCATAGATTGCATGAATGCAATCTATGAATTAGATTGCATGGTTATCGATAAAATATGCAAGTTTATAGACCCACAGTAACGTTTTTAGAAGCAACTGTTAATTTTTATTATGAACAGTTTTAAAATAAAAAGTGTTTATATTAAAATATGTAATGCAACATTTACGGTATATATTCAAAAATGATTTGTTATACAATCTTTTAATAAATATGAAAGATAAACAATGATTTCTGCACCAATTCATCCAAAATTTGCATTTTGATTCATAATAAGCTTACATCAAGAGAAATTGTCCATAAATGAAATTAAGTCACCACACAATTTGTTGGTTCTATAAACAATGCAAGTTCAATGGTTATTTGGTTCATCATTTTGAAGATCTCATTATGCAGAGACAGTTTTATAACATTATGTACAATCTTTTACCCTATTTATTACTTTGTGCTTTGTAAAAGTCTTCGTTTTAAATTTCGAGTGAATCAATGATAACTTCAGTATATATTGAATGGTACTTTTGACAATGGAATTTAAAGTGTTAGATAGACAGTAGATCAGACTTTAATTCATAAGACAACGATTCTTTTATTTTTACGGAAAATATATTCAGTATGGCTATTAAGCCTCATGATATTTTTACATACATTTTTTTACAAATTTTACACACAGTTTTTGGTTTATCTAATTTCGATAAATCATCAATTGAAATTATTTCAACCAGTTACAGAATTTTATATCAATTTGTACGTTTTGCTGCTTTATTGCTTTCTTGTCAAGACTATGAGGTACCAAAAACATTTTCTCCTCCAATAAATAGACATTGTCTTTGAAACTCTACTAATTTTTCATGTATAGTGTAGTATGCTTTGGATTATTATATTTCTTGGTATTATTCACAAAATATTTTCAGTTAAGTCCAGGCAATCAATTTATTTTCTCTCAGTGATGTTGAGTTCCTGACAACATCATGCTCTTCTAAAATAAACATCAACGATTAATTTTAGTTGTAAAATAACAAAGTAACCACCTCAATATATATTAAATGTAAATAGTTGTTGTAATTAGTCATAATTAATTGGTATTTTATTTTCTTTCACGGACTGAAGCAGCAGAATGAAATAAACACCTAATGGAACAAATGAACGAGGAAAAAGAAACGAAAATTAAATATATGCAGCAGCAGTGTGAAGTCATGGAAGAGCAGTATAAAGAACAAATGGATACATTAATTTGGAAAAACATTAAATTAATCAACATTTTTTATAAATTTTTTAATTACTATGAAAGAAAAACATTTGTATTCTAGTTTTGTGTCATATATTGTTAATATGTTTATATATTGTTAACATCTTCTTTTTAATTTTTTTTTTTAAAGTTGATCTTAAAAATAGCTTCTTATAAAAAATGCCCTAGTGGCTGGACCCGTTACAGTATTACATCTAGTAAATCTTCGTTAATATCTATGACAATATTGTAAAACTGCCAAAGCCACAATGTAAATTTTCACATTTTCTAGGTTTGCTGTAAAATTTTGTAGCTAACATCTAAATCATTACTTGTATCTCTGAAGCATTGTTCCGCTATATTTTGTGTTGGTATATGCTTATAGTTATTAAGACTCTTCTTTCTGCTTAGAGGGATTCCAAACAGGAATAAAAAGGTAAGTAGTAAATCTGTATCCTGAATCCCCAAGAATTCTGTCTCTAAATTCTTCTTCTTCATTTGCCAAATCCTGCTCTCACGAAAAATTGTGCTGTCGTGAGTGCTACCTTTCCAGTGAGCCACAATGTCTGATATGGAGTGATACATAACATATGTTAGTAATTTAATTCCCTGAACACGTACTTAATTGACTAAATCTGTATAAATACATTTGTTTATATCTGCCCCACAAGTGTTAATACTTTATCCAGGAAAATTTTAAAAACTGAAAAAATTATGACCAATTGTTGAAGACCTCAGTAATCATCACTGAAACAAATGCCAGGAGTATTAAATGTAGCAATGTAATTAATATTCACAATAAATGTATGTATAGCTATATGAAGGATGATTAGATATGTTAGGATAGATGAATGTGATATTCCATCATTACTGCTTACTCTATGAAGTAGAATTAGTGTTACAATGCTCTAAATATTTTTTCCATCTAAAATAGATAGTTTGAGTAACACAATATCACTTACTTGAACATTCAGTGAATAGTATCTTTTACGATTCGCATAGAACTGTGATGATGCACTAAACACTTTCTCTATTCTCATGTGGTTGCAATTAATCGCTCCAATCCTCCATGGGGTAGCCCACATATTTGTCAAACCTTGCTATTGCTTCATGTTGCTCTTCGTCTGTTTGTGACATTTTGATAAATAATTGAGACCGTCTTGCTCAAGCAATTCCAACCCTGCAGCAGATATTTGTCATTGCTTGTTGACTCAATCCATGAGTATCTGCAGAGTCGTCTTGAATCAATAAAAATAATATATTTTATTGTAAATATAAGAATTTAATATAATTTTGTGAATATATTCCATGTCGGTGCAATTCAGATAAAATGGCAAGATTATATTGAAAGGTAATGTCATTTCGTGCCCACATTCTCAAAGTGGTTAATACTTACAATTAGCAATTGATACCTCCACAGTGTTTATTCAGCGAATAGTTGTCATTAACAACATCTGTTATGTACCTTACATAGTCTTTACTAAAGCTGTCTTCTTATTTAAATTCTTTTTCGCCTAATTTAAAAGGGTCTCTTCTCTTTTTGAAAGTTTTTATATGTCTTACTGGACACAGAAGATTTGTAAGTGATTGAATATCCATAGTATCTATTAAGTCGAGTGTGTCGAAGAATTTTAATAATATTAAATAGATAAAACTAAAAATCATTAAGAAACTACGCAACATAAAATTATTCAGTTGTACAATTGTCATAACGACACGTCAATATTAATCAGCTTATACGCAACCAGCCATTTTAAACTTGTATACATTCCTTAAACAAGGGTAGGCAAGTGTATGGATAGTTGTCCACTGCTTATACAGTGCTCGTCTTATGGACCGTTTATTAGTAAACATTTTTTGAAATCAGTTATGTACAACATGTATAATTCTTATAAAAAGTTTATTAGTATGGCAGTAAGAATATTTGTTAAAATGCAATTATTGAATGAGATTGTGAAAAAGAAAGGACACAGAGTTGGTATGGATGTAAAGTTGTTACATAAGAATAGCTACAAAATTTCTCCAATGCCATTGATTGTTATGTGGTGTTGGCTTTCAAAATTTGTTGAATTCAAATTCATGTTTAAATAACAATAATACACCTTTTTATTAAAAAATATATTTTTAATAAGCTATTTGACAACATCGAAAATATACCACAATTCGGGGTCATGCTATTAGATCATAATGTAAATAAACATATTGTTTTTAATTTTCGGAAGAATAAGTTTACATTATATAAAAAAAACGTAAAGAAATCACAATATGTTTTTTAAATTTAATCAGCGTCGCAAACGCCCTATTATTATTAAAAGTTAGATGACTCACAGGCAAGTTTTTAAATCTTTAAATTATGGTCCTTTTTTAATTTTTTTTAAATTTATAACTGTCGCCTTTTGCATTTAGTATAATTTTTTTATTATATAAATTCATTACGTATTATATTATATAAAA
Organism: Druceiella hillmani; assembly: GCA_039881145.1. Taxonomy (NCBI): domain Eukaryota; kingdom Metazoa; phylum Arthropoda; class Insecta; order Lepidoptera; family Hepialidae; genus Druceiella; species Druceiella hillmani. Next base: position 21,883,936 of record JAYKKI010000015.1, on the reverse strand, counting down.
AGAAATACATTACAAATGGTATATTTAATTAAAATAACTTCCGGTCATAACTAATATATAAAAAAATTTATTTAATTTCCATGCAATGCATATGTATCAGCACTATAATTTTATTCCAAACATAAATCATAGACAAATAGACTTTTCCTGACTGTTGTTGGATAAACAAGATGTTATTGTTAAAATTGACAGATTAAGTAAATATTTGAGTTGGATAATTAAATTTACTATATTTATATTGCAAATACTTAACAATTTGTAAGAAATTATATTTTTAATTGTGTAATAAGTGCTTAGCGATAAAAAATTAAGTGAATTAACTGGAAAAAAATGTTAAAACATATTCCATCGCAAACAAAAGTCAACAGGTATGTTAAATAGTAGAGAGAGGGCATTAACAATTTATTTATTAAGAATCATATTACAATTTTTATTATTGGCAAACTATTTTACCGAGTGAAGCTAGTTTCTCTATCAGTTCATCTTAATAGTACCTAAAACTGGCCGATAAATATAAATGTTCAATCGTTGAGTTTGTATGTGGCTATTAAGTTTTTTGTCAGTTCTTTTTGGTCGTGTTGCTTGACTTAGTGGATATTTTTGATAATAAAGTCTTTTAATTTCAAAATTGTCGTTTCAATTGTACATATTTATAACCTAAAATGTAAGAGAATTACTTTTGTTAAAAATACACTAATGAAGTAGTAGTGAGTGCTCACCAATGGGCACTTGCTACAACTTCATTAATCTATACAATAAGGGAATCACAGGAAAGAATACAGAAAATTTTAGTATTTGGAAATGCGAAAGCACTATCTCGGTCGTATAATTACTTGAAGCTGACCGTCTATTTAGTTTATGATCTGTAGTGGAAAAAAACTATCTCGAAAACCTGGATTCAAAAATTATTCAAGAACCATGAAAGTAATTTAAAAAAAATCTATGTCAATCAAATGAAATATTTATTATGCTTTGAAGGTACTCTACACAGAAAGTTTTCACTTGAAATATACATATAGCACAAACTTCACTAAAATTACACCCAAGATCAATTAATACTAATCAAATCCTATGCTTAATGGTCAATTCCTACTAATTTTATGAAGAACGAACAATTTTGAATTACAAAGAAAATTATAATTTTATATAAGTTTACAAGGAACATAAAATATTCAACCACAACACAAAAATCTTATTAAGAACTTGGGATCGTTATAACCTATTAATCATTAACCCACTAAAAAATTGAAAACAGTATGCTGTTTTCAGTTTTTATCAAGAGTATTATTTTTTCTGTAATAGACAATAGATGGTCCCATATATAACATAACTTTTCAAGTCACACACACTTGTTTGTTATCTGAAACCCTAATTTGCCCGTAATTTTTAATTGTTTGTTTTAATTATTTAGTTATTTGGATAATTTTATCTTATCCCAAGAATCTTACGATATATGGAGAGTGGAAATTGTTCTGAAATATTACCCAATCAATCCACATTAAAAATATTTTGCCTAGTGTTTGTGATTCATGTATTAACTCAATTATTAATTTATTTGAAAATATTTTTGTTGAATGGTGATTCAAATTTGTTTAGTGCATCCCAATGATTTGTGAACTATTTTGGCTGCTTTATGTCCTAATGTCACTTGCGAAAGTCCAATGAGATAGTTATATGCTATGCTATGCTCATTTTATTTTCCTAGAGCTTATATAACATGCTTCATCACCAGAGGATATTTCGTTTGAATCCATTTCAGTATGTATAAATTTGTCATCTCACAATGCGGAGTTGGAGTAACAGGTGACTGCCAGTAGCGAGTGGGTTTTGTGTAAAGCTAGTTTTTCAATATTGTACAAAATTATATGCTTTTTCATAAGCTATTTCTTATAAGGTCATTGACTCTGATGAAGCTATCGATGTTTTATATAATTTAATTAATAACATTTAGATCGAATGTTTTCCTATTAAACGGCAGATTGGTCTAAACCAGCGTTTACATTATATACTTGGTTTAATGCTGAGCTTATCTACGACATTAATATTAAATCATTTTGCTATAAATGTTATATAAAAATTGGTTTTAAGTTGTGATCATGAATAATTTGGTTTTTAGTACATGCATGCTAAACATGACATTAAAGCTCTGCATAGTATGTATGTATGTTCAAAATATGGAGGTTAGCATTAGGTCTGGCTCAAAAATGGGCTGGACATAAATGAGTTACAAATGTACACCTTCCGCTACATATGCCTTTGCTGAATATTTTAAGTCAGTGTTTTCGAATAATGAACTAACACTTAATCTTTCTAAAGCATTACGAGTCACTATTAGGAATGACACATCTTTTGCGTATCGTGAAGGTAGATTTTTCTGAAGTTGAACACACATTGAAGCAACTCCAGCCTAAATGGGGTTCCAGTCCTGATAGGCTGCTCACATTCTTAATTAAAACCTACTTCAACATTCCAATCAAACTAAACACATTTATAATAAATTTTTCCCTAAGTTCCAAAATGTATCTATCCGTTTGAAAGATTTCCCGAGTGACACATGTTCTTGAATCTTGTTCCAGGTCTGATATAAATAATTATAGATCTGTAGCAATGTTATTTACATTTGCTAAAGTATTTGAAACCGTTTTGCAATGACATACCTATTCCCAAGTTTAGTGACAAGTGTTGGATTGCCAGTACTATTTTCATCCAAAGCTTTCAACCACCACTCATAAAATTTTGTGCATCATATGACTAGGGAATTAGATTGCGGATAGTAGGTCGAGGTGGTAGGTTTTAATATGAACAAATGCACCATGATAACACATTCCTGCTTGTGTTATGAGTTGAATGGAATGGCACCGAAAAGGTTATAACAAATACAGGATTATGTCAGAATGCCTACAGGTGATAGGAATTGTTATACAATATTTTTATGATTTCCATGACAATGTGTATTGCGACTTTGTTTAATTCTGTAGCATGAAAATATGCAATTACTATCCTTATTTATGTCCTTCAGATTTTATATTGAGCATGGTGGCATGTAATTCTTTTCAACGCTGATGGTAATTGCACTTGACCACACATTTCTTCAAATTAGTGATAACCCCTGACTGTTATTAGAGTATAAAGTCATAGTTTATTTGTCTGCATAGAGCATACACAAACATCCTACAACATATCACAATAATTGAAGGTAATAATCATTTCATTTAACTAATTGCACAGTTTTAAATCTGATTTTAGCTTTACCAAATTATAATAATATACATAATAACATAACAGAAGGTGTATTGTGATTGTTTTATTTTGGTATTGTATATTTCAAACAGGGTATTCCGGGGATTTTGGAAAATTTCGTTTGTTGAATATTAGGAAGTTGGAAAAACTGGGTTGTTTTCAAAGATATCATTTGACGCCTATGAGTCCACAACTATGGCTCCATGAGAACCTCTAACATACAGGATCAAATTTATATTTTCAAGTTCTTCCAGGAAATCAATTAGCTTGAATAACTAAGAGTGCTTCAGACTCAAAATTTTACTTTAAATGAAAAGTTACCAAGCTCTCGCAAAAGTTTTTCCGAATTTCTTGTGTGTATAAGATATAGATCCTACAGTTCATTGAAAATATTATGACTTGCTTGATACCCTGCTAACCAGAGCCGTTTTCCACACTTATTGACATTAAATTCTTTCCAGTGATTTTTCAATACAATGTGGAATGTATATTCTACCACACAAACATTCTTCTTGTCCGCTTTGAACATTATTATTTCATGTAGAAAATATAAGCAGATATGTAAGTCATTTCACTAATAAGCCATATGTGTACGAGGAAGATTATAATTACATTATACATGTAAATAAAATTTATGCAATGGTATATCATCATTTGAATTAACACTTTATTTTTAGATATATATATCACTGCTCCAACATCTGCTCAGAAGCACACTCGCTCATCTTGACTTGGGCATTGAATTAATTCTTTCCAATGGGAGTTTTGAGAAAATTTTGTGGAGATTTAATATAAAACTAATAGATTGGAATAAGACTAATAGATTGATAGTTATCAATATGCAATTTTTCTCCCTTTTTATACAACAATATTATATTTATGTTATACCATGCTTCAGGTTTCCATTTCTGTACAAAAAAAATTGTTATGCTTATATTATTTAGTCCTGATATTTTGTTGTTCTTTTGTGATAGTACGACTTTTTTATCTCGATTTTTGTACTTTGTATATACATGGTGTTTTAGTTGATTTGTTAAGAAAATAAGAGTTATTCATATTGTTATTGTCGTAATAAATCACAGAGCGCTATTTACCACTTTATAATTATTGTCCATGATTCCTTATTGTCATAGATGGAAATTTCTAAAAGAAATTTTAAACTCCCATTATATAAAAATTTGACACTGTAAATAAATTAATTTTTTCACAACTTTACATGAATTGTGAAAAATATCAATTCAATATGTAATATTTTCATTTTCTTTATAAGCCACATGCAGCAAATAAGATCCAGAATATAAGGTTTAGAAGATAGAAGAAAGCTCATATGGAATGGTACAATATAAAGGAATACCTTTGCTTATTATCTTGCCAGTAACACTGCTTTCATTTTTGAACCTCATTGCAACTGTTATGTTTTATAATTTTAAATGATAAACAACCATGAACCATGTGGTATTGTTTTATATTTCTTACATCCTTTTACTTTGGATGTTTGGAAACTTTTTCTATAATAGTCATATCTTAGACGATTTTAATTTGACAAAGAAGATCTTTGGAGTACATTTATATTATACATCAATATGATATAAACCTTTGAAATTATTTGTCACATAATGATTTTATTTAAGTTACTCAAGAAAAGAATATTGCATTGTATTTTATTTTCAAGGTCTTTGAATTAATCTTAGATTGAGAGAGGTACTCAGATTGAAAAATATTGATATCTATTTTGTACATAATAAAGTACACATTTCAAGAACATGTGGGCAAAATTTTATATGATTATTTTTCTAGCATTAACACCATTTACTATGTTACTTGGGTGACAATGAACTACAGAACTACAATACTAGGTGGTCCTCGGCCTTACTTGTGCCTAGAAGACATAGAGTTTTGATGCAGTTTTCACAGTGCTTTAACTATAAGCAATTGAAACCATTCGTCGATAAACCACTAATATCTAAAAATATTGCTGAACCTGTTGTACCTATATGTGAAGACTTTCCAAAATGCGATCATAGAAGTATGCGGGTTTCTTTACTTAAAATAATAATGAATTCTTCCTTAGCATGGCAGCTAACATCTAAATCAACTTGTCAGTGCCATGGTTTTTGAAATAGCTGTTAACTGATTTATTGTATTCGATGAAGGTACACAGGGTCTGCCTGGCCCCAGTGTACCAAGTATTGCAACAATTATAAATAGAAATTGGACCTAGTCTACATCTATAATTCACTGCACATGATAATAAGAATCTTGGGCTGATGTCCACATAACCAGTTCCCCACAAAAAGCAGTTGTAGGTCTAAAGATATCAAGACAATGATGAGGAGACATTTTTTTACATACCTAACTATGGCGACAAGTTAAGTATAGCAACGACGGTAAGTATAGCAACACTTCTATACTCTAAAAAATAGATTGTTTTGTTTTAGATGAATGAGGCCTGAAATTTCACATTGACCATGAGGATATATTTTTTCAAGAGACCTTCACTTATTCCTTTGATTTATTTTCTTTTATTAAAATTTAAACCAATGTTATATTTTATATTGTCAACTAAAAAAATTTTAAAGTCAAGTTTTTTGGTGACAAATTGATAACCTGGAGGGGGCTGTCCTCCCCTTCCCCCTTCCCCTTCAGTATCAATCTCAATTTGGTATATAAATAAAGGATAACTGTTATATTATATTTTTATTTAAAAATATTTAATCTAATTGACTGGCCTTGCAAGATTATTATAATTTAATAAAGCCCAAAACAGGGTTATAATTATTTATAAATACCTAAATGTTTCTATTTTTTCAGTTTCTAAATGATAAAAAATTTATGTTGAAGGTAGACTATCTATTGTCAAAATTATAATTATGCAAAAAAATTCACATAAAAGTTAGGTGAGTCTTTGAAACTTGGGTTCATCACTTTGAGCCTGAGCTCAAGAAAGAATCAGTGCTATAAGACAAAAAGGGGAGTGCCCTTTTTGTCTTATAGCACTGATTCTCTAAGAATTTAAACCCTCTAAGAATTTTAAGGTCTCAGAAATAGCTGGAAAATTGATGTCAACCATTTTTGGGATTGTGAAGGCATTTTATTGATCTACAATGAACAAAAAGGTACCACTATCACTGGAGAGTACCACACTACTAAATTGAATAAATTGAAGGAAGCTATCAAGGAAAAGAGATGTGGAAAACTGGCTTGGGGTGTCTTGTTTTTACAAGACAATGCATCGGTTCATAAAAGCAAAGTTGCATTGGAATTCAAAAACTCTGCTTCGAATCATTGATTCACCCACCCTATAGCCCTGGCCTAGCTCCCAACAATTTTTACTTGTTCCCCAACCTGAAAAAAGGGTTTCGAGGAAGAAAATTGAAGGATGACAGTGAAATAAAGGAGGCAATTGCTGCTCTTTTTCAGGACAAAGACAAAAAATATTTTTTTCATTGTTTAAGAAAATTAATTTCAAATCCAATAAATGTATTGAGCTTAAGGGAGTTTATATTCAGGAAGAAAAATAGTTTCGTTACTTTATTTAACTTGGAACCCTTCTGTTCCACCCACTTTTAGACCTCCCTTCGTATGTAGTTTTAATAAATTAATTAGCTAAATTTTCAAAACCATATTGTTCTTAATACATCATAATATGTGAATTGCTGTGTTTAATTTACCCCCTCCCCCCTCTTAATAATCGATGTAGAGAAAAAAGGGAGGAATAGTCTTCAAGATCTTGAAAAATTTTACACAGAATACAAATTTGTCTTGTTTTGTTTGTCTTGTACTCATCAAAGTAAATGCATTGCCATAACCTTGAAAACAACACATTATAATATCTAAATTGTCAATTTCAAGTTTTAAATATTTCTTTATTTACATTGATAATTTCCTTTCCTTTTAGAGAAAAAAAAGTTTGACCTACACTCATCAATTTTCACATAACAAATCGCTTCAAACATATATGGTATATGAGTAAACACAGAGCCAAAATATTTCACGGATTTATTTTCCTAAAAAGTTTATACTTTACATGCTTAAATAAAACACCTATGAATTCATATAGTGTCTCTATATATAGATATAATACGTTTTGTGATATACTATGCTCCAAATTCAAGATGTGCTCTCTCAAGGCTACATCATATTTAGAAAATAGTTAAACTAGCTACATTTTGTTTAACCAGAAATAAGTTATAACCAATAACCTATGTAAAAGGACTTTCTCTTTTTGTTTTTCATTGTCTATTAACTACTAGATTTGCACTTTTCTAGGTTTTCTAAACATTTATTTACAGATTAATGGTCCACAACTTTAGCATTTAGTTTCCACTACTTCTGTCACGAAGGTAAATAGTGTAACCAAAGTATTGGCAGTAAATAAATGATAGCAGAAGCAATATAAATTGCTAGCAACAGATATGTAAATTATTCAGAAATACAGAATTTTTTACCACTGAACATTTCATTGAAAAAACCATTCTTTTTTAAGGGGTTAAACATACATTTTGCTTTTATGTTTTGCCTTGCTACCTTGCCAAACAGTTTTTCTTTGTTTAGAAAACAATCAATTCCTTTCTTCATTAAATCTATGCAAACACTATCAGAGACTGATATAGTGATTCATTTCTAAAGCATTGTAGGTTAAGAGACCTATTTAAAATATCAATTTTGTTTGTATTATTACTATGTATTCCAGTATTTACTTATCAGCTCGTGGATTGTCGTCATTTCTGTACCTTCAATAGGTTCAATATATTCATATTTACTTTTCAAAAATGTGCTGCTTTTATCTATAACATTCCTTGCATAAAGATGAGTATCTGTTTTTTTTGAGGAAATTCGGTTAACATCAATTTTTGCGCAATACTTTATTCTTTATACTATATATAATATACTTTGAACGGCTTTGGACCTGTTTTGCTTTCTTCTGCTAAAACTCACTTATCTTCTTAGACGTATAAACTTCTCGAAGATGTTCGACTTTTTGGTACACTTAAAAAAAATATATGACTCTAGTAATATTGATGTAATAATATAATTTTTCTTCTATATTAGGGTAAATAACATAGCTATTGCTCACTCAAGGAATTAAACTCGCATAACCTGTACTAATATATTAATAAAACCAGATTATAAAAAAAATAATTTTAGTCACATCTTAAATATATGATTTACAAAACAGAAGTCATATTTCGAAATGTTTAACAATGAATACATCCCTAAATAACGATAATTAAGACTTATTACCCAAAAGTATAGTAATGTCCAATGTGATACTAACCCAACTATCATTAACCACGGATTGAGATAATCCTCTACTTCAATCTTTATGATATTTAGAAATGTTTTAGTAATTTATCTCAATATGATGTTAAATAGAATTGTGTTATTTTTAGGGTGAGCAATCATTATCGATGGTATGTCTAAAATTTATATTGAATGACTTCTAAGGTAATTTGAATTCAATGTTGAATTTAATTTAAATTTTTTAATGATCTAATTATTAATTTTTTATTTAATATCACCAAAATCTATAAAGTACCTCTCTCATTTAGTTTTACTATACTGTACATTACACTGTAGGGAATCAAAAGAATAAGTAAGAATAATTTCCTTAAAGAAGAACTAGGAAATTTACTTCTTAAATTTTGTACATAGTTAACTATCCACTTATCTTGATTTTAGTTATGTTTTATTTCAACAGTAGACTGTGAAAGATACACAGACAATAAATTTAGATTGTAAACAATAATATTAATATTTATAAACAAATTAATAGAAATATTGCCTACTCCGATATGTGGATGTATGCTGGAAAGTATACGAATCTTCGTAGTATGAGTTCAACTTGTATTTAATTGCATGTGATGATATAATGATTTGAAAGATTAGTTTAATTTGTCCTATTTAAATTCATGAATAAGTTTTCAAATATTACAAGTTAAGACAGACAATAAGTAACATTATATATGGGTTTTGTCAAATTCGTATAGCAAACCAACTTTTATGGCATCCCGAGTACAAAATGAGACAATAATAATCAATAAATTTTTTTCACCTTACCCCTTTCTTGAGATACACTATTCCAACTTTATAGAAGGGTAAACCAAACGAGGTGTTGCGAGGCACCGAGCACTGCATGTTTCATCAATATGATGTATTACGCAACACACCTAACACTTTATTCGGCTTTAAATAGTGAGAGACGTGAGTGATATTTTGCAAAGAAACATTGATTATACAAATACTCCAGTATTTTTATTAAGTTATTATAAATTTACTTTAAAAGATATGTTTTATTTTTTAAATATAAAACAATTTTTCCCTAAAAAGATCCAAATTAAAAAAAATAAATAAAGGTCCAAATTAGAAAAACACTAGATTATTTTCCTCTTATATTTTCAAATTTTTTTTTAGCAATAGACTAACATCTGCATTCGTTTATTTATTCCAAAATCTTTTAATTTGGCATATCAAGTAAGATTCTGCAGATGTTTAAGAAGCCTATTGTGTATAGCCATTTTTAAACAGTTGGAAAAACATATGTCAAGGTGAATATTACTTGTATAACTTTAACGAAAAGGGGAAGCAATGACTTTTTTGCAGCAAAAGGTATCAAAAGAGTTCAATTTACTGTTTATTAATATTTGGAGAAGGTCATGATTGTAATGCTCGTTGGTGGAACAGAAAATATTTTACCCAATGATTTATTTTCAAGGCGAAACCTGAATTATATGACAACTAGCCAGAAGGGAGCGTTTTAAAACGTGGCCACGAGGTGGTATGATCATGGAGCTGTTTGGTGACTTTATTAATTACGTGGAACAGTACAAGTCTCCAGGCAAAGGTTTATTAATTTTCAAGGAAAATATTTTTCATTTAGATGCCACTAAACTCATAATAACTCATAAATGTGCATTGCAACAAAATCTTCATAAGAATATTGTCAAAGTATATGATATATTATCATATACTTCGATACATATACTAATGGTTTTAGAGTAACTGACCTGTACTGTATTCCTGTCCCCATAAAATCCCAGAGTTACTTCATATGCATATGCGCCTTCAGTAGGCAATAAACCTGATCCACAAATTTCACAACTGTTGAGACTTAATCAAGATGCAAAGTTTAAGATTACATTGGTCAAAATATTACTAAAAATTTGTTGGATGCCATTAAAGTTGATATAAAAAAGATCCAAGAAAATGAAAAAATGAAAGCTGGAAATCAATAATTGTATGATGACCGACGACCGGCTACAAAGCAGTTAAGAAAAGTAATGACGTTCAGTAACAACATAAGTGATATGAAAACAGCCAACAAGGACAGCAAATACATTGTTTCAATGACAGACACAAAGTCCAAAAAATTTAATATTAAGTGCCTTGAAAGAGGTTCTATTAAGAAAAATTCCTCATAGCATATAATAAAATTATATTAAAAATAAAAATATATTTTAAAAAATTGCTATGTTGTACCCAAAATACAAGGTTGTTGTTTGACAAAGTAAAAGACACACAGTGTGCGTGTACACCACTCATAGTATATTTTGTGTATTATTTCGTATTACTCTTACTAAGCCGGGGCCACATGAACATTTGAGGCGTGTTATTGCAATAAAAACTTCATCTTTACCCTTCAAGGTTACTATCAGACGAACATTTGTGGCATGTTTTCTAACCAAATTTATTACGATGTACAATGTCACTGCTCCAACTGGAAGGATGAAGTGTGGCAGAGCAAACCATGTCCCTACAAAATCCTTTGATGCAGGAAAACCAACAGCTATATAATGGGCATTTGTTGTTATCTGAACATTCAGTGTTGCCCAAAATAAAAAATATTTGCGACTTGAAATTATTATTTGGTCATACCCATAACTATTGCGATAATGTGATTCTTCACCGCAGCTCAATAGTGTGACCCCAGTGTAACAATGTTGTACGTTCAAGATACGTTTTGAAATAAGAATGATAATGTATATTATAAAGTGTATTATACTTTTGGCATGTTTTACTTATCAATATTTGAATATATCTTAGTAAAATTGTCTATTAAATTTGAGTATTATTCAAAATATATGTCCATAATAATACATGTTGTGCAAGATTAGAGGAAAAAAAAATTTAAATTATTGTTGTACAAGTATAAAATTTGAAAATAATTTAAATGAAATATTCATAATAATTATGTGCCATGTATACACGTGTATTATTCTTATCAACATATTTTCATAGGGGTGGTTCGATTCAATACTATTAATAATAAATATTTTAATAAGATTATTTTAGAAATTAAATATTTTAGAAAGCGAAATTGAATATTTTAAATTTTTTTTAATAAACTCTTTTAAATTTTTTGTTTAAAAATAATGTGATGAATCACATCTATAATGAAAATTAGAAAAAAACATCATATCAACACTGCTAATAGTCAGCTGATCTTAGTAGTATTTAGTTTCAAAATTGTTTCTAAAGTATTATTTTCCTGGAAGTAATTAATAAATGTATTAAAGAGATTTTATGATAACTAAATTAGGATTTTATTTTTAATTTCAAACTTCTGTAGTGGAGTTTTTCCGAAATGGTTAATTTTTTCAAATATTAAAACATTTCATGTTGGGAAAGATGAGAGAAATCAGCCTTGTCAAAATTTGTCGCAAAGAAAAATATTGTCAAAAAATTTATTTTTTCAAATGTATCAAATATACATTGTCATTCGAAAAAAAACTCTCCCAAATATTTTTCCCCATAATGTTTTTAAATGATATTAATTTTGAAAAAATAATCTTTCAAAATTTGTCATCCAGGTAAGACTTTATTTATTTGATCTCACTATGATTGCAAAACAAATTTTACTGCATGAAAAATACACACAAGGAAAATAAAAAAAGTTATTCTATCATTGCATATAAAAAATAAGTAAAAAAGTGAAAAAGATATATAAACTAAGTTTTCAATTTATAAAGGCTTTAAGGAAATAAAAATAAAAATGTGAAAATTTTTCTTTTGTAACTTTTTAAAAGGTATTAATTATTTTTTGACGTCTTTATACAACTAAGTACTACTAAACTAACACTTGATTTGCATATTATTAAAATTTGAAATGTCCACATTGAAAAGTGTATTGATTTGCATGGAATGACCATGGAATGAATAGTAAACAATATTTTTGACATGAATAGTAATTTTTGTGTTCTGCGCACAAACATTTTGATTTGCAATTTTAAGATAGCTGATATATTGACATATGTATTTGGCTGACAGCAGCTAGACAAATGGAACAATATTTAATGTGTTACTGTTTTACATAAAGCATACATTTTCATATGTTTAATAGACGAATGGAATATTATAGCCACCGATAAATATGTATATAGGTCATTCGAACATCGAAAAATGTTATTCTATGCATATCAGCATCAAAATATATAACTCGCGAATACTAAAAATGTGGTCGAAGTGTATGATAATATATCTAATGGGGTTAGAGCAACTGGCATGTGTCCTTGCATCCGTATGATCCCAGAGTTATTTCAGAAAAAGCATATGCACCCTCAGTACTTAGCCAATAACCTGATCCATGGCTCCAAAATGTTGTTAATGTATAAGACATGGAAATTCATATGTTTTTAAAGCATAGAAGCCTAGAGATAGGTAAAACGAATGAAGGGTGTGTTTAATTGTAATTGAATATTTACAGCAGAATTATTAACCAACTTCGAAAAAAAGGAGGTTCTCAATTCATCGGAATCTTTTTTTTTTATGTATATTCAGCGATAATTCTTTACCAAGTGGACTGATTTTGAAAACTCTTTTTATATTTGAAAGAGGGTACTTTAGAGGTGGTCCCATATAAATATGACGATGATTTGATAATGAGGTCCGGAAATGAACAATGGAACTCCTTAACGAATGGCAGTAAATCAACTATGATTCAACATATTTGCTATGGGTAGTTATCACTTTGCAAAATACCTACAACACTTACCAGGTCAGGGTCTGATGACGAATTCCGGAGATGAACAATGGAACTCCTTGAAATATGGTTGCAAATTGAAAGTGATTCAATATATTTGCTACTGATAGTTGTTACTTTGCAAAATAACTTCACCATTGACCATGTTAAAAGTCTGATGATGCACTCTGGAGATGAAAAATGGAACTCCTTATCAGACGGTAGTAGTAAATCAACTGTAATTCAAGATATTTGCTAATGGCAGTTTTTAGTTTGAAACAACTGTACCATCATCTAAGTCAAGGTCGGATGATTAGTTCTGAAGATGGATAATGCAACTCCTTAATAGATTGTAGTAAATAAATTGTGAGTCAATATGTTTGCTACTGGTTAGTTGATACTTTAGTTATTACTTTGAAAAATCCGATATTGGACTTCGGATATGGAGAGCGGAAGTGCTCAACAGCTAACAGCTAACCACTAGCGGCTACTACTATTGCTTCATATCTGTATGTTGTTGATAACCAAATTTAGACAAAGAGGAAAATATAATACTTTTAATAATTATGCAATATTTTGAGAAAGGAAATAAATCAATGTTAATTACAATGTGATGATTAATATTACTAATCACACAAAATTCTAAAATAAAATATCTGTTAAAAAATAATTAACTCAAAATAACTTATTCTTAATAAATATCTAAGTTACTTATTTACGAGGTATGTGCCAGCACCGTCGATCAACTTAAACAAATGTAAAATTTTATATTAAAAATTCGCCCCTTATTAATCTATATCATATTGTGAGTACATTAGAAGTTAAGGTTTTATAATTAAATCATAAATTAAATTATAAGTTATAAAGAAACACAGAGGACACTCTGGACCAGTGTTGGCAGGTATCCCGATTTTAGCGGGACGTTCTGATTTTTAAAAATGTCATGTCTTGTTCCACGTTGACAATTGGCGTCTCGCGTAAGCATTAATGCGGCGAGCCAATTATTCCAATTTTTTGACACTAAACGCGAAGACATAGTGGACTGAAAATGACATTATAGGGCTTCGCACAAATTAACTTCAGAATTGTATTCTACTATTTGACATTTTTTTCGTAAACTTACTAATAATGAATACTCAATTTTTATTCAAAACGGCTATTAAAATTAATGGTAACTTCGTAATTACAAAACAAAGTGTCTCACTAACATCCTCTAAATAAATTAAATTTTTTAAATGCAAAAATGTTTACTAAAATGGTCTCATAAACGCTCTATAGGGGAGAATTGGATAATACCGCGCCCCTAAGGGAACAATACTATAACTAAACTCAGGTTAGGTTAAAATGAAATCAAAATATTGGAATTAGTAGAGCCTTTAATGGGCTACACATATAGTATCATAATATAATCGAAAAAAAAACACAAACTCAAAGTATGGACAAATAACTAGAAAATGGGAAAACACGGTATTATCATACTTGGTTGATAATAGCAATAATTGCCGGCTTATAATTTTGCGCTTTGATAAAACCGCGCCTCTAGAATAAAGTATTTAATAACAATAAAGTAGGTATCACAATAGTTTTGAACTTTTAACTATAAAATATTTAAGTATAATATATTTATGTATAAGATATTTAAGTAGTTACCTCCTTATAATATTATTTAATTGGTCTCAACATTAATAATCGCAACCATAATAAATCATTATCATCCTTAATCAAAATTAGCCTCAAATCATAGCTTTTTAATTGCACATGTCACAAATATAGTTTTCTTCAGAGTCTTTCCCACTACCCTTTTTATGCATCCACTGACAGCAACTACAACAAAGGTACCACATCACCCTATCACGTCCAAACTCCCCACAAAACTGCACAAAGGTCATAATTTTCTACATCTTCACCTTCATCATCGTTACGCAAGTTAGACAGGGGCACATCACTGTCATCGGTGCTGGAAACATTTCGTTTTACTTGTTTTCTTTTAGTTCTTCTTTTTCCCTTGCTCTTTTTATCTATTTTTATTATATCTACTTTTTTTTTATTTGTTACAGTCAGTTCATTCTCACTACCATCACTGAAACTTTCCTTTTGGCTGACTTTCCTTTTGCTAGATTTTTCCTTTTACATTTTTTTCTTTGGTTGTTTTTTCAGTCTTAATCTCTTTTAATTTTTTTCTTTCTTCTTTTAATTCCAGCTGTTCTTTTAACAGCGTCACTGTAAGAATGGTTGAGTGTTGTTTCTTCATACGTCTTTTTATTTTTATTTTTATTACTTTTTCTGGGATCGGGCTCAATTCTTCTAAAATGTGACGTGTCGAGCTAGGCTCAAGATGATCTGCATTCAAACCCTGATTGGTAGCAAATGTCATGGATTCTTGAATGAGATTCTGATGAAGTAATAAAGAACTTTCAATAGCTGGTGCAATACACTTATCGATTTGTTGCATTCCAGTAACTGACATTGAGTTTTAATTGCCAATTAATTCGCCAAAAATGCTTGGTGGTGACAGGAGACTACGCGTCGCATCATCCTGGTCTATGAGTAACTGGTTCTGTACTGGTGGATTGTTTGTTGTGTGACTGTCTGGATGATGTTGGCTCTTCAACAGTCGGAAGGCCTGTCAGAATTTCCTCGTCGTCGAAACTGTGCGGGTTTAAAGAATATATTCCAGTCACCTCAAATCCCTTTAAGGCTTTTTCCATGTTGACTACTCGTGTATAAGCCTTGTTGAAAATTGAAGCAAGAAGATTTTGTGTAATCTTTTCAAATGGATGCATTTTCATGAACAAATCACACTCGCGAGAATAAGCCGATTTCAGAGGTCCGTAAAATGTCACGTCGAGTGGCTGCATTTTATGGGATGTGTGAGATGGCAGTGACAATACATGAATACTATTATCCCGAGAAAAGTCGTAGGTTTATAATGATTAAGGGCTGCTGTGATTGTCTAGCACCAGTAAAGTGGGATTCTCTGCATGTGTACCTCTGTGGTGCGCGAAGTGCTGAACCCACTTGAAGAAAAACTCCTCGTTGATCCAGCCAGACTTGGAAAATTCATAGATGGCCTCAGGTGGGCCACCAGTACTCAAAGAAGCCTTGATTCTTTGGCATGGATAAATGAACATGTATCTGTGGCGCTGAAAGCACAGTCACATTTTGGCCTCGTTCTCCACTCGTTACCTTAATTACTTGATTTAACCCTTTCGGGGCGTAAATTTTACCAGGTTTTTAGACTGTGGTGGTGGATGTTGACGAAACGGGGATCCCGTTTCGTCAACATTAAAATTGCGATTTGCTGGGAAGCTGTACTTTGCCATAAGTACTTCCAGATTAGCAAAGAAAATATCTATTTCTGTCTTATTAAACCCTAATACTCTGTTCAAGCTTGTGGGCTCTGGAAGCCTCAAGGAAATTCCTGGATTTCTTTTTCAAAAGGAATATATAAAACATTTACCAGCCATGCCCTTCTCTGTCGAAAATATATGTTTTTGATGTAAATCTTCTTTACGCATGCTTGATTTGGGGAGTGAGCTGGTGAATGCGTGACGAGGGTGTTACGAAAAGTGTATTCGGGCGAGGCGAACGGAAGTTGAGGGAGAGATATAAGTTAGTGAAGACAGAAAGAGAGTTACGTTTCGTATATTACTCACATTTTCTTTCTCTCTTCCTCTCATAGCCAGTGCATAATATATATATATATATATATATATATATATATATATATATATATATATATATATATATATATATATACGAGTTTGCTAGCGTTACGCGAACGGTGGTTTTTTAATTATTTTGTAAATTCATTTTATAGTTCATATTTTGTGAATTTGAAGTTTTACTTTAGTCGTGTGGTCTAAAGCATACTCGTTTTTTTGTTCTTGGTAACGGAGAATTCGTACTGTTGCTGAGTTATTCCGTTCCTTGGCCTCTGAGGGTAGATTCCGGAACGTTGAAATTCCTCGCCGCTGCTTTAATATTACTGCCGCCTTTTACTGCCGCCAACGCAGTCTTCATGTCTCGTGGATCCCATGACTTTTTCTTCTTTGGTATAGGCTAAGCCATCTCTGTAGTTCGTTAGTCTGAAACACACAATGTACAAAGGAGTTTCTGTAAAAAAAAATTGACATATAATTCCCTTACTTGACAATTTCGCGCGTGGGTTGGATAATAGAATTATCGAACTCAATAATTTGGTATAATAACCTCAAAAACAAAACGAATTGAAATGATTCATTAAAAGTTAATCTGCTCATAAATTGTACACTGTTTTACCGTATAAATGTATACAAATAATTTCTAAGTGTGTAACAATAATTGACTCACCTTAATAGAAACTCCAGCAAAATAACATCGAAAACGCGGGAAATATGCCAGCGCGCGTCCCTAAATTCTGAACACTGGATAGCAACTGAAAGGCCGCGAAAGGGGTACGGAGGGGTACAAGTCACGATATTTTGGAAACTGTAGGCGCTTAAAATTCTCCACACCAAAAAATATTAAACCTCGTAACTTGTGAAATACTAAGTTCGCGAAAAAAAAAATTTCAACATATGTATCCACGCAGACCTACTTCCTCTGGTGCCAGATTCAAGCCCGGATTTAGTTCTGAAAACCTACGCATGCTCCTTATTCCTAAACGTTGTCCAACACTGGGATACTGGCACAGAAATTCACCGTCCGTATACGTTTTGAAAAGACATCCGAAAAATAATACTTCCCCTGACTTCATCTACATCAAGGAAAACCTTCCATTTATATATTGTTTTCCTTCATGCCTCATTTTTTTCGTTTTTCCCCCCAGGTTCAGGTGAAAATGAGATCTTTGTTTAACTAAACATTATTGCCTACATTGTTTATTAAAAAAAAAGTTTTATCGAAATTACAATAGTACAATGTTATGCAGGCCATTTCGCTGATTGACCAGTTGATTGATATTCCGCTTTTTAATCTTATGTACCGATTTCTAAACCATCAATGCCAATTACCCGAATGTTGGATCTGATAACATTGCTTTTGACGGAATTTGACGTCACACAGGAAGACAAAATTTTCACCACGAAGTTTGAAACATAGAAAAATAGTTTTCATGATAAATCTTAAATTCATTATTGTTGTCTTATAAAGCAAGGAGAAAACGAGATTTCTCGCCACGCAACATGGGTATGATGACAATTAAAAAAAGTTGTAATTATGAAAATGATAGTCCGGTTGCCATAATGTTTTGAACTTTCAAGATTATCATTTGTCTCGTAAATTTGGCGGATTTGAAACTCATACATCACATATAGGTCCTTGGCTCAAAATGGGCAATGATATTTAAAATGATTGAAAATTATATTTGTCATTTCGGAATATAATTTATTGAAAATAAATTGGTTTCGAATCGTTGAAAAAGTATCTTCCAGTCAATCGATACACACACACACACACACACATATATATATATATATATTATATATATATATATACATATATATATATATATAAATATATATATATACATATATATATATATATAAATATATATATATATATATATATATACATATATATATATATATATAAATATATATATATATATATATATATATATATATATATATATATATATATATATATATATATATATATATATATATATATATATATATATATATATATGTATATATAAACTCTTTTGCAAAAAAAACGGGCACTTATAGGAATAAACCATATCGGAGTTATTTTATTATTATTTTATGCATTTTATATGGCGATATGATGAGAATATTGTTATTTATTATTGAGATATCGTTTTTACCTGCTTCAGTCATTAAGAATGCGAATAAATAAAAAAAAATTTGTAAAGTCCACAGACGAGCGTTTTCATACTGGTACATTAAAAATGGCTAAAGTTTATTTTTTAACATTTTTTATTAATTTAACATAAAATTTGAAAATTTAGTAACGAGTATGGCCTCCTTTAGCTAAAATCAATGCGCTTAATTTGCTAGGCATGCTTTCGACGACGTTTTTTTATCATTTCCTGAGGAATACGTTCCCATTCAGTAACGATCACATTTTTAAGGGCCTGAATATTTTCTGAAACTGGGTTTACGGCTCTGACGCATCGTTTGAGATTATCCCATATGTGTTCTATCGAATAGAGGTCGAGACTTCTAGCTGGCCAGTCTAACCGACGAATTCCGGCATCCTGCATATACGCATCAACGTTTCTAGAGCGGTGCTCGCGCCCACCGGTTGGACAGCAGTTGGAGGCGAGTTTATTTTTATCGTGGGCGGTGGCCACGTTGTTGTCCATAAAAATAAACTCGCCTCCAACTGCTGATAATGCGGGTTGGGCATGAGTAATAAGAACCTCTGGTATGTACCTTTGCGCATTAAGTGTGCCATTTTCAATAAAAACGGTCATCTGAGTTAATACCAGCCCAAAACATTACGGAGCCTCCACCGTAAGGGGTGATTTCCTAAAAGCACACTTCTGCGAAGCGTTCTCCAGGTCTTCGTAAGACTCGCCGACGTCGATCCTCACCACTAATAGATATACGAGCTTCATCGGAGAATAAAACACTATTCCAGTCTTATTGAGTCCATGACGAAAAATTTTGAGCGAATCTCAATCTGGCAACTCGATGCTCACGGAGCAACGTAGGGCCCGGAGCTGGGCGATAGCTACGTATATTGACGGCCTGATGTCTCCTTCTGACTTACTCGTGTACCTCTGACGTCCTCGTGGTTCTATTTGAGATCCGCGTACGTAAGTTGACGATTTCATAGCGCTTGACTGACTATGAAGCGGTCATCCCGTGGCTCAGTGCACCGTTTTCTTCCAGAACCTTCCGGGCCTTCTACTGACGGAGCCTGTTTTTTGGTATCGTTGCCAAGTCCTTTGGATGGTGGAACAGCTCACATTATACTGCTGAGACACATAATATTGGCTACAGCATTCTTCAAGCAGCGCAATAATTTTACTAGCTCTTATCGTTTCTTCATCCATTCTAAGAACAGCAAACAGAATTGAATTAATGGAGCAAACAGCAGAAACTTAATTAAAATTTATTCGTTAAAATAAAACACGTAACAAATTAAAAGGAACTTAATAAGATTTGGATTTCTTTTACCGCCAAAAAATACGTTTTTGGAATGAAAGAGAAGTTTCATTCAAAAAGAATAAATTTCAAATTTAGAAAGTGCGTTTTTATGTGCCAGAATACACTACACCTGCCAGTAACAATTACAATTAATACAACCTCTTAATAAATAATATTTTGTTAATAATATGACAAAATCAAAACCGCCCGTTTTTTATGCAAGAGTATATATATATATATATATACATATATATATATATATATATATATATATATATATATATATATATATATATATGTATGTATGTACATTATGTTTACTTTGACGTTTGAAATAAATAAATAAATAGAAAGTGTTAAAAACTCATTTCGAAAGGTTTTGGCTCCGTTGAATTTCTCACCATATCATCTTCCTTATTTTTGTATCCGCTTTCTTTATTCTAGCTAATACAAAGTTAACAAATTACTGTTTAATGTTTCGTATTAACACAAATATTTAATTTTACATTCGTAATTTAATGACATTTTCCACATAGAGTCTATTTTATAGTGATTTATTGCCTGAAATAGTTTCGTCATTCAGCAATATTAAATGAAACCTACGATTTCTAGGAATATATAAATATATAAAAAAAACGTTAGCAATGATATTGTCCAACTATCTTGTCACTATATCGATAAATATTGAACTAGTAGTATTGTTTCGATTAGCTTCGACGACAAGGTTTTAAAAGTACGTGCGAATACAATATCAACTCAGTTTACTCGCAAACTTCTTTACAAGAGGCGGTTACGCAGTGTTCCAAAGTCACATATCGAGACAACTACAATCCATAATGTCCGTAAAAGAGAGTAAGTGGCTATATATACCTCTTCATCAAAAGTTTAATTATTATATATTGTGTGTGTATCCTAAAAGCATGAGCAATTGCTGCCCTAATACAAGATGATATGTATATTGTATTGTGAACTGGATTTGTTTAAATAATTGAAAAAATAAAATAAGACTAGTTTAGATAAATTATAAAATGTTGAAGTTAGCGTGTTGAGTTTTGTTTTGAACGCTTAGATGCCAAGAACGAAATACAGCTGAACGTATAACGTTGATTTCTTTTCTGGGTCATCTCATCAGCGGCACTGAGATTCCCAAAAAAATTGAAGTCAAGAAAACAAATTCATTTGCTCCGCCCAAAAGTAATAACGTTAAGCGGATCATCGTAAATAAAACAATTATCTTACATTCTAATAATACAGCTGAAAAATCTACACATATTCACAAAATTTTCTGTAGAAAAAAATATGAAGGTTTTTAAAAATATGATTTTTTATGAAAAATACATTCTGAATACAGGAGCAAAAACTTTAAATATTGCGTACGCGCGTTCACGCACCTGTTTCTTACGTTAAATCATACAAAGGTTCTCTTTTTTTTTAAACCTGTTAATATTGTAAAAAAAAACTTTTTTTGACAAAAACATTTTAAATATACCCATAGCGTCATTGGTACTATATAATGGCAAGACTAATTACGTTATAACCGTAAAAGTTAAAATCTACGAAATTTCCAGGACACGCCGAAATTGAATTTAATGTCATTACAATCGATAAAGTAATGGCCACTGGTCTCTAGAACAGGATTGACGGTTTTTAAATACACAACTCTTAAACCATGTGTTAATTAAGTTACGCGATTATGCAGGAAAATTTCTAAGTAGTTTCAATAGAGATGAAAATTGTTTTTGAGGTTTCCATTAATCAACTAAAATTATATTACTAATATCGGAGACTTTATTTAATCAAATGAGTTTAGTCGTTACAATTAGCACATAAAACGAAACAGATTTCTTAAAAAACATTGTTGTCGATTGTTTGCTCAAAGTAAAAGAAAAACACAAAATTAATTAAAATAAAAGTAAAAAGTCCTCTATTGTATTTTTATTTAAATTTTTTGACACATAGTCATACCCCATATTATTATAAAAATGAAAGTGTGTGCAAAACCAACTTCAGTTTTTACAGATGTTGATATTTTGTTTTGGTTATTTTAATAGGTTTTGTGTACGCAGCTTTCCACCATTTTTTTATTACCTACAACGTTTAAGTATGTTCCACAGCTCCGATGTCCTTTTCGACATCAACATCCGTCATTGTGCTGTGTCATAGCGAATAGCAGGTTTAAATTTGTTTCTCAGCAAAGTTTCAAATTAGTGTATAACTGAGCAATTTTAAACAGTCAAGGTCCAAAGAAATGTTTTTTATTTTTGTCAAACAGCAATTCGATAAATTAGTGCTGCACCGCATTACATATAATATACGAGCGGACTTGTTGAAAAATTTCTATGTAATTTCAATTTGATGATTAATCTTAAAGTTATACTCTATGATCAACTCGCTCGCACCTAACGGTGGGACCTAACGGCGGTCAGTAACGTCGTAACACCATATAACGTGCGAATAGTGGCTTGTTTTATATTGCGCATTATGGTCCCTGAAAACGAAACTTTACAATTTTTGACGTGAATACGTCGTTAAATTTGCAATTTAAAAATCCTAATGATAACAAAATCG
Source organism: Druceiella hillmani (assembly GCA_039881145.1). Lineage (NCBI taxonomy): Eukaryota > Metazoa > Arthropoda > Insecta > Lepidoptera > Hepialidae > Druceiella > Druceiella hillmani. The sequence continues at coordinate 21,861,070 of JAYKKI010000015.1, read as the reverse complement.
GGGTATACGGGGGCAATACAAAAAACCTAATGATAACAAAATCGGGGGATACAGTTTGGCGTTACAGTTTCGAATATTTATTCTACATCAAAAATTATACCACTGGATAGCTAAAGGATCAAAGAATCATTAGGATAAACGAGAACAATGACGTATCGCGCGCGGTGGACCCTCCACGCGGAAAGCGCCGCCATTTTGAGGTTATTTTGCTGCGTATCGAGATTTGCAATTAGTATAAAACATTAGAAAAAACATTTAAAATAGTGACAGTGAATATAATAAGGTGTTAGAATAAAAAAATATTATCAAAAATATTTTATTTAAAAAATATAACCCGTTACATAGACGTGTTCACGTACAACACACGGCCGTGTCCATGATACAGCCACATCCCATTTTTTCATTCCACTGGAAACCTCCATACATTTCATTTCACGTAATGAAATTACACCACAAGTATAGACATAACATATTATATTATTGTTTATATCATTTTATGTTATTCAAATAGAATACACATATCTCTATTCCATATGTGTGAAACTTTGGATCATTGATGTTTAGAGTTCAGTAGGAAAATCGGAACCCATATGATGACGTCAAGACGTCATTTTAACTCTTTCAATTAATATTCTATCGTAATGAAATTGAATAAAGACACATAAACTAATGATGTAAAACACAAACGAACTATAATTTTAAAAATGTTTTTTGCGTATCCTATTGAGTAGAGCTCTCTTAGAAAAGGAGTTTTAAAATAAAATAGAAAATGCTGTACAGATATTTTGATATGGTATCTTCTTCACAGGAAAAAAATTTCCAAATATCAAAGTCAAATTCCCTATTTCAATTTATATATGCATGTAGAATATCCGAAAAAAAATTACAATAGCGCTTTTTAGTAATCATTACAATGCGTTGGTTAACTTGCGTAATTAGGTTATTTCTCCTACGTTTGTGAAATATATACTGTGCGATATTAAATGTACATATTATAACAATTATATTAATACGTTGATATACCAGATGTTTGAGTTCTATTCTTATTTGATAGATTTATATAAAATCTATTACAATTGAATACCTCACATTTTACGTGATCGACATGAATATGCACTTGTACAGAAACGAAATACATGAAAGTGGAAGGGAATTAAGTTCGCAAATTATCGTAACGAATAGTCATATGCAAGCCTAGCGACGACAGATACGGATGTGACTAGCGTTACAGGTACAATAACTTGTTGTACCTGTAATGCTAGTCACATACGTACCTGTGACTATTCGTTACAGGTACAACAAACTCTTCAGATCCTTCCAGAATGCGTTTTCTCTAGAAATCATCTATTACACTATTTTAATAATTTTATCAAACAATAATAATTATTTAGTAGTCTGTAATTATAAAAATTGCCCTTTATTATGGTTCCGTACTTCAATAGAAAAAAAAACGGAACCCTTAAAACCTCTCTCAGATGGCCGTCCATTTTTCTGTCATAGTTATTTTTTTTAAAAATCGTTAGACGTAGAAATTTTAATTTTGATAAAGTATTTTAACCAGCATATATCGTAATCATAAAGTCTCAGAAATATTTATATGAAAATTTTAAAAGTGGCAATACGGAATTATTTTTAGTTTCAACTTGTTATTGACTTTTCTCTGTATCAATAGAATACTTAGAAAAACCGACGTTTCTCTATATAAATAGAATACTTAGAAAAACCGATGTTTCTCTGTATAATTAGAACTCTTAGAAAACCTTAGTCACTCCGGTGATATTCACGTAACCTAAGAATATCTTTTGACGTCACTCTCCTGATGATGATTTTGACCTCAACAGTGTCAAACAATGGTGTATCAGGAATACTATTAGTATATCCCCAGTTAGTAGTTTTTATGGGGGGCACTACATTCAAAACTATTTGGAATCTGGAAGAACTTTAATCTGAATAAGGCTCCGTGCATAGACAATGACGATATTAGGATTGTTAAGGCAGTGTGGAATGCCGCGACGCATGAGATACTTGTGATCTTTAACAGCTGTCTATGCGAGGGACATTTACGGAAAATCTGGAAAGCGGGGAGACTAAAAATGATCTCGAAGTGTAATGGGAAATCGCCTAGCGATCCGAATTTGTAAAGACCTATTACGCTCCTTCCAGTTTTTTTTAATATTGCTTACTGGCGCAGTCATCTCAATCGCCGGGATCTTCCAATCAGTTCATTTTCAGTTCTGGAGTATTAATATCGAAAGCAATATCCAGCGTTTTATACTGGGTAGACGAGTACCCAGAGAAATACGTACTCGGTATTTTCTTAGATATCTTCGGCGCGTTTAATAATGCCGGTCGGCTATTTTGGCTGCATTTGGGTCCTGCAGAGTTTTGAGGGCCGAATTGTTATGGATTACTTTTGCGATTGAGTAATCTATTTCCAGAACAAAGACACGGAAAATAAGAAAACGCTGACTAGGCGCTACCCGCAAGGTTTGATCCTCAGTCTTATTTTTTTCAATGTGATGTTGGCTTGGTTTCTTACAACATCCCTTCCGGGATAGAGAACATTATTTATTTGGACCACATAATACAAATGGTCAGTGGATCGAGAGGCAGAGAGATAGAGAATCTAGGTTGAGTTCGTCGCCAGAATACTTGGCTAGAGCACCGAGAAAATGTTAAGCTGTGTCCCCAAAGTCCGAGGCAGGCCTCTTCAAGACAGATTGGATAGGAAACCGACTGTGGTGATAGTCGGGTCAAAAATCGGTGTGCAGGATAAGGTCACAAACCTAGGCATGATTCTCAGCTCGAGGCTGAGCTACTGCTGCAGGCTCGACACATTTGTGCTTTCCACGCCATGGCTCGGCTGACCCAGACGGGCTAGTGCCGAATACCTCGACCCTCAAACTGATTTATATGGCGGTTTACTTCGTTGTATTGACTTACGCGAGGTCGCATCGTGCGCCACAAAGCGCTCTGATCAAAGCTTACAGAACCTGTTCGGTAGAAGCGTTGTCTCTTATGGTGGGATTTTTATCTAGCAATTGGCATGGGGGTAAGAGTGAATAGGCCACCCTACTGAGTGGATAGGCGGTAGATACGAGATATCAATGGGGACCTTGGAAGATCCCTGCACACTTGTGGGACAGGCGGATCGTTACGGGTCCTCGGAGGTATCCCAAGATAATCTGGGTTAAGATTAAGAATGAAACAGACGATTATAATTTCTGCTCCTTGCAAACTACATCTTCCTTTGAACTTTTGTTTTCGTACCCATCTAAACTATTATAGATGGCACCGCCAGTATGCATACCATATGCGATACGGCTATACCTATATGTCGTAAAATTATTTATTATAACTTTCCATTTGGCCTGAATTTGAGCAGTTTTATATTTAACGACATTTTGTGTCAGTTCAGTGACATGCTTTAATAAAGTTGACATTAGGTAATTTATGTAATCATAGGCGTCGGAAAAAGCTGATAAAGAAATCGATCAGGTGTAATCTAGACTCTCAAAGAAAGGGCTCTGTACCAATATTGTCAATATCTATTTTGGAAAAATCTTATTCTTGTAGTTTTAGTATTCGTCTTTATACTTCTTAATGAACTGAAAAATAGTTTTAATAACAACATAGTAAATATTGATAGCAATAATAAAAAAAACAATGTGTGTGTAAGTATGTGTGTGTTTTAAATTTAGGCTCGGTATATTTGTGGGTAGTATTTAATTACTGAACGACTAAAACCCATTTTGGAAAGCAAAGTGAATATTTAAAAAAATTATATTTGAAATCATGTCCTTACTAAGTCATAACATAGGAATTCATATAAATATATAAAATAAATTCGTATAAATTTACAAATTGACAAAAAATACATATTAAATACAATTAAAAACCGATGATGATTCAATGCTTTTTTTAAATTCTCGAACTGTAATTTAATGAATTATTTTTACTACGCAATTCGGCATTTTTTGACTATTTTTAGGTTAAACGTACTCATGAGAATCAAGACGTCAACTGAAACTTAAAGGTAATGGAGTCGCCATTTAGCATCGATTTTAGTTGGATATGTTTAGGTTAATTTGGCCTGACCTTATATAGTAATATAAGTGTATGGTGACAATAGTGTACCGATGAATTAAATAAAAATTTTCTTCCCGATGATATGAAATATTAACATAAAATTACTGTGTCAAGTGGAATATGAATTATTTATATTGGTTTTTACAAGAGGTGGTTTTTTATATTGGTTTTTACAATAGAAAGGCTTTTCAATATCAAACAAAATCGTAATTTATTGTTTTTTAAATGGTGTATAGAATGAACTATGGAACTCTGTCCATCGTTTCAACCGATATAATCGCTGAGAGAAATAATTAATCTACTCTTCATTGGACGTCTCTTTCACAGCCTTTTCGAACGCAGTCACCGCTTTTTCGGAGTACTGGAATCAAATACTTTGCAGTTATGTTTCATTCTTGTGAATAAATGGAAATTACATGGTGCGAGGTCAGGGTTGGATGGCGAATAACCCATCATTTTTATATCCGGCGAAGGAGGGTTTTATTGCGAAGGCGTTGCTCCCGATTTTTTCTGAAACAACAGGCAAACCAGTCTACGGTAACTGTTCTTTTGTTTTCCAGTAATCATTACATATACCTGTAACCAATCCGCCCGAAGAGCGAGGTGACCATTCTTATCCGAGTATTTCTTCCTCTTTTCACCTTTATATGCAAATCTTCTAAAGGAAACACTCACTGTGCAGACTGTCTCCCTGTTTTTAGTCCGTAACAATTTATCTAGTTTTTGTCATCTATGATTATGTCGAATACAGTCATTGAATGATTTCCGTGAAATTTTTCTAACATTTTGCGGTACCGGCAGCGCGGCGGTGTTTTCTAAAAGTTGTATAATCATGGGGTATGTTCATATATAATTTTCTATACTTCACTTATCTAACGCCCAAACTTTTTTAATGTTAACGAGCACACAAGGGTAATTGCAAATGTGGTATTTGCAAAAAAATAACCAGACGCCGCGGATGTTCCGCATCATCAAAGCAATTCATACAACGACAGATTTATTATATCGGATAGACGAACAAAGTCAAGAGAGAGAGAGAGAGAGAGAGATGAATAACAGCGATGTTACAAGTTAAAAAGACATAGAGCATTAAAAACCTTAGTGAAATGCTTTCGCTGTTTTTGTCTATTTCAATATTTTTTTGTTTTTGTCTATTTTAATTTATACGGTATTATCTAGTTAAAGTAAGTGTATTTAGCACAATGGTAACTTATTCTATTCCTGATTGTGGCACCAAACATCGAAATAATGCAGACAAATGCACAATTCGAAGCTAAGTTATAAAAAATTGACACAGTGCTTTTTATATTTATTTTCGTAAACGCATACAAAAGCGATTATTTCATGTACGACAATTTTTAAATAACATGCCTTATTAGACGTAAAATAAAGATATGCGTTAAAACAACAGGAAGCTACCTAGTTTTCTTGCAATGATATTCACACATTCCAATGATATTATAACGTTTACGATAGTACTAAATCCTCCTATCTATAATTTTGCCAGTTAAATTAACTACGCTTAGTATTGCTGAATACTTGGCATAGGCCTTCGCAGCGGCCTCGTCCCAGTATGAGATACCGTTGTGTATCATAGTTGCAGGAATCTGCCGTCCGTTTACTTACATCTTACGTATATCCAAAATGCTTTCGAGCCAGAATTAATATTAGCTTCAAAATTCCGCACATACGCTCTAAGAAAGGCCCCATGTCATACTTCACTTGTTTACAAAAAGAAAACCTTTCGCCACTTAAACGGTATCTTTTATGCAGTTTATAAAAGAAAGGATTTGAATATCACTAGAAATTTAGGCATTGCTCTTTTTAGAGTTTGGCAGCAAACTTGGAATCTTATAATATCAACAAGTCTATCCGTTTGTCTTTTGTACATATTCGTACCGCCACCGTCGTGCCGAGCGGGTGTTCAGTACGCAGTTCCGTATCTTCTCGGTCTTTATACTATATAAGTTAAGTAATGATATTTCTAATTGCGATAGTGTTTACATAATCTATCAATGCAAAGAAAAGACACACAAGCCGCAAATATCGTTGAATATCAAGAAACCAAACTCAATATTAATCTGCTTGGCCGATAAGCTTGATAGCTTAGTTTTGCCGCATACCCGCGTTCCGTCACTAAATATCGCAATGCCGGCAGTCGAAACCTTGTTTAATACTAATTTTATCCACGATATTCAAATCCTTTTTTTATAAACAGCATAAAAGATACCAAGTTATCAAGCATTAACCCTATTGAGATAGTAAACAATAGCAAAATGTCATATTAGGAAAATGGAATGAAAGATTCATTCAGTCCGTAGCCCGATTAGTAAAGTATAATTAAATATATAATCAAACAAACAAATACAAACAAGTAAATATATTGATCAAATAAAATAATAGCGATTCCATGGTCAGAAATGAGGTGACAGCTGAAGTTATGGCTGGCTGGAGTTCAACAAACGAGCACCGTGTTTCTTGCAGTTGCCACTTTCTGAAATCATAGGGCAAACAACTTCGGGACGGACACCGTGCCCACATAAATATAATAATAAAAAAAAACATTTATATTTTGTGTAAACTCATTCACATCGTTAACTAATTTGTATTTATATGGGAAATTATATTTTCAATTATCAAGTCAACCGTAATATTTAATTTTTATCGTTGCCAACTAATTTAGATGGTTTATTTATTTTTCATAATTTAAATATCGCCTGATAATTAATTTTTGGATTGTTATTTTAAGGAGTCTCCAATGATAACAAAGGCATTATCAGTAAACTGAAATGGTTGTTAAGCAATTATATCTCTTTAATTGAAACGAAACTGGTGTTATTTTGAGGAATACAAATTATAACTTAATAATTTATGTTCCTCGAAATGGCAAGAAATTATCAAACATTTCCCATCACTTTTAATAAATGATTATTTTTACGCAACTTTTTGTGAACAGATTTTTAAATATGTTTAAATTAATTATATTTTGGCGTAGTGAAATTGATTGTTCTCGTACGTGGTCATTATACTTTATTTATTAGACTACATCCTACATGAACCTTCCAACCAATTTACACAATGCAGAATTTTGCTATTGTCTCAGTTGGGGTTATACTTAATAAGTTGGTATAGAAATTTATACTAATTATCAACATGTAAATCTATATGGTATAGCCGACAGAAGTAAATGGAAATGCAATACATTTGCCTTATCTTGTAAGAAATGAGTTCAATTAGAGAAATTAGCAATATGTACACATAACATAATCGACTATTGTTGGACTAAAGCATTGGACACACATATTCACCATTTCAATTTCACATCTTTGGATACTGTAGATAATATCAAAGTGGCATTATGTTTTCAGGATTTCTATACATACATATATATATATATATATATATATATATATATATATATATATATATATATCTATATATATATATATATATATATATATATATATATATATATATATATATATATATATCTATATATATATATATATATCTGGCGTTATTAAATAAATCTGATGATGCTGCCAAAAATATTATTTTTTTACATCATCCCCACGGTCTAGTAAAATTCACTAAGTGACCACATCTCATTTAATTTTTATGTTTTAAGCCTATTTAAGTGCTAAATATTTAAGTAATATGTAACTAAAACATGACATTTATTGCATTCTTTAGAACTCTAGTAAGGAAACAGGTTTTTTTTCATGGGATTAATATTTGTAACTTGCTTAAAATATCTTAATATGTCCCAACATTTACTTGAGTGGTTTAGCTCATATCTCCATAGACACAACAATCTGTTAAAAAATCCTCAGAGCCCAAATTATCCTACTGGAAAATTTAAAAATTTGTCTACACACGGCCTTGTGCTATGAACTGAAAGTTTATCTTAAGACCTCTTATGAAAAATCATTTACTGTCAACGCAGAAAAAATCTGGAATCATCTTGATCTGGACACCAGGAAAATCACATCCCTAAATGTTTTAAAGGATTGACTGAATAAGTGCTACCTCTCCTGAAACTTTTTCCTTTGTACCCTTGTCCTTACCTTTTTTTCCATCCTCATTTCATTAGTTTGCATTAAAATACCTTTGTCTTTTTTGTTTTTTTTTCTCTCTTTTAAATGCACTGTCTCTCGCTTTTAAATGTACTGTACCACCCAAATTTCGATACTAGTCGAAATGGTTGACTGTAAAAGATTGCTCATGTAGCAGTATGTCTGCTCATATCATGTCATATCATGCATTAAAGTTGATAAATAAATATTATTTTTCATGTATCACAATATTTAACCCAAAAATATTTATCAATTACCTCTCAAAGAAAAATTTCCAAAATATGATTTTTTCATTTATCTGTCATCTGTATTATGTTAATAATTTTTTATCTTGTATTTTTGATAAACAATAAGAACTTAAGAAATATATTAAAAGAGTAATTAAGGTTCCAAAAACAAAATGAGCCAAGAAATTTGTTACGAATTTTGATAAGATGGGAATAAATGAAAATTGATATCATCATAAATGGGTGGTGCAAAACATGGATATGATGTTAATTTTCTACAGTTAACTGACAAACTTGTGCAAAAATTGAAGTCTATAACATTTCTTTTTTTATAAACAAGAATATTAAGTAAAAATAAACACATATAATATAAACTTCTCTAAATGTAACAGAAAATAATATATTTTTTCTATTTAAAGACAGAGAAATAACAAATATATAGGCTGTAGTGAACAAGAAAATGTTCTGTTTAATATAATAAGTAAAACTATAACATTAGGTTACCTTTTAAACATCACGCTTCTTTTTAGCCTATCGCTTAGATGTTTTTTTTTGGAACACTCCCTTATCAAAAAAGAGAACGTTCCAATTGCCTTGATATCCTCATTCCATTGTACAAACATTCTAATTAATTTGCTCATTAGATAGCTCTTACGTTCATCAGATATCGCACATCATATTAGACTGCCTAATTACGTTATTTATTGAGTAACTTGTTGATGATTGTGATATAATTTTCATATGAATCCATGGCTTTTTTTTCATATCCTAGCAGTGCATTGTTAAAATGTCTTGTAATTGAGAAGTTTATGAACAAGAAAACTGATGAAAACTCCTGTGATTCTTACGTCACACGATTGTGAAAAATTTTGTTTCATGTAGTTAAAAGCTTTATATTTTCGTCCAGTCCTAACACATAATTTCAATAAATGAAATGTTATGTGTAGAGATTGCAATACTCTTTTACTTCAGTTCACTAAAAGACATTATTTACCCTAGTGTTTAAATTTTTTCTGAGAGGTCAGTCTTTATTAATGTAGTGCAAACTTTTATTTAATTGTATCATTCATCAGAGAAAAGCAGTATTTACTATAAACAAATTGATATTATTGGAATAGATAGTAAGAGTATTTTCCATCAGGCGGGAATATTTATTTCAAGCTTTGCTAGAAGTGTCAATAAATAGCCTCCATTCTTATATATTATGTTTCATATTTAAATATGACATCTATCCGTTAATGGCAAAATGAAAAACCGACTTTTCATGTCATGAAGATTTTTAGAAATTTTGAAATTCTTATATTTTTTCCTAAAAAATTCCATTACGTCAACCAATTTAGAGTTTCCATTTTTTACTTGATTGATTTAGTTCCAGTGTCAAATCACTCGACTAATTTTGTGTAATTCTATGCCGTATATTCAATAACTCCACATCAGTGAACTTTCAGATTTTTGAAATGTTGCAACTGAGTATGTGGTTCTTCTGTGTTTAAGTCAGCAGTTTCATCATAAATTTAAGTGCAGACTAATACTCTATATTCCATGTTTTAAAGGCAATATGCCTTTGAAATTTGCCTTTGCAGAAATAACAATGATTTCAATATTTTATTGTTTTATTTCAATATTTTAAGACACCTGGAACTTATCATTGTTTATGACTTTTGTTCCTAAATATTGGAAATATGCAAGCTTCGCCAGTGATATTATTGGTTGTTTTATTCAGAAAAGGTTTATTAAAAAGTGATAGAATTTGTTGAGAGAATTAATAAATTTACATGACATTATATTTTTTAAGACTGTATTAGAATGAAAATTTACTGAATTTTGATGTTTTATGCCGACATGTAATCTTATGGAATATTACTAAAACCAGAATAAAAACGAGGATTACTACCTTTAACTAAAATTAAAGGAACTTTTCTAACTATGCGAGGTAACACTGAACATTTTAAAATATTATGTAACCAAATGGCAACTTTTTAATTTATTTTTTGGAACCTATTAGAAAGATTTTAATTTATTTAATTATTGGTTTTTTTACTAACTGTAATTCATTTATTGGTATTCTATACATTATTTAATTTGATGGAACCACCTATACCTCATTGCATTCATCTCCTACAACTTTTGAAGCCAGTCACGTCTCTTTGGCGTTCGGGAATCATATTCCTCCCAATTCTTCTTTCATTTCTGAGTATAAATAGAAATTTCATCGTACATGTTTGGAGTTTGCAGTAACTACTCTTTTATTTTTCCGAACAATTGCTGCTTAGTAAGTCGTCTGTCCAAAGAATAAAGCGACTTTCTTTTTTCAGCACTTCGTTCTTTACTTTTGCCGGCCAATCTTAAGAAGGAAACACTCATCACGCAGGCTGCATCTTAGTTTTGGGTTCGTAATAATATATAGAGCTTTTATCATTCGTGACAATTTTAAATGCAGCATTTGAGTGGCCACCGTTAATTTTTTTAATATTTTGCTACACCAGTCAACAAATTCTTAAATTTCTGTCAAATCATGTCCTATCTACCTGGTGCAAAGCTTACGGAAACCTAAATATCCATGTAGAATTGTCTATACTTGTTACATACCAATGTCTAAGCCCAACTCTTTTAATAGGTAACTATTTCATTAGTCTTTTTGATGGACCACAAAGCATAAATGTCATCTTCAGTTGTGATGGTGAAGGGACGAGCTTCATGCAGATCATCACTGAGATTGGTACTACTATGTAGAAATGTGGAATGGGGCTTCATCATAAAATGCCAGTCAAAGTTGCCGTACCTTTGTTGTTGATCGAGCGAGGCACCAACAAAAGTCATGTAAGATCATTGAACAAAAATTTTCTTACATTGTGACATGAATACATTATTTGCAAATTGCCACCTATTTCTAAAAACAATTAAAAAATCCCATTATGAAATGGAATAAAAAGGGTAAAGCAGTTGTTGTGAAAGCGAAGACTAAACTTTCATATTACAAATTTGCCGATCCACTGGGATGAATACCAAAGCAGGAGATTTTGTAGAAAAATACTTTAATACCAAAAAAAAAATTTAAAAAGATCTTGTTTATATTTGATTCACATGAGCAATTTCAATGTGAGGGTTGTAGGAGACACAAATGAATCAAATTTCACTATTTTCATTAACAAATATTTTGGATGTTACTGTATGAAATAAAGTTGCTTAAAAATAAGACTTATACAATGTATTTTTCATTTATCATAGGTATATTGAAAATGTATGGAAATAACTACATATATTATCAACTAAGATTAAAAATAGAAAAAATATACTATGAAATAAAATATTTATTCCAAATTTATAAAGAAAATAATTTCGTATAATATTAATTAAAGTGAAACAATCTAACAGTCACATTACGTACCATTACTGCAATGTAATTACAGAATAAGATTAGAAAGTCCAGTTTGAGATTAAGGCAGAAGGCCCCATTTGGTACCATTCAATGATATAATTAATATATGTCAATGATTCTTTAGTACCTATGAAGGCTATCTATCTGTTCATCTCGGGCAAATAATGTTACATTTCCTCATATGAATTGTTTCATTATAAGTAACTGATGGAATTTGTTAAGGTGGAGTTATGAATCGCTCTATAGACTGCTTTAGTGGGATATTCAAAATTTCCATATCCATCCTTATGACCAATATTCTTGTTGTGTTTTTTAACTAACCAAATTCATATATTTGTTGTTAAAAAGTTACAAAAAAATTTAAATGATTATTACATTAAAAAAAACTAAGCATTAACCAATTTTTAATTACGTGAGTCATCACATGGGGTTGCTCAAAGCCCTTGCTTGCAATAACACATCTGTATCTCAAAGTGCTCAGAAGCAAGTTAACAAATTACGCTATATATACTAACTGTAATTCTTTTTGGCAGGAGTTTAAAGTTCTGGTTTGCTATGATAGTTTTAAGAACAAATATTTTGTATTTTTATAAACCTTGGGCTATAAAAGACCACATGCCATTGATCAAGAGCTAATTAAACAAGAAACAATAATTATATTTATACCATCCCTTCCAGTCTGGCTTTAGTCCAATAACATTTCAGCATTGATCCATCTTGAAGAGTATTTGGCTATAACGAGATTAAACTGGTCATCGCAATTATCGATAGTGTGATATGCTTTTGTCTCAAGTTCAGTCAGTCATCTGTAATAATGAGGAGTGCATTATTAGAAATTTATTATAATTTGAATTTTACTAATTTATTTGATGAATTATAAATTCTTATTATTAAAACTTTATTAGGTACATTATTAATAACTATATTAGATATCTTAGCTGTAGAAGCAGATTTAAGAGTATAACTTAATACTTTTCCTTAATTAATATGTGGATATAAAATAAATTATGGTTTAACAATAATAAATAATATTACTATAGATAAAAAATATTTATATTATTTTAATTGAATAAGAATATTATCTATATTTTGATGAAAGGCTCATGTTATATTGATTATTATACACAATTAAATGAAACTATGTTATGTAGTTTTATTTCTACTTTCTTTAACTTCTTTACCACAACCTAGGTTTCATTGTAGTACATCTTCAGGTGGGCTATTGACAAATATTCTGAATCTCTGCTAATAGCCCACCTGAAGATGTTGTAATACAAAGAAACCTATGTTGTGGTAACGAACTTAAAGAAAGTAGAAATAATACTACATCACGTAGTTTCATTTAATTGTGAATAATGAATTTCTACAAAATTAACGACAAACATATTCAATATTTCATTATTATAATCAATGTATTTGACTTACAGTCACTTTAAAGATAATTCAAACTGAATCATTGTCAAATTTGTATGACTAATGTGAACATAATAAAATTTCATTGGACCGAGACTTGATCAAGAACACATGGTGAAAGGAATAATCAGAAAGAAATAGAAACTTCTCCAGATAAATTGAACATTCTCCAATATAAACTTTGAAACTTAAGTTGAAAAATTTAATGACATCCGTTTTATGGTTGGCATTAAATTAAATTATGTTAAAAGATGAATAAAATGTTTCTCCCCTTTTTTTAAAATAATAGTCTTATTTTATCTTTTTTTATTCCCAAGTGTAATATAGCAAAGCTTAAATTTGTTTCATATTTAAAATGAAACTGCCACAAACAGTAACTTTATAGTAGGTAACTGTATCTGTTCAGTTGATAGACAATATCTTTATTGTTAAAATCCACATTGTATCTAATACGAAAGGTCTCTTCATTAACTGCGAATAATTAATTATTGTAGTTAGTGAAAGAAGTATTGCAGTTAAATTTACAATTAATTAATAGTTAAAGAGGTTGATCATTATTGCTTATATCCGTCACTAATAACCAAACGACACTTTGCCTCTAGAATTATTATTTTTTTAAGATGAAAAATACAATTTAACTTTCCAATGAGAAAAATATAACCTAGATAAAAGAGCACTCAGGACAAAATCCAGTAATCTTTCTAACATTATCGTATGTTTCAATTCAGTCATTGTTGATTTGTTCACTAAAAAGTATGAACTACTTTGGACAATGGTTGAAAATGAGATAAATTAATAAATGTATGGAAATAAAGTATTCTAACATAGGCAATTTCTTAGGCTTAAAAATTTAAAAATGTTTTTTTAAAAAAACAAACAATATTTTATTTCTAAGTTTGGATGACCACGCGATGAAGCTACAGGCAAGTTCTAGTACCTAATATAAGTTGCTTATTGCAATACGTATATATATACAATGGAATGAGATATTTATAAATAAATTCATGAAAAATATATAAATGTGTACAACATCAAAAATATATATGAGTATTAAATCAGTAATTTATTGAAAACTTTTTTAAGTTAAAATCATCAAATAAAATCTTTGAAGAAAATTGAAAATGCAATATTGCCTTTTAGTTACTTTTGTTCAGGATTGATTATAATATGAGGCATAAACGTAGGAATGAATACTCCTTAGTACACATTATAAATTTCATTTTGTTTTTTCATCACACTATGATCGATCCATCGTATGAGTCAGAAAAATAGGAATTCAGAAAAGCAGAGAGTGTGACTATGAAAAATGAAGGAAAATTAAGTTTGAGGGTCAGGCAATTTTGCCAAAATTCTAAAGCAAATCCAAGTCGATAGCAGCAAAAATGATAAGAAAAAATGAGTAACCATTCATTCACTGTTTAATTATTACATTGCCTTATCTAGCTAAAGTTCTATCAAGCTAAAGAGAGCGAGAGAACCTAATAAAATTTTAGCTGAAAATTTTATCTCTTCGTCTAGATATCCAATCTGTTTCATTAAAAGTGAAAGGGATTTTAACATTAAAATGTGTTTACTGAAAAATAGTTTTGTCTCTTTTAATTTATTCTTTTTATATTTGCTTATAACAGGAATATTATATAATTCATTCATGTCTATATATGTATGTATTATTTCATTCTTTTTTGAAAAATAAATATTACTAGATAATGAAGTGGGTTCTAATAATACTTTTCATTGGGGAGTTATGGAATTGTATCTCACTCGAATACAATTAATTCTTGACTTGTTACCATTAATAAGATAAGAAGGCTTTAAGAGCGGCTTTGGTAAATAGTCATGTGATGCGTATGTATTGTATTTGTAGAAAATTAATTTGTTTCAATAGATTCATACAGAAAATTAATTTGTTTCACTTCAAATAACTCTAATTAAAAATATTTCAATGACGAATCTGTTATTAAGATTATTGAAGATTAAAAGAAAAGTACAATGATATATCATATCATTGTATATCATATCAATGATATATCATAGGGATGAATAATATCATAGGGCTAAGAAATAATGATATATATTGTAAAGAGGCTATATTCACAGCATTAAACGTTATTTAAAAAGAAATACATTATTGAAGTTTAATTATATCATTACTCACTAATTTAAAAACATCCTAATTCTCGTAAAGACAATCTGTCAGAACATTATAATGGAGGACACAGTGAAGATGAGGACATTGTAATAGCAGGCATTTCTGTCAGGCTGCCTTTGAGCCCCAACCTAGAGGAATTCCAGAACAACCTCATGAATGGAGTAGATATGGTAACTGAAGATGAAAGAAGATGGCTTTTTGGTAAGTATATTAAGAAATATTTCATATAATTATTAATTTTCAAAGTAAATTCACCTTAAAATATAATTAGGAATGTGGATTTTAGTTCTAGTTAGCCTCTTTATGTAATAAGATGACCACGTTGTACCTAAAAGTATATGAGTTAGTATAAGTTCAAAAAAAAATCTGATTTTAGGATTACATGGATTACCTAGAAGAAGTGGCAAAATTGACGTTATTGACCGCTTCGATTCTGAGTTTTTTGGAGGTTTTAATAAGCAAGTAAGGGTGATGGACCCTCAGCTGAGGATTCTGATGGAGCTAACCTATGAGGCAATTATTGATTCAGGTTAGCAGATTAATTTTTCATACTAGTACATGTAAGCTTTATGTGGTCAGGAGTGATGTGTGATAAAATCCATTTTATTGATAGTTTTATGGAAATTAAATATTTATTTATCATTGTGAACACAAAAGCAGAATCTAAACAAGAGTATACACGTCTGTTGAGCAATGCACTATCATTAAAGTTGCTTATAAGGGATGCAAAACCTAATAAAATTTTTAATGTATGCAATAAAAACAGATTATAGAGTCAGCTTTAGGTCTTGATCTTAATTCTACTTTGTCTGGCTAATATTAATTTATGGTTAGCTATTAATTCGTTTGAAAATTATAAATTTCACTAAAAAACTGCAATACATATAGTGATTAGGAAACCATTCTAAAACTAATGACAATGAATTTTTGCTGACTAATTAAAAGGTAACAATTCAATCAGGTATGATGTAATTATCAACTTTATTACTTTTTTAATAGACTTACTATTAATATAAGAAGTAAGTTTTGAGCTTAAGATTTTTATTTTTCATGATGATTTTACAATGTTTTTAGTTTATTTGAAGATTATATTTGTTTTAATGAACAGTTTCCATTTTCATCTAAGCAATAATTAAAAATTATTTAACCAATAAAATAGAAGATGACAATATTTTTTTTAATGGATAAGAGTAAAATTCATGTAATATACCACTATTTATAATGTATAATATTCTTTTCATGGAATATTCATTAGATTGAGTAAATGTTTCAGTAAATGAAGCATTTTACTGGTTTTTAGTTATTACCTTCACTACATATAAAATTGAAATAATAAATTAACATGGCTTCTAAAAGAGACCAAATGGTACCCATTTGATACTCAATACAATTTTTGCACTTCTTAAATACTTCTACTCGCTAAAAAATGACATTAATCAATTTTAAAATGGACTATGTTTACCTATAACAGAATTTAAAAACAACATACTAAAGTTTTGAAGACTGTGAATGCTTTATGCAACCATCTGTGCAATATTGTTGAAGTTCAATCTAACAAGCTTAAGAAAAAGGATTAAAAGTTAGTGAAAATGAAGGAAAGTTAAAAAGTTAGGCGTATATTTTTGTTTTTGCATAAAATTATATTTTTATATTGAAATGTGTTAGTTGAAGCTGTGGACTTCAGACAATGTTCACATTTAAAATATTAACTGTAAAAAGCGCTAAGGAAAAAGTGACCAATTTAATAAAATACTTTGTCAGGGAAGTAAAATTGACAAGTAAGTTGAGCTTCGTTCTTAGCTTTAATTGTGATAACATGTTAGAGAGAGAATATTGCTTAGTCCGCTTTGAATTTTTAATTGCTGAAGCTGTATAAATATTGCAAAAGGTTGTAAATTTCAAATATATAATTGTGTTTAAACAATTCCAGTAATAAAGCAATAAAAATTTAATTTATGTAAATTAGAAGTGAAACTGTTCAGTCAGCCAAAGAAAATATTCATTTTCTTATAATGTCATCAAATTGACAATAAAAAATAAAGGTAAGAGTAATAACTGCTACAATTAGCTTTAATTGCAATTGCGTGTATTGTTAACTTTCAGTACCCTTATCATTGTCAGGGAATTAGATTCTGAATGGCTGACTAGCCTAAAACTATAAAAAAAGTTACCATTGCTCTATAAATATATATTGTTGAAACAAATATAAATAATATGATATAAAATATAATGCAAGAAGCAACCCACCAGGAGCAATAAAGGGCTAGGGAGATAATGAGAGATGAGGTGCAAAGATATTTAATTCGCTAGATTATTTTATGTCGGTTGGTCAATTTTATAAAACACACGCCTCCATGATACAACATAAAGGACAACCTGTTTACATTGGAAACATTTTTGAAGAAGTTTGAGAGTATTCTGAATAAAATCTTATAACTTAAGCTATTTATATGAGGATGTTATATGGGAAGTAGATCCATTTACCAAGATTTTTAATAGCAGATGGTCTAAAATTGATAACAGTAACAAAGGTATTGAGCAACCATTAATGATTAGTTATGATTAGTGGTTAACGGTACTCAACTGTATTTTCGATAGAAGTTTTCAAATACCAATAATTATAGCCTGTAATTTAATTATAAACCCCTGTATACTGGTCCCCTGGTTAATTATATTTAGGTTCCTATTCATGATATTGACAAAAGAAGTGATTTTGTCATGAGTACAGTGAGAGTATACCTGAAAAACATCAGCATGTAAATGACAGTGCGAAGAAAGTCATTGTTTCACAGGATCAATAAAATAGGAAAAAAACAGTGGAGTGAGATCACCACACTGTGTTATCAGTACTGAGGCTAATAAAATTTAAAATTTGAATGAATTCATACTATGTACCAACCGAAGGATGATCCAAATATCATCTATGATATTTGGATTAATAACACTATTGAAATTTGCTAATTTCAGAACACATCATTAGGTATTGTTCATAGCAAGATGCACATTGTCGGTAATTTTTGGCAGTACAATTGAATTACTGAAAGACTGATGGACATAATTAAAATTGAGAACTCTGTAAGGTTGCCAACAAAGAGGAGTGGGGACACTTTAATATTTAAATCGTACTTTATCTCGTTTCACAATGGATCATATATGAGGTCAGGATGGCAGAACTCTGGTGTTGTAACATGACCAAAGTTAGAACAATGTTCAGTATGTGACATGATAATTAGGTCTAGGATAGAATGACAAAATTCAGAGTGAATGTGGGACATCAAGTATGACATTGTTCACAAATTTAGGTCATATAAATGGCTAGCCGCCAGGACATAAGTATCGCATAGCATGTGTTAAGGCTTGATTGTTTTTTTGGAACAGTGTTTTATTATTTGGTTGCTCAGTATGCGTACACCACTGCATATTCTTTTTGGAACAATTTCTTGTTATTTGATTGCCTGATGTCCTTTTCAGAACAATCTATTATTACTTGATTGTTGGCCGATATTAGTAAGTTTATGCAGCTACAATGCCCCCTCTCAAGTGAAGTGTATTGGCAGTCGAATTATACGGCCTGAATGCATCTGAAGGAAGTGGAGCAGTAGGTAACATGTCCGGAAGCTTGATTTGTTTTCACCCTACTGGAAGCAAAAATACTTCCAGTCTTGTGCTTGATAGCGGATTCTGGTTCTCATTTGATGATGGCTGGTCGTTATGCTTTCTGAATGTGTAGTCTGGTTTCTGAATAGAGTATAGTTCATTTATTACTTTGTAGGAGCCATCATATGGTGGTTGTAATGACCTCTTTACTGCATCATTGCATACAAATACATGTTCGCAAGTAAAGACATCTTGATGCACGAAGATAGGTTGATATCATTGAGTGCATTGTTTGTAAATTGCAATTTTGAAAGTAGTTTTAATCTAAGTCGGTTTGTCTACTTGTAACCGTTGTCAGGAGCTCACCCTGTAATCTTAAATTATAGCCTTAGGTTAGTCCAGGAAACGCCTTACTGTATTGTTGTGATTGATTTGTTCGACATCCTGCTTTTCTAGATGCATGATAACCATACGAGCTAATTGCTGTGAATTTTATTTATGTCGCTGGTTATTTACTCAAAACAGTAGAACTACCATGTGTGGCCTGTTACACCAAAATGGCGCGATTGGAGACTTGTGGTACCATCGAGATGGCGAGATTGGTGACTTGTGGTACGTTTGTGATACCGTGCAATGCTGGTGACTTGTGGTACCGTCTTCGGTATCATAGTGTAACTGTGTCGTGGAGCAAAGATTTATAGCAAAGATTTATTAGTACTTGACAGTAGTTTTTTGGAATAAAAATACTGTTCAATGTGTCTATTAACTGAATGATTTATTCTGTCACAACATGCTCTTTTATATGTAAAAAGTGTGATCTAAAATTGAGCTGACAATATGTAAAAATGAGATAGAATATATGAATAGAGATAAGCATTTAAAGAAGGAGACAGAGCATAGTAGAAGACAGGTGAGCACTGCACATAACCGTCTTGCTTGTCTGTAAATGTACCCATGCCGTATGTGCTTGCTCTTTTCCATCACCACTCGCCAAGAGAAAAGAGAAGCAGACTTCCCAGAGCGCTGAGGCTACACCCTTTGTGACTGGAAGGCAACTTGTTGCTCAGACCAGCCAGGAGGGAGTCAATAGGAGGCAGGCATTGCACATTTTAATGCTTGATTGTTTTTCTTCTCGCATATTTTACTCACATACCCGATAACCAATAAATAAACTTTTGACAGTGTTTTATTATTTGTATTTGGGTATACGGGTAGAGTTGCATATTCTTTTTAGTTAATTATTATTGTTTAATTTTCTGACGTTATTCCCAATATTATTACTTAATGGTTGGCCAGTGTTGGTAAGTTTGTTTCACTCATATTTCACGTATTTAACTCCTTTATAAAGCAAGTTTTTATTTTTCTTCCTCATGCTAAGATAATCAGGCTAGTGGCCATTAGTAACAATAAGAAATTATGTATGTATTTATATTTATTTTATAAAGTAAAAAAATAATGAAAACAAACTTATAATTCATGAAATAGGCCGACTTATTTCAAATCAGAAGTATCTTTTGGGAAATCTTTTATGAATAATAATCGACGTGTATAATTTAATTTAAGCCTTTAAGAAAATGTAGGTTTTGTCTTTTTTCTCCTTTCAAAAACACTTTTAATATAAGAATAATAAACAATGGAGCTTCTAAATATTTTATCATTCTACCTTTCATATTTTTATGTAAACTGAAGTTGTGTGTACCATAGCTAATATAAAAAACACTGCAAATATTTCATTGGCAATTAATTGCTAGAATTCCTGATTCTTTAGAAAATGTCAGAAATAGAATGTCTTGAAAGCTTGTATACTTTGTATATGATTCAATAATTGTAAATTAACTGACAACATGGCTCATTTTAATATTGATATCACCCTTCCAATATGATGCATAATGAATATAGTTAGTATCACAAGAAACTTTTACAGACAGGAATAAATTGTGTTAATAATATAATATTAACCATTACAATTACAGGTACAAATCCACAAGACTTAGCAGGTTCAAACACTGGTGTATTCCTGGGTGCTATGAACACTGAAACCCAGGAGTACTGGTCAAGCGATCCTGATAAAAATGATGGCTACAGCATAATAGGATGCACAAATGCGATGACTGCCAATAGAATATCTTTCATATTTGATTTCAGAGGTAAATGGAGCAAGTCATACTTGGATAAAGTATTTATATGAGAAAATGCATTTAAATGCTTTGTGGTTGCTTGTAAAATTTTGATGAAGAAATTGTGCAACAAGAAACAAAATATGTGAAAAATTTTGTAACTCATCGATTTCCTAAGATTACTCTGTTTCAATTTCTATTAATTTTGTATTCAAAGGAACAAGCATTTATAGAAATGAAATTAAACACTAATAATTTGTTATTTTTATATTCGTTAAAAATTACCGATTAACATTCTTACATTAATCTTAATCTAAAATCTGATAAAACTACAATAATGTAGGTGGGTATATTTAATACAAAATTATGTGGTTTGCAACTATGTGAGAGCTACGCTAATAGCTAATAGAGTACATTATGTTTTTGAAGTTTGTGTTAGTTCTTAATTTCTAAATTTTATTATCCATCATGGCTTTAAATCTATTCAAAATTTAATTAAAATATAAACAACATGTTTCAAAAGAGTTTTCAGTATTCTGAATAGTTTTAAGCTGGCACTGAGCATGGTACTCCACCATAAAAGATCCTATGTTTGATCCCAAGTTTTATATTCATTGTTATGGGAGTTCAAAAGACTAAAACTTTATAATAATACAAAATAAGGTGGTAATTTTGTAATAAAACAAATTAAGATTGCAGCTTTGTTATATATCCGGTAGGTATCTTCTGTGAGTCATAAATTTTCGTGGTAAATATTTATCATACTCATCTTAGACTTGAATCACGCTTCCATTTTAGGTCCTAGCATCGCCGTTGACACTGCCTGTTCGAGCTCTGCACAAGCTCTTTACCAGGCATTTTATCATATGCGGATGGGTATTTGTGATTCAGCCATCGTCATGGGAGCTAATTTGTGTCTTAAGCCGGGAAATGCTCTCTGTTTCTCACGGTTAAGCATGTTGTCTCTTGACGGTTTGTATTTAAATAACACTTTCCAATTTATACATATGCAGGTGCAAGAATAAATTAGTTAATAAAAAAGTTGTATACGAACAGAAAGTACACTAAATCCTAATGATTTTATTTTTAATAGTGATAACAACTATAATTACAAACTGATGAAAAATATTACAAAAATACAACTGACCAAACACAAGAAGGGGATTGAGACCTCAATTAAAAGTTGATAATCATGTACATACAAGTTCAAAAGTTTTAAGTGAATGGGTACAAAAGAAGTTAATGTTTAGTTAAATATATATATAACCATACTGCCGGTTATAGCAAGATAAGTATAATTTGCAACACTGTACAATTGTATAGAACAAAATTTTACAGAAAAAAGCTTCCTAATTTTCCATTTTAAAAGTCATGTCTGTAATTCATATTCTATGTAATAATAATTAACATACATATGTATTAAATATTTAACATACATATGTATGCATATATGAATATATATACATATGTATATATATTCATAAATGCATACATATGTATGTTAAATATTTTCTTATAAAAAGATTGAAAGTTGAATGTAGACATTTTTTAAAAACTTAAAGCGCTTTTGCAATTTTGCACTATGAAACAACAATTTTGGTAAGGTATATTCAACATGTTTATTGCAAAAACATCTTTTGTAATAGTAATAACAAATGCTTAGAATGGTTAAAAAATATGGCAGCGAAACTTTCCAGAGTCACAAATATCTTAAAAATGATTCTTACTTATATTGTAAAGGATTAACAAAAATAAATTTCTGTTTACTTTCAAAGGCATTCACTTTGTATAATATCAGTCTTAGACTTATTTCTTAAAATACTATTAAAATTATTTTGTGCAGGTATTCGAGTTAGTCACAAAAATCATAATAATCCTTAAAAAGCTTCAAGTTCTTGCAAATAATCATACCTAGAAATTTGTAGAAGTTTGTGATCAAGTTGACGAACATTAATTAGTAGAGAAAAATATTTTTTGGATTATTTTTAGATTTCTAGGTAATGCTGTAAACGCATTGTTCTTTTATGCTTTTAAGGCGATTAACCTCTTCTTACCATATGTTTTCATCAGATACATACTACGTCCACATAATAATCTTTTATCTGGTAGGACTGTGCTATCTTTTCTTTTGAAAATATATATTTAAATAGTTTACATTGAGTAATGGATTACAAACACACTTTTTTGTTGAATATACTGCAATAATGGAATCATTTGGGAAAGAAGTTTTTGGCTAATTGGGGAAAGAAGTTTCTGATATAAGGGGAGACAATTTTTTGCGAGTTTTGGAAGTGTATTAAATTTTTAAAATAGAATCTTTTTTAGTGTGGTCATTGCTTTTAATTTCATTTACTGTCATTTCAACTCCACAGCATCTCGTCTGTTCTTTATCTTCCAACTAATCTTTATATTGAAAATCACCACATAAAAAATCTTGCTCTTGCTTCATTTCCTATTAATTATCTTTTTTTTGATATTTTGAACATCAATTGAAGTCCACACATAAATCTTCTTCTGGTACTGAGATGATCCCCAAAATTTTTCAAATATCTTGCTTTTGATTTGCACTGAAGTTCCATTACAAGGTGTTACTTGTAAAATGTCGAGTAGTGCACGATGTCAAAATTTGTTTGCGTGTCATAAACACATATTGAATATATTTGTTTTTAAAGTATGTTCTTTTCTTATAATTTTTTTCTTTTTATGTTTTGTTTGTTCCATGTTTTGCTAGCCTATCTTTTTCTATTTCCTGGACACTGACTCATTTATCTTTCTGAATACCATTCAAAATTGCTAATCTCAAAATGTACAGTTTAGATGTGTGTTCGAGTCTATCTTTCTAGGGCAAAAATACATTCAGTTAAATCTACTCAGTTCAGTCAGTCTCTGGAATACATTTATAACAGTATTGCCTATCATCAACGAATATATTTATATATGTTTGTAATATATAATTAAAGTAAAAATTTGACATTCATATAGGTAAATGCAAGACCTTTGATGCGAATGCAGATGGATTTGTACGATCTGAAGGTGCGGTCGTATTATTCTTACAGAAAAAGTCTGTGGCACTTAGAATGTATTCGAGTGTAATCAGCGTGACCGCTAACACCGACGGTGCAAAGGAACAAGGTCTTACATTTCCCTCATCTGAGAGGCAAAAAGAGTTAACTGAAAAAGTATATAAAAGTACTGGCATAGATCCTAATACTGTGTCATATATAGAAGCACATGGAACTGGGACGAAGGTATTGTATTTTGTATGTAACATCACGAAAATTTACGTTTCTACTGATGTTTATCATAATGTAAACAAACTATGAAAGAGTTTTAAACTAACCAGAGTTTTAGAATATGAAACCATATATTATACAATTCATCTTTTATCAGTTATTGTGTTAGAATAAATTGTAAAGTGTGGCACAAGTTATAATGGTGGTGTTCTTTTTAATATATAAATGTTAATAAAGCATATTGGTTTGAATTTTATTTGAATTTGAAATTATTTTAGCCTGAAATATTTTTTGACTCCCAAAGCTACATGACATTTCCATCAGATTATAGTTACTGTGATAGTTCTCTCGATGGGACACAGGTGGCATAAATTGCTGTAGTGTTAGTTACTTTGTCATCAATCCGCGATTCAATGTCTCATAAAAGTGAAACTTGTGTATGATTCAGATTGAAATAGTAGCATATAAATATAATGTGTCACCCTTTTGACTACAACAAATTTTTTTAAAAACACTATGGTAAATAATCTTTTTGCTTGATCGATTACCACAATATTTTGTGGCGAAATCTATGATTTATTGTTTAAATTAATTTCTATTTGTGGCAATAAATTTACTTTTTTATTCTAACTAAATTTTTTAAATAAAAACCGTCTACTTCTTTTATTTATAACTAAATTTTTTAAATAAAAACCAAAAGAAAATTTAAGTGAGGAAAAACAAATTGGCGGTGAAGCAATTAACAAGAATAAGTTGGAAATTAATTCTCATAATCAGAAGTCAATATTTTTATTTAACATTTAATTCATATTATAAAACACATTCCATAACTAGATAGTTTGCTTCATTTACAAGATCACAACAATTTATTTGATAAGCCATTTATGAAAAATGGAAAATATTATCCTCATTTACATGTGAAATTTAATAATATTATTCAGCACGTAGTTACTAGCAAGATTTTAATTTTCTTTGTTGCTTATATTTTATCATCAGGCTGGTGATCCGCAAGAAGCAAATGCAATTGTAGATGTATTTTGCTCTAAAAGGAAGGGACCTCTCCTAATAGGTTCAGTGAAGACAAACATGGGTCATGCTGAGCCATGTTCGGGTTTGGCTGCAATAGCTAAGATTATTATCAGCATGGAAACCGGAATACTTCCTCCTAATTTGCATTTTAATGTACCGAACCCTGAAATACCTGGATTACAAAATGGGAAATTGAAGGTAGATATCATAGGATAATTTTTTAATTTTATTTCCTTCCTTTTGCAAAAATCCACTAAAACTTTAACCGAATCTATTAAAATACAATTATTTCTCTATAATTTATAAAACATAAAAATATCAGAGTATGCTTTGTAATTACAATTTTAATTATTCTATACGGCATATTGATGACAAGCTAGGAAGACTCAGAGTAGTTTTGTATTCTTTCTTGTTAGAATATTTTTAATGTCTTATATTTCAATATGGCAAAAGAATCTCAATTACATTCCCAAGTAATAACTGAATATGACAGTTTAATAGAATATTTAAGTTTTCTCTAAACCATTATATGCTGAATATAAGATATTACATTTATCACATTTATGTCATTATATATTTAAAAAATATTTTATTACAAATGATGCTGCAAGATATTTTTCAGCATGTATTTTTCATTGTTCATTTGATCTATATAAAAAGCCATTTTCTATTAGCCGTCAATTGCTACACTCCCCAAATCATAATACCTTCCCTTCTGTGATTGATCATGGGAAGGATATATTCTGTATACTCAAGCTCATTACAAAATGAGATAGAACAACCATTTTTTAAATTATAATTATTGCCAAAAAATTTTTAAGATAATCAGTGAATAAAATAATTTGATTAGGTTGTTACAGAAAAGACATCTTGGAATGGCGGTTTAGTTGGTATAAACTCTTTTGGATTTGGCGGTGCTAATGTCCACATTCTGCTAAAATCAAATCCTAAAGAAAAAAAAATTTTGAAACCTGTAGCACTGCCACGACTAGTGACTGTATCAGGAAGAACTGAAGAAGCAGTGGGACATTTCCTAGATTATGTAATCAATAATGATATAGACCCAGAATTCCTTGCCCTGATTGACAATGTACACAGGAAAAACATTAAAAGACATAATTATCGAGGTTACACGGTGCTTGGTTCCACTCGGAAGGAAATCCAGGTTCGTTGTTATAAATTACTAAGTACTTTTTATGTCATTTTGTGAAAATAAAATAAAATTTCCTTGTTATCCTCTACAATTATATTATATGTAAAGATTAATTATATTTCTAGTATATCATTGTCTTATTTTATTCAGCAAGTGATGTAATTTATATTATTGTATGGGATATAAGTACAAATGATTGTATTCTGTAAAATTGAGTGATAAGAAAATATTAAAAGTATTAACTCTATAAATTAAAAAGTAAGTATTTGAGTTTATAACAAACAAATTTTATTTTACTTCGTAAAATCAAATGTAATAAATTGATTTATCTTTCAGCAAAACGTTGTTGAGTAGAACATCATTAACTACTTAGTTTTAAGGTAAAAAACAGATAGTATAAGTAACTATAACAAATCAACCACTTTAAGCTATATCAGGTTAAGGATAGTTTGAAAAATAATGTGAAAATAAACTGAGATGATATGAGAAAATGAAGATAAATAGAAAAATGAATGGATATTATAATAAAAAAAAGGAAATCATTTTACAAAGCTAGAACTTATATGTAATTATTATTTTGAGATTAGAACAAACTAAAAAAGTAAAGAGAAGGTATAAAGAGAGCCCAACAATTTTTTTTCTCTTCATAGGCATCTGCAATATTGTAGAAGAGAGCTATTGAGTAGATTAAAAATCTATTCAATAGCTCTCTTCTACAATACTGCAAATGAATATGAAAAAAATAAAAATCAACAGTATTCTACAATACTGCTGATTTTTATTTTTTTCACCAATAATTTTTTTTCACAATTTGGTGGATAACCAAATTTTCGATTTTTAAACCCATTTTTTATCTGGTCTATCTCAAAAACACCATTAGTTTAAAAATGTTTCATACTCTATATTTAAACAACTGATTCTGTAAAGAGCAGAATATAAAATATTAAGAGTTATGAATAATTTAACCAAAGTATTTTTAAGAAATTTAGTATATTTAGACGCTTGCTAAAGACACATTGTGTACAATATTTACATGCTGAAAAATAATATTAAATAGCTTAATGAATGCACTATGCATTTCTTAAATGTTTAAATGTGCCTAAGTGTGTATGGAAACCTTGGAATGTGAGTTCTTCTTGCAATTAATAGGATTTAGGATAAGTCATTTCTAATATTGAAATGAATTTCCATTATCATTTACTGTAATTGGATTATCATCTAACATTAGTATATGTTACATAGTAGTGTTAATTATGGCTAACTCCTGTAAAGTATAGCATAAGGAGAATAATATCAATTTTGTTTTAATCTCTGAATAACAACAATTACATGAAATTTTTTGGATCGTTATAAGTTTTTTATATTTTTTTATTACTAGTTCTGAATTTAAGCAAATGAGCCATTGGAAAAAGATGTCATCCAAGAGAATAAAAACTAGTTCTTTGCAATACCAACATGGTCTCAATCATTCTTTTTGTATGTAATGCGAAAATTATAAGCATTATTAGTGTATGAATTTATTACTTTGTGTTAAAAAAATTTTTGCAATTACATTTATGTTTTGGAAGGTTATTTTATTTCTAATATTTGTATTCACACAAACAAGTGAAACAGAAAACTCCTTTTGGAGTAAATTATTTTAAATACTTATAATAAAATATTTTGTACAGCTGTCAAGGCAAGCACGTCCAGTATGGTTCTTTTTTTCTGGCATGGGTTCCCAATGGCCTCAAATGGCTCGAGAAATGATGGTGTTACCAGTATTCCGAAATTCAGTGGAGAAGAGTGCAATGATATTGCGCCAATTTGATCTCGATTTGATTGATATTTTAGTGAATAGCACACCAGAGTACTTTAAAGACATATTGAATTCATTTGTGTCTGTTTCTGCTGTACAAATAGCATTGGTTGATTTGTTACACAGCATGAATATTAAAGCAGATGGTTTAATTGGGCATTCTCTTGGTGAACTTGGTGAGTATTATTGTCTCTTCAAAATAGCAATATGTGACACATAAACTTAAAGAATTTGGATGGTTAAAACTCAGTGAAATCACATTTAGAGCACATAGTTACAATAGAGGGTTACAAATAGAGCATTGTTATTATTTGAATATGTTTAAATACTATCAAATACATTCCTTGTAATCAGATCAATTGAATACAGTTGACTAACTATAAAAAGTAGAAAGTGAATTCAGAAGTGCAGTGTGTTGAATATATTCCTAGTAATCAATCGATTCATAAACTGTATTAATTTAGGTTGTGCATATGCTGATGGAGGTTTCACAGCTGAGCAGATGATACTATCATCATATTGGAGAGGACGTAGTTCACTTGATGTCAAACTTGAACCTGGCTTGATGGCTGCTGTGAGTTTAAGCAAGAAAGATTTTGAAATCAGGAATCCTCCAGGCATTTTTGTTGCTTGTCATAATTCACAAAACAATATTACGGTGAGTAGTTTATTTTAAAAATGTGCATTAGTTTGGAAACTTGTAATATATATGGTAATATGATTGTTTTTATCCGTTTAATGCATTTTAAATAAAGAAATATGTAAAATACTTTCTAAATAGTAAATGTTCATTATGCAACATTGGTAATTTTTTATAACATTGTATTTCTTCAGGTTACAAACTATTTTTTTGTTCATAATAAGTTCATCATATTTATATAATTTTGATATATTATAATATTTGAATGTATGTGAGAGTTGGATCCAACCATAATTCAACTCAGTTGGATATTGATATGGATATTGATTTTGAATTTTACTAATGGTATTTAAAATTATGTTCAGGTGTGTGATTTGTAATTAGTTAAAATATAAAACTTTATCAGGCAAAACGATTGATCACGCTCATTGTTTCACATATTATTTTGTTTACACTTTCACAACTGCTTTAACCCATATATTTCCAATGACGGGTAGGATTATAGCAGATATATTAGTGTACTGACCATCAATGCAAGTCGTTGTTCATTAATAATATAAAAGTTTTTAGTAAGTTTATCAAATAGTTTTTAAAAAAAAATTTCTGTCAATAAGTTGAGACCTACTTTATAACTGGCGTGTAGAACTGGTTTAGAAATGGATTTGTGACTTCTTTTCTTCCAACTAAATAGGATTTTTTAAATTATTTTGATAATTTATTATAATATACCAATAATAATATAATTTATTACAATGAAATCTCACTGCAAGTCGAACTTTTTTAAATAATACACAAGTTTTTTAGCAAATTTGCAAATTTATTTTTGGGTGACAGAAAAAATATAAGAAATAGATGACTTTGAAAAATATTTGTTTGAAAGTTAAGACTACTAGATTACTTCATGGTTGGTTTGTACAATTGGGTTAGGAATTGATTTATTGCATATAATTAGAAGATACAATTTTTAAAATTTTATTGATATTCACGATAATTGTTGTGACATTTTATTAATTTTTCTTTAGTAATAAAATTATTTGCTGGTCCTTTAAATTTTTGATTTACTGTAATTTCAGAAATAAACTGATTTAATTCTTTATCAAAATCGTGATTCAGGAGTAATACCTACACTTTATCACTCGAAATTAGTTTTTTACTATTTTACACGACTCTGTCAATATCCATATCACTGTGTTGGGAGCTAAGAAGCAACAAAATTTATTTGGATAATTTATCTACCTGTTGTAATTTTTATCTAAAAATTAAGGGCACCTTACAACATTGCATACAGCACAAAAAGGTAATCATTATTAATGATCCATTCATTGTCAAATATAGCAGTAATCATTACTTTGGTTATTCAAGATTTATATATCTAAAGATTTCAAAGCTATAGTAAATTTTTAGAGATTAGAATGTTGAAAGATGGAAGAATATTGATAGAAGAATACTTACAGATTGACAAGCAAAATATTCATATTTTCAGAGGCATTTTAGAAAGGTTTGCATACACATTTGAGAGAAAGTTACTAATCTCAACCAGAAGAGAGATTGCTAAAGTTGTGAAAAAGTGGAAGAAGTGTCCTTCCAAGAAAGAGAGGAGAATTAAGCATGGCTATGTTCTGTTTCAATTATGATAGGTAATAATAAGTGCTTTTAGAATATCAAAAGTGAAACCCGCTAGTGAGTTTGTAACTTATTCATTGTTTTTCAAAACATTCTCCGTAGCATACTATAGAAAGTTTTATTCGATGGAATCACTGAGAGAAGTATATGGCCAACTCTTTCTTCGTCTTCTCTTCTGAACTTTTTTACAGACAGTCATCGCTTCTTTCATGTCGGGGAATCATATTCCTCATAGTTTATACTTTATTCTTGAGAATGAATAAGAAATCACATAGGGTGAGGTTGGAGATCTATGGTAGATACATTATTTCTTTACCCAAGGTAGTCAAATATTCGATCATTTTTCTGACGGTGTGTGCAGAGGCCTTTTTATGATGAAGGTAGATTCTATTGTGAGGACGATACTCTCCAACTTTTACCAAAATAAAAGGCAAACAGTTGTTAATATAGCAGTCTGCGGTAACTGTTTTTTTTTCAGATTAATTGTTACATAATAAACTCTTTTCTTGCAGCACTTTGCCCTTTCTTTGTAGATAATTCTTCAGAAGGAAACACCCACTGCACAAACTGTCTCTTAGTTTTCTGTTCATAACAGTATATCCAACTTTTAACATTCGTGATGATATTGCATATAGCATTTGAGTGACCTCTGATTTTTTAATATTTTACGAAACCAATTAACACAAAGGTGTTTTTCAGCTTCCATCAAATTATGGGGTATCCACTTAGCCCAAAGTTCCTTACACCATTTCTGTACTTAACTAGTGTCAAGGCTTAAATTTGCTTGAATCTGCTGATAGATTACTCTCTTGTCACTCTTAATCATGAGCCACACAGCATCGATATAGTGTTCAGATGTTGCTCTGGAGAGACATACGTCTTTCAAATCGTCACTGAGATTAGTAAAATCACGCTCGAACTCATTAAACCAGTTGTAAACAGTAATGCAGGATGGGGTTTCATCATAAAATGGTAAAAAAATCGATCAAAACTTTGTTCTTTTTTGAGACCATAACAAAAATCAGAAAAATCATCAAATGCAAATTTTTCTTGCATTAAATTCAGTTTAATGTGATACACACAATCATCAAATTGTTGCCACTCTATTCTACTGACAATTTCCAAATTAACATAAAGTTCTTGATGGAGCATCCTTGAGTTTGATTCACGAAATTTTAAATAATGTTTTATTACCATTATTACAAGTGGGTAGTGCTAAGAACTTTTAGTGCTAACTTCATACATATGAATGGAGCAAGGTACCACTATCTATGATGATTGTGCAAAATGTAGAGATCAAAGTTAAAAGACTGGTCACATCTTTCTGTGTTTGTTTATCTTAAATTTCATTATTTGTACCACTTATTAAAATTTGTGTCAATGCTTTATACTGTACAAAAAATAACATATTGTTACAAACAAATTAAAGTCATTTGATTTCCTGGGTATAATGCCTACCTGATGCTCGGTGCTATTTTTTATATCTTTTTACTGAAAGGTGCTTAATTTGTGTTCTTTTTAAAACCCTCTTAGCAGTATAATAATTTATTAATAGTCATTAGCAACTGACATATTTCTTTATTCAGATTTCAGGGCCAAGTATTAAAGTAAAGAAATTTGTAGAAGAATTGAAGGCTGAAAATATATTTGCAAAGATTGTAAATACGGGAGATATAGCTTATCATTCCAAGTATATTGAGCCAGTTGGGCCAGTCTTACTAAAAAATATGAAAAATATTATTACAAATCCCAAACCTCGCAGTTCAACTTGGATAAGTACATCTGTTTTGGAAGAAAATTGGGATAAAGAAAGTGGTATGTAAGATTATGAATTAATTAAAAATTGCCAAATAAAACAGAATAAAAATAAAAAGATATTAATATATACCAAGATTTTTGGTTTCACCATTTACAAATATTTATCAGTTTATTGATATTATACATGCTAGAATATTTTAAGCATATTGCTCATAAATTTTAGACACATTAGTAAAGATAGCTCCCAGAATTGTTTCCATATGCTTAAATTATGAGAATAAGTTAATTTATATGAACACGTGTTCAAAATCTATAATGTTTCAGCCTAAAGGTTAATTGAAAAAAGATATGTATCCATATTCCAAAAAGAAAATTAATTTCGTCGTTTGGCTTTCTTATAATCATTGCACTGTGAATCGATTTCATTTTATGATATTTTCATACCATTCATCATTATCATCAACAACAACCAAAAGATGTCCACTCTGAACATGATCCTCCCCCATAGATTCCCACAAAGATTGATATCGTGCTGCCTGAAGCCAACAACTTCCTTCAGGCCATCTGTCCTTCAGGCCATCTAGTGAGGGGCCATCCCACTCTGTGTCTTCGGGCATATGGTCTATATTTGCGAACCATTCTTCCCTAGAGGTTGTCAGTTCTGTACTAATGCCTGCTTATTACCACTTCAGTCTGCCAAGCCTACGAGCTAAATCAATGAATTTAGTTCTCCTGTGGGTGTCCTCATTACGGGTAATATCTCATGAGGAAACCCCAAGCATAGCCCTTTGAATACCTTGCTGAGTGACTTGGAGGCTTTTTATGGGGCTACATCTCTCGTCCATATGTTATCACTGGTAACATAAACTGCTTGAAAACTTTCGTCTTCAAACACCAACCGTTTTTGGACGAGAAGATATGGCACTACCCGTTCAAGTTGGATTCTCCTATTTACCTCTTTCTCAAATTTGGATTTATGTAACTGGACAGTACCCTAGATATGGTAATTAGCAACTTTGAGAGTAGCATTCCAAACTTTTACAGATAGAGGTACAAGATGGGTGTTAGATATTATCTTTCTCTATCTATGTTCATTTTAAGACCTATCTGATGGAAAACTCTGTTTAGATCCCTGAACATTGTGCCAAGGTCATCCAGTAATTATTTCATAGCACTTTGATTTGCCAGCAATATGACATTTATAAAGCCACAAGTACTGTATTGTTGGCATTTTAAAGATATAGTGATTAATTCGCCATTGATGTATATGCTAAATCTTTTCCATTCCAAAACCTTGAAGACATCTTCAAATGCAGCAGAGAGATTCCACCTCCTTATCATACATCTTTCTAGTTTCTGGATTCGTTTCATAATTTGGTAATGTAATCTGACATGGGGCCTTACTGTAGCAACACTTTGATACCAATAGTCAGTATGATATTACTGTAGGGACTGAAGCACGGCCCAGGCTCCCATCAAATTAATCAAAGAATGTAAGACTTTCTCATAGTTCATAACAGCTAGACATAGTGGTTGATTATACTCCTCGGGTTTCTTTATAATCTGACATAATGTACGAATGTGGTTTATTGTACTATATAGCCTTTTTGGAAAACCTTTTGTTCAGGACTGGAAGTCGTCAAAACTTGCATGCAAGTCGGTTCATGATGACCCTCAAAAACAATTTATTTAGTGATCCAGGAGAGTAATGGCTTTATAAATCTTCAGTAGGGCATTATCACCCTCTATGAAAAACAGTACTACCATGCCTCTGTTCCATGATTCTAGCACAATGCCCTCAGTATAATGATACAACTTCTGAAGAACTTTTATTACTGGTGTACTGGCTGCCTTCAAGAGTCCAGAGGTAATTACATCATCACTCGGCACCTTGTTTTATTATTGTTGTATGAGGGCCATCATAATATATCTGAAATATACATGGGATATCCTGGGTCAGCTTGGCATTTGGATCATTGGCCGTGCTGTCGGCAAATTTTGTGATGAGGTTTATAACTATTTGTAAAAATTCTCAACTTCCCTCAAAATCTTTGTTGTTGACAAAACTATGTCACCGTTGTTAGTTTTCAGCTTTATCAACTGGTTCTGTCCAATGGTTAGATATCTTGTGAATACTTTGGGGTCATTATTCTGCTTAATCAATTAATACATTCTAAATTAAAGGGCGTGAAAATCACGTCATATAAACTAGGAGATCTGGTTACTTGTCTGTAATGTGATATGTGAGCTGAAGACGACAACTACGTTTTATTGAGTTTTAACATGAGTCGAGTGTTTTGTCTGAGACTTTCTTAGTTCTGTTAGTACAATGAGTTTTTATGAACTTAGAACAATTTCGTTGACTGCCATTTGATCCAACCATTCCATCATACAAATTTAATTTCATAGATAATTGTGTCATTCAGAATATAAAGCTGGTATTGAAAAAACTTAAAAGATCTTTAATTCGAACTTACACTAATGACTTTATGTTGATGAATCAAGAATCAAAATTACTCTTTTTGAATAGTATTGTTATATCATCCGCAATTTTCTTCTCATTGAATTAAAGAAATAGCATGTTAGGTATGTGTAACTGTGTTTTTTTTCACAATTTGAGTTAGAAATATTAAATTTGCTCAGTTTAAATTATAAAATTAAATTTCGATCCTTTCAAACTATAAATTTATATTTAATGAAATTAATTTCTTTTTCAGCAAAACTTTGTTCTGCCGAATATTTTGTTAATAATCTGACTTCATGTGTGAATTTTCATACTGTAACAAAACACATTCCCGAAAATGCTATTCTCATAGAAATAGCACCAGATGCACTTGTACAAGGCATTCTCAATAGATCTCTTCCAGAAACAGTCACCAATTTATCCCTGATGACACAGAGCAAGGAAGACAATGTGAATTATTTTCTTAATAGTATTGGCAAGTTAGTATTTTCTTGCAATCTATTTATGAAAAATGACGATTTATTAAGACAATTATTTGACAATTTAATTTTTGAGCAATATAAAAACTTTAAATTCAAAGTTAGAAATTATACAAACGATTTTATTACATAATTTAAGGCTATACATCGCGGGTGCACAACCACATGTGGGCAAACTATATGAGCCTATCAGTTTCCCCGTCAGTCGAGGCACACCCATGCTGGCACCGCGCATTAAGTGGAATCATAGTATCGCATGGGAATATCCCGATTTCAACGAGAGTGGTAATGTTGACAAATTTTGATGAATAATTTAAAATTGTTTATTAGGGTGCAATTACATTATTATGAGGATTATGTAGGGCCAAACTGGATTAACGTCAATTAGTCTCCGTTTGTGGCTAAGACACAATATTGTTCGAAATAATATTTGTACCATGTTAAACATTTATATCATAGCATTTTTTCGAGATATCTAAACAACTACTACGAGAGATAATTTTTGTTTAGGAAGTGTGACTATCATAATTTTTAATTTTTTTATTAAAATATTTAAATAGTGTGACAGTTAAATAATCAAAAAGACCAGTTTTGATTGGAAGACCATTAAAAAATTTTGATGAAATTTGAGATGGAATCAAACGAAGAAAGAGTGAAATTAAATACAAGATAACAGCTTGATTAATTAAAATTACACACAAGATTTAAATTAAACACAAGATAGCAGATACACAGACTTTTATGTACGTATCTCAAATGAAATAATGATTTAAGGGAAGCAGTGAATCTTTTAAAATCTTGTAGAATCTTATAACTGATTCGGATACAGTAAAAGACTATATGTAACCCATGTCAGCAGCACCAAAAATCAACACAATGTCAGAATACAAGGCCTTAAAATTATTTGTTTACACCAAATCAACAAAATTTTATTAGAAATAGTGCTTTGTATGATGGTTGTTTTGAATTATGAAGTCATAATAAAAATTAAAAATATGTATTATTGAGATAATATTAGCATAACAGAAACTACAGCTTTGGTACCTTTAGAGAAATTGCTTAATTATACTGCAAAACAACTCATTATGTTACTTGTTACTGTTATAATTGAGAAACAATGTAAGTAATGTTTACTTGATAGACAAATGGGGCGATACTTCAAGCCAATCACAATAAACAATGTTTTGATGATCTAACTGCTACAGATTCTAGTCTTCTTATAACATAATATGTCCTAGTAACAATGATTTCTTAATACCCACATGGACAATAGACTTTATTGTGGTAAAATCCACCGCCTTCTTCTCGTTGCCGTGGACCAATAAAATTCAAGTTTATTTCAGATTCAACACACATTCTAAAGCAAGAAGCCGAATATGTGACTAATCAAATAACTAATTTGACTCCAATCGAAGTGCAGATTGGTGTAAAACTTACACTGTCGATCATAAATTAGTAGTAACAGCAATGGATGGAAAAGCCCCCAACATTATTATAGAAGCTATGTTAAAAGAGAGATGTAATTGATGTAGAGCTACGTCCAAACAGTTTATGTTCAAGCTTTTGTATTAGACAAATGATTAAGAAGAACTATCTACCTTTAGGAATTGCTATATTACTTAGTTGGCTTGGGTTCTTAAAATGGTTTTTACATTTATCATACAAATTTAAATTAAGTAAGGAGCATGTATGGGGTATCAAAAACAAAAATAGAGTCGAAATGGAGAAACATTTTTCAAAACGAATTCAAATTACGATTAGGTCTAATGGTCAACAAGCAAAAGCATGAAAGATTTTGACATTTCATCCGAAGTTACCAGTTTAAATAAAAATCTTATTTGCAGAACATGGATTATATTCATGGCTCTAAATAGTGGTGTTGCTATGGACGATTCAAAATTTTAAATAGAATCTTTAAAGACAGCAGTGTTATATCTTGAGGATTACCCTTGTTACACCATGCCGATCACTGTGCAAAAGTGCAATTAATTGTTTAACAAATTAAAACAAAAGAATTATGGAATATAATGATATTAAATTTATTTTCACTTATCATAAACAAATCACACTCTTGTGCGACCGCGATCAGGTGATTGAACAATTGAATATCGCAAGGAACTGGAGAGTTCCGGTATAATTTGGTTCTTGAGGGTGGTATAGCAGACAGGTAATAATTGTGTTAACACAGGAAATTGTCAGGTACGAAGAATAAAAGTTTATTCAATAATACAGGGCATAGAATTTGTTCTTTTATCAGCTGGAATATGAATGTTTCTTCTGAATTGGGAGGAATGGAAACCTAGCATACCCAAGAGGAAATCAGTAAGAAATAGGAATGGGAAGTAATTGTCTCATATACAGATATCAGAGGACCATCTGCAGGCTGCAAATAATGGAGCGGGAGTTTCATAATAATGGAATCGGAATTTCTAATAGTTTTTCGTGCTACAACCAATAGTTGAGGCAAATTGATGACATGGATTGAAAATCTTTTGAAATAATTCAAACACGAATCCAAGTTCCAAAATAATTTTTTTCTGCACAGCAGCAAGATGCCCGCGAAATATCAGTTACATATCAAATCTGACTCCAAAATCAACAACCTTATACAGACGATGCAGTGGGATCCATATATTTGTATTTAATAGAAGTGTGTGCTCTGCTGTAACATTATGTGGTCTATATTGAGCATTATGCTCTCCGATAGACAAAAATCTCTCAATAGGTTTTCAACATTTTACGTAGTGAATTATGAAAGTTGGCCAACATGTGAAAGAACTGATATGGAAACCACACTTATAGAATAGTATTTTGCTACTTTCAATTCGTTACCATCGTCGTTAACGCTGGCTATCCCATCATATCAATAAATTCATTGTAAATAGCACACAAATATGATGTACTCTTCCTTTTCTCAAACAAGATCAATAAGAAAAGCGTCAAATTTATTTATAAGTTCTAAGTTACCTAAATAATTCCCGTTATTTTAAGACCCTAAAATTTCATTATCATGATGACACGCCCAAAAAATTTTAAGTACATTTTTTCAATAATTGACCTGTGTATTATATTAGGAAATCAATTCACTTTCAACCTGTCTTCTTCTTTAAGATTTTAGTTTTGTTATATCACTTAGATCAGGAAAACATGTGAAAGTTTTAGAGAATTCACCATTTTTATTTTGGAAAATCTCTGGCTCTCTGCAAAACAAATATCACACACTTTTTCAATTAAAATTTCATCACAGTACGTACTAGGGTCGTGAGATGTATTTTTTAAAATACTTGTGGTTGCTAAATCACAGAGTGATGTGTGTGTGACTATCTTTATATCAGAAACTGATGAACTCGAGATACTAATTTTATCTTGCATCACCATATGCTGTTTCTCTCGCTCCACATGCAATTGGCTGAAAGAGATGTGCAGATGTACAGATATCTATAGGTGACTGCAAGACAGCACAGTTTCCCATCTACTTTGATAACCAATTTGACAGTAAGTTGACGTAAATCTACTGCTGCAACCACCATCTGATGTCATGATAGATAACTACAAAAATCTTACAAATATTTTGAATTTATTGAAATATTTTTTTTTAGTTATTGAATACATTTTGTAAAATTAATTATAAAATTTTACATTAAGCATGTGTTTTTGTGATTTTTTTTAGTTTTATTAAAATGTTGTTCACAAAATATTTGGAAATCCCATCTAGTTCCCAATTAATATCTAAAATTAGTAATTATGCCAGCAACTTTTTAGTAAAATTGCACTGAAAATTGAGATTCAGGGCCCCCATCAAGGGGTTCCATCATGCGCCTGTATGTAAAAGGTAGAACTGATGATAATTATTGTAATACAAATTCTATGTAAATTCTAACAGAAATAGTTTTGTATTCCTATCGTGCTTACAACCCCTGGGCGCCTCTTGCTCTGGCTGATTGCACTCATGGCTCTTTAATGTCTTCTATATTGGATTCTAAGTAACATCATATATGAGGCCAGGACAGACTCAATAACATGTCATACCTGAGAATCTGATAAGTCGGTCGTACTAGAGTAGGGAATAAGATTTAGAAAGATGATCATAAAAATCATTATCCTTTTTTCTGTTTTGCAGTCAGGGTACAAAAGAGAATATTCTCCTCTGAACACCAACAAAAATTAAAAAGAATATTGAAACCGACTTATGTCTTACACGATTTTACTGAATTAATAGTAATAAAAACTAACTGATAATTCCTTTCAAAGCAGGAATTGTCAATTAGTTTTTATTACTAAACAATTTATATATTTTATGTACAACTTTATGGTCTAAAAAAATTCCAACCCGGGCATTTTTTTTCCACTATAATGGAAGATAGACAAAAATTGATTTAAATGTTAATTATTCAAGAAAATTTGGAATGAATTGTTGACATTATCAGTAAGTGCTAAATTTGTTGGAACTTTAAATAAATAATAACCCTGCGTTTCAAATTAATTTTTTCAATTTCCGTAAATTTTCTTCAGTAACATTAACACTAAAACTGAAGGAAGAAAACTGATAATTAGCCAATTCTTTTTTATTATCAAACATTTTTTTATTATATTTATACTATGTAAAAATCTTGCTGGATATTCAGCTTTTAGAAAAATTATATTGTTTTACACAAGTAGTAAGTACATTCTCATTATTGAATATAATATCAAAATCAGTGCTCATATTTTTATTTTAAGATCGGAGATATTGCTTTTCTATATTTCAGTTTCTTCAGCTGGCGATCATAACTATGTATTTGATCTTAGTAATCCTGAAGATAGTTTTCTAGTAGGACATACCATAGATGGCCGAGTGATATTCCCAGCCACTGGTTACTTGGTAGGTTTTAATTATTGTTTAATTTTAAAATATATAGGTATATATATACATATACACACAAAAAAATGGTGACTTTAATTTTCTCAAAAAATATTCATTTATTCATCAATATCTATTTTGTCCACTTTAAAGTAATCCCCCTCAGATACAACACATTTATGCCAGCACTTTTCCCAATCCTCAAAGGACTTCTGATATGTGCTTTTTGGTATGGCGTCAAGCTCTTCCAGCAATGCAGTCTTAATCACCTCATTCGTAGCAAAACGTCGTCATTTCATGGACCTTTTCAGTTTTGGAAACAGAAGGAAGACGTAGGGGGCTACATCTGGTGAATACGGTGGCTAAGGCATGATTAGGGTGACAGCAATGACGAGTGAGCCGGCGCATTAGCGTGGTGCAATATCCATGACCGGTTTTTCCATATTTATGGATGTTTTCTTCATATTGCTTCACGCAAACGGCGCATGACTTGAAGATAATATTCCTTATTGACCATAAAACCTTTTGGCAAGAACTCACGATGCATCATGCCAATGTAATCGAAGAAAAGTCAAAATCAGTGAGCAAAATGAAAACCTTTTTTCGGTCTTGGGTCTTCCGGTCGCTTCCATTGGGACGATCGGGCTTTAGTTTCGACATCATAGCCATATACCCATGTTTAGTCACCAGTTATGTGATACATACAAAAAAAAAATTTTGAATACTGAGTTTTAAACTTTTGAGTTAATCTGTATCGTCATCGATGTCATTCAAAAGCTCTTGAGTGATGCTCATGCGATAGATCTTTTGGTCAAAAATTAGCATTTTCGGAACAAATTTCGCTTTTTTTTCTCGGAAAAAATTGCATGGCATAAGCCAACCGACATACCAACTTACTCAGCAACTTCTCTAATAGTGATTGGACGATTCTCCATAACAATTTTCTTCACTGCTTGATAATTTTCATCTGTTGTTGACATGCTGGGGAGGCACCGTCATTAACATCTTCTCGGCCTTCTGTGAAGAGCTGGTACCACTTATAAACATTTTTTTGGTCAAAGTAGATTCGCCAAATACGACATTTAACATGTAAAGTGCGTCGGGGCACTTAATTTTATTTTTCACACAAAATTTAATACAGATTCTTCGATCCATTTTTTTCTATAGTAAAAAATCACCAAGCACAATGAAACACGTCTAACCTTTATATCTGTCAAATAAGTTGTGAGTTTTGAAGTTTTATGTCAATATATGTTGGGGACATGTGTACCAACATAATAA
Organism: Druceiella hillmani; assembly: GCA_039881145.1. Taxonomy (NCBI): domain Eukaryota; kingdom Metazoa; phylum Arthropoda; class Insecta; order Lepidoptera; family Hepialidae; genus Druceiella; species Druceiella hillmani. Next base: position 21,819,725 of record JAYKKI010000015.1, on the reverse strand, counting down.
GCAACAGTAGCAAGCGAACCAAGCGTTACCAACTGTAGCAAGCGAAATTTGAAGTCTCCTTTTTTATTGAACAGACCTCGTGTTACAATTAGTAAATATATATATATATATATATATATATATACGTTTATATACGTTACGTTATATATATATATAAAGGTATATATATAAACCACTAATTTCTTTTGTAAAAAATTTGTTGTGACTGAACTTATTAATTTGATATTGATTATTTCATAGATATTGGTGTGGCGTTCACTAGCCAAGTTAAAGAAAAAGAATATCGAAATGATATCAGTTATTTTCGAAGATGTGGATTTGATGAATACAATAATATTTCCAAAGCAAGGCAAAGTAAAATTTACTGTGAACTTAGTACAATCAACAGGGTATTTCAATGTGTCTGTGGGTAACACAGCAGCTGTAACTGGTACTATCCACATCTGTGAAGATCCTGAAAAAGAGACCCTAATACTAAATGAGTCTGATGAAAGTTTGATTTTAAATGCAAATGATCTTTATAAGGAACTGCGGTACGTTATTTAGTTAGAAATAAGAAGATAAGTACCATTAGTAAATATAATATTATAATTTATTTAATTTTCCATGTATCGGTAAGAAACGTAATAAATAATGAATTAAGTTGGTTACTTTACTCATTTAATTAACTATAGAAAAAGAGAAATGCTCTTATTTGTATGTTTACAAAGAGTTATTCAATCGACTCATTAACGTAAATGAAATAGTTTTCACATTATAGGAGATATTTCTGTCATGTAATAAAAAAATAGCAGAATGTTTTAAAACTAAAATATGCTCAACATATCATTATTAATCTTGCTCTTTGTTGTGATGAAAAATTGATAAACAAGCTGTCTTAGTCACTTAGTTATGAGTAGTAATTGAGACACAAAGTGACTATTAGTCATCATAATGACCGAAAAGTGCAGTGAAGTATTTTATACATAAACAGGCGTTACTTCCCCTTGTACGATGATATTTGCTCAGGCCTCTTCTGAAACTGCCTGTGCAATAGAAGCAAAAAAGCTACATAGCTGGGAGCCCCATTCTTCTTGCGTCATTTTACCCATTACAATCTAGTTGAAGTATTCCTTGCCCAATTCAATCGTTTCATGTTCCCACTTTTACTCAACGTATTCGCTAAACAATTGCAGACGTAGTATGCGCTTCACTGTTGCCCAACCTCACCACTTGTAATTTTTGTTGATGAGAAGTGCAAACAAAGGTTTTACGATCATGAAAGTCACTTTATTCAGCTAACTAATTTGAAGTCTGGCCAAGCACATGTATAGTATTGCACCACCAACTGAGTTTTGTTAGCACCACTCATTCCACACAAATATGGATCAAAAAAAGGCCACACATTGCTCTCAGCAGTCAAAGAAAATTTGTTTCATGATCTGCGACTATAAATCAGTCTAAGATTAAAGTAGTGAAGTTCACCTGGGATACATTTTGCTTAATCAGGAATTGCGATCTACAATAGTGAAAATTGAGCCAGGTCTTTTTCAACTGCTCAGCCAAAGTTGGTAAAAAGAGGTCAGTGGTCTTACGCCTGAAATTGAGTGAATATCCTTTCAATGATCATAGACAGTCTTCAAATCTTAAATGCATCAGCTTCTAGCAAAAAGGAGAATTCTTTTACTTTGTTCGCCATGTTTTTCCAATCTAAATGCTATTCTAGCCTTTTCTTTTACAGCCTAGATGTCAAACATAGGAGAATTGGCAAAATCTACAGTATTTCCCTTTTCAATTCTATAGTGAGGAAATAAACTTAATACCTAATTAATGAATGTACTTTAATTTGAATCAAATTTAATGACATTTGACCTGAAATCCAAATATTTGTTTAGTACTTTATTGATACAATTGTGACTAGTTGGCATCATGATACATATAGTAGGGGAATTAAAAAACAATTTTACATATTGTTGACAAATATTTACTGTAAAGCAAAGCAATAGGCAATGCTTATGGGCATGGTAGAGAGGAGACTCTAGTACTCAAGCATGTATGCCAACATAACAATAATTTACAAAATATAATGAGCATCTAAACACTTATCCTTCTTAAGTATAGTACTCGAAGATCTTTAGGCTCGACAGTCAAAACATATGTGAAAAATATGGAACAATTCTATCTGTCTATATATTATACATAAGAGAAGAAAATGGTTGGGTACCCTCAAGTTTTTTGAAAGTTTTTAAGAAGAATCTCATTAAATATTTTAAAACCATAATGCATATTTAACGTGATTTTCGCACAATATAGTCAAGATGGTAAAATATTAATAAAAAAATATTAATTATAAAAAAATATTAATTATATAATAGACCAAATAACAAAATGTTTACGCAAGAGTACAAAGAGAAATAACTCACTGACGTAGTTTGTTAAAATATAGTTTGTAAATAGGTTTCGTTTGAAGTAATAAGCAGGCTGATAATAGATTATTAACAAAATATATTATTCACAAGAATTTAATAAAACACCTTTTCAGTTTCAATAAGCGGACTAATGAATGTGTTTAAAATCAAGATTGTCAAGAAGATATTTGTTTATAACGGATAAAAAATATTTGCAATATCAAATAAAGACTACACTTTTTCATGGAGGATATGGGTTCCTCACTGTTTGAAATATTTGTTTTATTTAGAAAAAGGTCAATCTTAATTTTAGATTTTATATAATTTATTATTTCAGGCTTCGTGGATATGAATATAGTGGAATTTTTAGGGGAGTTATCAAATGTAGTGAAAAAGGTTCCAGAGCTATAATTTCATGGCAGGACAACTGGATAGCGTTTCTTGACAACATACTGCACCAGTACCTAATTTGTGAAAACTATAGAAAGTTGTATGTGCCTGTCCGGTTGCAAAGATTAACTATTGATCCTAAAAAGCATTTAGAACTAGTGAATACATTGTCGGAAGAAAAACATATACTTTCTCAGTTTGATGATGACGTTAATGTTATCCAGTGTGGAGGTGTGGAATTTCGAGGATTGGAAACGAGTCCTGCATCGAGAAAAATTCAATCACAGTTCCCTATAACTGAAAGATATACTTTCGTCCCATATGAAGGTGCAAAGCTACCATCTAAGGAGGAAGCTCTAACAGCCAACTTACAAATTGCTTTAGAAAATATTGGCGTTTGGCATTTGAAACTTGTGGAAGTGGCATTAAGTTCAGAAGTAAATAGTTTGCTTTCACCAAAAGTGAGAGACATATTGCAAACAGAGCCAAATGTGCAAATTCAAATTTTCTTAGCTGCTGCGGAATTAGCTCCTCTTTATGCAGACATGTTTACGGACTCTTCTCTTGTAATAACCTCAAAGGACATTCGATCAGGCCCAGTAGAAAATGAGTGTCACTTAGTATTGGCCCGCAATGTTCTACAAAACAATGAATTAGATAGTTTACTCAACATGATAAAATGTTTAGTTCCGCGAGGATTTATTCTTTTGGAGGAAAATACAGATATTATTTCAAACAATGATTACTTTAAAGATTTCAAAAGCTTAGGGATAGAAATTATATCCGTTATTAAAACAGAAAATCATTCTTACCTATTGTTACGTAAAACACCTATATTATCTCAACATTACAGTATAGTCACTGTAACAGAAAAAGACTTCACCTGGTTAGAAAATTTAAAACGAGTTTTAATGGACAATGAGAATGCTGACAACAGAATTTACATTGTATCACAAAATGAAAGAAATTTTGGTGCAATGGGGTTAGTAAATTGCTTGCGGCTTGAACCAGGTGGTCAGCGTATTCGTCTTTTTTTTCTACGGGATGAAAATATGGAACTGTTTAGCAACAAATTAAATGTCTATAAACAACAAATTGAAAAGGATTTGTTAATAAATGTTTATCACAAGGATCAATGGGGATCTTATAGACATTTTCCATTTTCAAATGATATTAACTCTGATCTGTTACCGGTGAGTTATACAGTTTTACTTAAATTTTTATGTATTGCTCTCCTTGTCATAATGTAAGTAGCATTAAACACTGCTGGATTATTATTCAAAATTGATACATAGTTTTTAAGCCAAGGAAACTTACTAGAAATATAATGTCATTGTGCCGGTGTATAAAGTGAAGAATTATAAACATGTTCATAATTTTACATCTCTTATACCTGGGTGAATCCATAAAGTTAGGGTAATTCCTAACATTTTTTGTTCAAATTTCGAAAATTTTGTTTTGGGGAAATTAATTTTAGTTGCTATTGGGTTTCCTAATAGTGTATACGATGTGTAATCAATTTATTACATCATACTCGAAATGATCAATCACTTTAAGTGGTATTTTAAAAGAAATTTGGGATTTCATAAATTTGAACACCTAGGACCTGAGGGTCATAATTAGGGAGTGATGAAAAATATTACTATTCCGATAAAGTAAATATAATATTACTTTTATTAATAAATTTAATTTCATGCATTTTTTGAAAATTTAAAAATGTTTATGTGCTTAAAGACCACAACGTTGAAGTAAAAACTTACAATCCTATAGACAATCTAATACAATCCTACTAGGTAAGTTGGAAACACTGAACATGAAATTTAAAAAGCAATAATGATTAGTAGTAATATTAATTAAGTACTATCTACAAATTCACAGAGACATATAAACCAAAGAACACAATGCAGTGTACGTTCAACTGTTCATATTCCATCTACTTTGACGTCTAATAATATCATAAGTAATATGATACATTAATGCATACAAATACGTCCAATCAATTTATAAAATTTTGCAATTACGTACAAAATTCATCACATGAGAAATAAACACATTTATATAAAAATATACGTATTCATTAAAAACGTGGACTTCATGAGCTGTATATACCCTGAAAGGAGTATAGAGAGAATTTTATTTGAATTCTATTAATAAATAAAACAATATTTCAAGTGAATATTTAAATCCATGGGCGCCGGCAGCGGGGTGCAAGGGGGTGCAATTGCACCCCCCTGTCGGGGAAGAAAATACATAGAAAAAATTATATATTTTTTACCCGACTGAACCAGCAGGAGAGTAATGCTTTTCGAGTGTATGTATATATATATGTATGTATATGTTCATATGTATGTATGTTTGTATGTATGTATGTATGTATACATGACCATTTCGATAGTACGCGCTACAGCCCAAACGGCTTGACTGATTTTAGCAAACGACGTGTCGTTAGATTCGTGAAGACCGTGCGAGTGACATAGGCTATATAATTTCATGAGAAATCAACAAAGTCAATTTTATATGGAAAAAAGATTAGAAATTTATTGGTATAGTGAGTTACAATTTGAATAACAATTGAAGGCATCTAGGTTGCTGTCCAAATTTGTTCAACACCTTGTCAATAAATTCAGTATCCTCCTCAACTCTTTTCCTGTGAACACTAAGCATGCACAGGCCGCTTAGCTTCGTATCTCCCATCGTTGAGCGATTCCACGTCTTCACCCGTCGTAACGTGCTAAATGTACGTTCAATGCTACATGTTGTTGCTGGAATAGTTAAAGCAATTTTAATTGCCTCACATACCGCTGGGTAAAAAGGAGTGGCTCGAGCAATCACATCTACGTATTCAACAACAGATTCATTTAGAATCTCATTATTTGCTTCATTTGTTTTCATTACCTCGTACCATGTGGTAGCCTCGGCAATAAAATTATGGAGAAGACCTCCGTAAAGGTTCTGTATATCTTCTGTTATCGATAAAAATTCTGATTTGTTTAATTTTCTCATATTTTCTGGGTGAAGCTGCATAAGCGAAAATGCTTTCTTGTGTGTTGAAGAAAATCGACTTTTTAGCGAAAAAATAATAAAATCTAAGTAGGAATAAATATAGATATTCTGAAAAATTCTTCCACAGTTTCAAAGTAAGTCTGTTTTTCCACTACTCGAGGACGCTTAAATTCAACGTTCAGTTTCTCACAAATTTTCTGAGCTTTCTCAAAAATTACCGCAAACTCCATAGATGCATTATCGCGATGAGATTGAAGCATATCAGTTAATTTATTAGCGTGATCATGTATTGCCTTTATATCTATATTTACTTCCTGTAATTGATTGCACACGGGCTCAAGGTTGGCAGAATAAGCAGCAATTATTAAAAGTGTCACAATGTATGTTGGAGTAGTTGCAGTCGTGCAGAGCTGATACGCTTTGGTTTTCGTTTTAGAATTCGGTGCGTCCTGCGAAAGTTTATCTAAAACTTGTATAATAGTCACAAAATTTTCGGAAAATATTCTGATACCTTTATACTTTGCTGTCCAACGCGTTTCACAAAATAGTGGTATATTTGGAAGTTTACTCCGCCGCAATGTACTCTCCCGAAAGCAATTTATAATGTCCTTTGTCGTTCCAGCAGTATTTCTCACTTTACTCACAGTTTTAAGGTCATTAATGACAAGATTTCATACATGGCTTGCACAGTGGAAAAATAGGGCTAAAGGATATTTATCATTAATAATTTTCTGAACGCCACCTATGTGACCTGCCATTGCAGCACACCCGTCGTATCCTTGACCAACAAGTTTATTTAAATCAAGATTGCAATCTTGCAGAAAGTGAGTAATAGTTTCCGAAATGGCTTGTGCATTTAGTTCCTGTACCTGCTTGGATATCCAAGGAATTCTTCACAAATTATTGGTTTTTTAGCATCTTTATCATAACGTAGATATCGAACACCAATTGATAATTTTTCTGTGCCCCTAATATCAGCAGTCTCATCAGCTAAAACCGAAAAAACCGAAGCATGTTTCACCTCCTCAATTATTTTGCTCTTAAGAACATCGGAACAAATTTCAATCAATTCTTTTTGAATTTGATGCGATAAGTATAAAGAATTTTTTGCTCCTGATTCTAAATGATTCTTCATAATCTCATCTCCCGAGTCAATTCGAAAATGTAGCAGGTCTGTAAAAACAGAAGCCTTGTCGATTTTTTCACGAAGTGGAAGATAAAATTGTTGTCACAAAATAAAATTGTTGAAATGATAGATCGAAGTTTTAAACGATTTTCTTCAACTTCCTTGTGATATGCCGTATTTAAAGATTCATGAACGCTAAATCCTTTTCTATCCATGATTTTTTCAAATGTATTTGACGAAGCCAGTGCGTCACAATGCCGCTTACTTGTCGCGTGAGACTGAGCAGCTTCATGAAACTTTTGATATTTGAAGCAAGGAGATACTATGAACTGTCCTTGTAGACCGCGCTGCACTGGAGGCCGAAATAAAACACATATCCTACACAGCGATCCTTTTGCTAGAGCTGAGTAAGCTAACCACGGATATGTTGTAAGCCATTCATGTCGGAAAGCTCGTTTAGCATCAAGGTTTACATCATTTTTAAAATTGTATGTCTTGCTAGGGTTCCAAGGATGTCTTAGTAATTTCAAACGTAGATCATCATTGACTTGATAACCAGAGTCCAAACACAACCCAATATCCAATAAGTTACTTGTTGTCCTTCTACTAGAAAAATGGAGCAATGCATTTGCTTGAGAATCTTTACGCGCAGAACTCGTACCTTAAAACAAAAAGAATTCTTAAGTAATAAAAAAAGAACGAATCAATTAACGCATTATTTCGTTGTTTTCAAGTTTCATTTTTTATGTATGTTGATAATGAATAATACATTCGATGACAGGTAGAGACAACAACACAACATACCTGGACTATCCAATTTATCCGCATTCGGCTTGGATGATTTATTATGAGGGGAATCAACTTCATCAAAATGTTTATTACGTTTTTTACACAAAAAACGTCTTATGTCACTCATAACTTGAATAAAAATGAATAACCTTTGCAACAAATTATCTAATAAATAAAGTCGTTGTTTAAGCAGATTTGAGTATTACCGACAATTGATCAGCGAATAAATCCCCCGTATCCGTCGCGCTACAGCGGGGATTTATAAGTAATAATGCCAACCATCGACTATATAGTCTAAGGGCGCGTTCGATTAAGCGTTTACAATAATCATGTTCTGTGTATTTAGATTGAATTTTTATCGTAGTGAACGCCTAGTAGAACGCACCTTAAGTATGTTTCCAATGAGCGAAGTATATTTAATTAAATACTAGCGTGATTAGAATTTGACATTGCATTTATCCACCAGAGTTGCGAGATTTGTATATTAAAAGTACTGACATTACAATATATAATATATTCCAGAATGAAGAAAATTAAAGATACCAATACAAAGTATTTTTTTTTATTAAACTTGATTTAAAATAAAAATACTTAGATAATAGGGAAGGTCAGATTTTTTCAACGTAAGGATATTATATTTTTTTTCAATAGATACTAGTTTGGGGATCGAGAAACTATCGTTTTTTTTATTTTTAGGTCTTTTCGTTTTTCCACAATATTTTTTTAAGTCCCCCACTTGACAGTTTTTAATGATCACGGAATACAGGGCATTGTGCTTTTGTCATACAGTATTAGAAGAAAGTAGCCATTGAAAAACTCTGTATCTCTTATTGTCAAACAGATCGTAGAAAAAGTACTTAATACTCGCAACTCTGTTATCCACATGCTACACATGTTTAGTTCTGTATTTTATATTGGTTAATAGTATATATAGATGGAGATGCACCTCCCTGAAAATAATCCTGGAGGCGCCCATGTTTAAATATCAAGGTTTTGTACACTACATGTTTTTTTTTTATTTCATGATAAAACATTCTTACATCATTCATTCAATGATATTTTCCGTCCTATCAGTCCATTCTTAAACTGATATTTCTTCCTTGTTATTATAATGTACATGGGGTAAAATCTTCATTAAAAGTCATCACATTTTCTCACTAAGCATCTTTCAGAGTAGTGATCATAACAAAGTGTCTGTAGTACTGATTCACAGTTACCAAACCCAAGAACTTTTAAATTTTTAAATGTAGATAATTTCGAATCAATGTTTTCATATACAATAAGTGAATAATTGTCACCATCCGTAAGTTTTTGTGGAATTACAGAACCCAAAATGGAATTAACTGAGGTATTATTTTTAAAATACTTGTTTTGAAAATTTCTTGAACAATTCAAAGTTATTTTTTTGTCTTTCAATGTTATTACGAATAACACACTTTTTTCCAGCTGCATTATAACTATTATTATGGTCTTCATCAAATCCGTGAATAATTAGAATTATATTCGAGATTAGTAGCTAAAAATATGAATATTTTCAGCTACTGATCTAGATTAATCTATAACTAATTTTTTTCTACAATTGGACAAGGCAAAATTTTTTGAAACTTGCATTCTATTTATGAGTTTAATTTTCAAATAATGTTTTGTAATTTGTGTCTGTATAACTTTGTCCAGCAATGCTGTTTTGATTAGTTCTAATTTTTCATTAGGATCTTCTGCCATATGATCAATTTTACTTTTTGGCAAGAATGCCTTCTTCGTCTACTCAGTTTTTATTTCAGGCTTATTACTTTTCTTTTGGTAGTTGCTAATTTTTTTAACTATAAAATTTTTATTTATATAAGAAAAGATATCTTATATAAGAATTTTTCCAAGCAATAATTTATTTCATTTGATAACACATCATTGAAACTTGTTAGAAGTCCTACAGGTGCTGAGATCTATCATGTAATATTCTCATGACTTCCACGGCATTGAGTGTATAGTGGCTTTGTTTAACCTTATGATCCATAGTATTCTACAAATTAATGTAATAATTTGGTCTCCATATAAAGCAACTTGTGATACAAATACTCTTGCTGTAGAAAATGTTAAAAAACGTAACAGATTTTTATACCAATAAATTTAAATAAGGGTAATAACCCTTAGAGTATTTTATAAAGCATAGATCAATATAATTCCTGTCAAATCCATCACAAATTGGTTTTGGAAATAAACCCTCGGTCTTGGATTTGCTGGCACTTTACTTTCCTGTTTGTTATGTGATAAGTTGTAGTCGTTCTTCATTCCATTTTTCTAAAACACACACGACCACCCTACAGTGCTCATTTAATTTTCACAGTTTTATCGATTAACATAGCATTGCAAGATATGCCCGGTCTCAAGATTTTTTATGCTCTATGAATGCTTTGAGAATGTCATTATGGAATCACTTAATAGTTCACAATTGAACTATAGTTAATGTAAAATTTAAATGAGTTTTTGGTGTTTTCTGTTTGATTTGTTATTTAATTTTCATTGTATTTTAAAATGAATTTCATTTTTGCTATTTGCTCATCACGAACATTTTGAGTTAAACCGTAATTTCCACATTTCAAGAAAATGAAACAATTAACATTTTTTGATAAATATACTAATATTCTGTTAGAATCTTCAAAAATACTTATATTTCAGTACATACAGTCTGTGGACATAAATATTAGTTATATGAAATATTTTTTCTGTACTCTTTATTTTTATAATATCAAGTTTTTTATAGTATCAATTTTTATACATTGCAATTTTACTTACTAATTTTTTTTAATATAATTCTCTTATTTTTGTATATAACATGAGAATTAATACTCGTAAGCAATATTCAATTATGATAAAGTACAAGACAAGTAAGGGACAAAACTAGTTAATTAATTAACGGTATATAGTGATTTGAGTATTTTTTTACTATTGACTTGTATAATTTCCAGCATTCTAGAATAGTTTTATTTAATTTATGATTTCAAATTACCAATAAAATGTAAAAAGGTACACTTATTTCAGATGGAGCATGCATATGTTAATACTTTGACAAGAGGTGATTTGTCAAGTTTAAGATGGATACAAAGTCCAATAACAGCTGACATTCCAAATGCAGACATCTGTTTTGTTTACTATTCAAGTCTTAATTTTAAGGATATATTATTGGCAAAGGCAAAAATATCTATGAAACCATATAAATTTTCAATTGATGAGGTATATTGCATTTGTAGTTATTCAATGTATATTAAATTACTTACTGTCAACTTATTTATTAAAGAATCACGCTTGGATAATTTGCAAGAAATGTATTTATTTTGAATTCTAGGGTGAATATTTTGGAGCGGAATATTCAGGAATAACTGGAGACTCAAAGAGAATAATGGGCTTAGTGGGGAAAAGAGGAATTGCAACGTCAGTTGTAATAGATCCTGTGTTCACATGGCCTGTGCCTGATAAATGGACATTGGAACAAGCGGCTACAGTTCCTCTAGTCTATACTACAGTAAGTAAATAATATTAGACACACTCAATTGCAATTATATTAAATATCACGTTCTCAACTCTCCTCTCTTGAGTTGTGACCCTTAAACTGTGATTGATATATATAACTATATATATACATATATATATATATATATATATATATATATATGTATATGTATATATACATATATATATATATATATATATTTATATATATATATATATATATATATATCTATAAACATCGATCAATCCCTTTTCAAATCAAAATTCTTTTACCTGTAAAGATTTGATATAGCAAAACAATTAAGGTTAATACAAAATGTTAATACTGTTGCTTTAACATGGTTAAGTTATCTTTATGGTACCGGTTATATATTATTTCTAATGTGATATTGCGAGTTTACTATGTAGGGGGAATGTCACCTGGAACGTGGCGAGGGAAAATTTATTAATTGTACATAGACTTGTTTTTACCTTACAATCTTAGACATTAAAAAGTAACAGAAACTTTACACAGTAAATGGAGACGTTCAGTGATACACATTTTAATTTATTACTTTCCAAAAAATGTATAACCAAGTGTGTCAATTTGGAAGTGGAACTATTATTTTTGAATGTTGTTGATGAAAAGTTTGATGATTCAACAAGTGATTTTATTTCTTGGAATGATTTTGAATGTATCATCATTTAAACCAGGAAAAAAGATGACATATAATTTTGTTAAGTTGGTAACGGAAAACCATTCCCCTATGTAGGAGAGTGTTTTTATAAATATCCCGTATTAAGGGCATACTGTGAATTGTTTAATACAAGAAAGACAGAAAAACTGGATTACCTTTCATGATGGCCATTTTTAGGAAAAAATTAATTAAAAAAAATAGAGGAGTTTTACAGCCAGGTATTTAGCAATGATGTATCTATTTCTTGAGTTTGCAGGAGTCCAGGGATTTTGATATAGTTGGAATTTAAAATAATATCCCAAAAGTGGTTTTTCTGAGATGTTATTTAGTTCAAGGTTTAACTGAAAAATGAAGTTATTTCCATGCATATAATTGTTTTTATTTTTTGATACAAAATGCATGCAATTATTCTAGTTACATCTAAAACAATACAAAAACTTGTATTGGCAATATTCCAGAAGCTGCTTTGGTACTGTATCTTCTTACCACTTGATCAACACCATATTTATTAGATTTGTGAAAGATAATCACAAATTTTTTTTTGATGCCAATGTGTCTGAACAAAATGTTCTAGTTTCAAGTTACAAAATGTTCGAGTTTCCCTTCGATTCATAAACTGTCAATAAGTGTTAAATATTTCCAGTTTTCAGAAATTTCATTTCATCTAAATTCAACTTCAGATTTTTTTCAATAAGGTGGAATATTACCTTATACAAAAAACCTAGTCTAGTCTCCCTCTAAAGTTGATTGGAAATCTTTATGTTGGTGGCCTTTCTTCGTTTAAAGTACCAACATTAGTTTTTTCCTAGCCCATAAAACGATTCTACACTTGTGAAATATGTGCCAATTTGTCTGATCTTATTTAAAAAGATATTTATATTGAAATTTCATTACCTTTGAAGTGACTTCTGGCATAGTTTTAGAGAAATTTAATACTCTCAAAATTGTGCTCTACAAATAATTCAAAAATATATTTTTGGTTTTAAGCAAATCTAACATGCACAATCAATATGAATTTTTAAGTTCTCCTAGAGAAACCAAAGAATTTGAATGGCCTATCCGAAGTAAATGCTTTAATTCATAATAATCATTTTAATTCGATATAACATCAAATTTATCAAAGCTGTCATAAAATATTCCACAATTTGCTTACATGCATAGCAGATAAGCCCTGGTTATTTAGTCAAAATATTATGGTTTGTTTCGTGACCTTGGTGAGTGCCCTTTTTGGATATTACTTTCTATATCATTATATCTGTTGACAACATAACGTTTTCAGCTATATTTTGAGAAGATGTGAAGCAAGAAAATGTGAGAAAAATATAGATAAATTATTATAATAATTACAAAAATATTGAACTTCGGCTCTTTGCTTTGCTTAAGTCCTCTAGTAAGCATTTGTAGTTGATGTTTGAGGCTAACTTTGCTTAGATTGCTAATATTCCTAAAGGGGACAATTTGTCCTGCTTATGCTAATTTTTAACTTGGATAAACTTCTTCCTGCAAAAGCAGTACTTACAGGTATAGTCAGCATGATTCTGATAGCTATATAAACATTAGGATAAAAGTATTGTAATTAATTTTTAATCTTGTATTCATTTAGATGGCTGGGTTCTTTAATAGAGGCTGGTATCTTAGGTGCTCAAAAGTTGTAGTTCTTCGTATAGCTCATAAGATTCTATATCTTTGCTTTCTCCATGTTGAAGTACTGTACTTAAGTCATTACTTCAAATATTCGCTATTTGTTAAAGATTTTAAATTATTTGCTTTGTACATCGGTTCCAAAATTGAGTGAGTGTAGTAAATCTCGTCAGTGTCTTGTATTATGGTATCAACCATAGCAGTAAAGAAATCAATTCTGAATCTACTTTCAGCAAAATCAGTAGTTTCATCTTTAGTTTCATAACTGAACATTCTCCTCTTTCTGCAAACCCTTTAATCTTTAAATATTGTTGAAATTTCATAGCTGCTCTTTTCTATGAACTCGTGGGCTTGTACAATATAATCATCGAAGCCCATTTCCCAAAATTTTTGGATCCAATCATGAAAATTATTTAAATTGTCAAAAGCGACCTTCAAATATATTTTAACTTTTTGCCAGATTTTACTTATATTATTCACACGGATTAATATTTCATACCACACGTGTATCGAAATAATAAATTCTAGAGTTAGCATTTCAGTTACAATTGCTTGGCAATCACAGAGCATCTGCATTCGCAGAGCATCGCAGAGCATCAGAGTGATTTTCCAGACTATTTATACAATCGATAATATTTAATATATTTGGCGTTAATCTTGTAGAAATTCATTATTCACAATTAAATGAAACTACGTGATGTAGTATTATTTCTACTTTCTTTAAGTTCTTTACCATGACTTAGGTTTCGTTGTATTACAACATCTTCAGGTGGGCTATTCGCAAAGATATTATCTACATCACATAGTGTCATTTAATTGTGGACAATCGATAATATCATGAAACTGTGATTTCAGCATTGCTTTCACTGACGCGATTTGGCTTTCCCATCTCGTATCAGACAATGATTTTAAGGTAATCTTCAATTTATCCTTTACTAATTCCCATCTTGACAGTAAGACATATAGTTTTTAAATAAAGCCAAAGACACCTTTGCGATGGATGATGTATTGGCTGTGTCTACTAAGATGAGATTCTAACTATGGCAGTCAATATACTAATTTAAAAACCAGTTAATATGTTTTTATACTGTATTTCACATTCAGAAAGAACTTTCATTAAATGTTAAATGCGCTGCTGAGGCACCAGGTTGCAAAAATTTTAAGACTGATGGTAAAACGTTTTTTTAATTAGTATACTGCTCTGAAATCAATTATCAGAATTTAGATAGTTATTTATAAAACAGAGCACCAGTGCAGTCATTCACCGATATGTGCAGTTGTCGCAATTTGATCAAAATATCGTAAATTACACAGTGTATACATCTCTGGCTTTAACAATTCAAAAGTAGGCAGGTAGGGGAGACAGGGGCATATATTAATAGTGGTAAGTATTAACAGGACAATTATCGCTAAACTATATGCTAACGAGTGAAGTTTGTACAATTGTTAGCATCACTGAGTGACCATATACACGTTGCATCCTGTCAGTCACCGGCCGCATGCCGCAAAACAAAATTGTGTGTAAGGCATGGATTTTGTCAGGTAAATGAACATTTTTAAGTCAGACAGAGCTACTCAAAATTGGTCAAAAGTCTACCTACAGGGCAAATATTAACAAAGCATGTGGGGTAAGTATTAACATGTTAGATCTTGCAATCAATGGGCTCACAGAACTTGCATTCAAGGAAGCAAGTTATCTTTTATATGTTTAAATTGTACCTCCAATGATGATTACGAGTAATAAGACTGTGTTACTAAGTATTTTTAGAATGATTTTAAGTAAACATTTAAAGACTAAATATTTTTAATACAGTAGATGTTAGAAAATTGAAATCAAAGACTGATAATTTGTCAATTTTTGTTTCGTTATTGAGGTCACAGTCACATTATTTTGTTGAGTTGATTATTTTTAATATTAAGTATTATTATAATTAACAAAGACTGGCTATCTATTACCTCAGAAATGTTAGAATGTTAGCTAAGCTTTAATTCAAATTAAGCAAAGGTAAATATAAAGTTAAAATAAGAATTTTTTATTCAAGCTGATTATTTTTTAAAAAAAAACATTAAATATGACAATTTGTTTTATTTTTAACTCATGCTCATAAAATATTATCATATTCGTATTAAATTTCTAATGTTAATACTTACCCCAAGGTGATTAAAACTTATCGCAAATGTGGGGTAAGTATTAACAAGTACATTTTTTTTTAAAAATGTGTTTTACTGTATAAAGTACAAAAGGTATGTATGTTTCTTTGATTAAAAATCATATACAGATTGTTTACGGTTCATTAGGTTGAAAAAGAAATCTCTACCTAGTTTCATTTTAATAGAATTAATAACAACGTAAAAACTGTTTATTACGTGCCTCTGTCTCCCCTACTACCAGAATAATTCTTACATTATGAGAAATTTCACCAATCGATTAGGATAGATAAATTTTATTACTTACCTATCCAATTTAATCACTCGTTCTTTGATTCAGCCAGGACAAAATAAATATAAAAGATTCAAAGAAACAACACTCATAGACTATGAGTGCTTTTGAACTATACACTTAGTGATGATTTTACACAGGAAGTAAAAGGGAATGTTTCGTTTTGTAACAAAACTGTTCAGATCATATACCACGATCACAATGTAATCAATCACATTCACAAGTCCGCCGCACCCCTGAGTTGTATCGAAAGAAAGTAAATGCGACATTCAAATAAAAACAAGGATTGAGGAGTCCCCAGTTCACATACAGCGGGAGGCCGCTTCGTGCATGCCTAGCTACGCTACTGCTTGGAGTAATTACACAAAGTGAAAATGAAAACTTAAATTTGATTAGCATTGAGATGTCTAATAAATAATAAGCATTTTGGGAACAATTTTTAATGTAACTGAACACAAATTATAACGAACTAATTATAAGTATATAATTATATATCATTATTGACTATACACCAACGTTATTGACTACATATTTCCATTTATTTGGCAAGGGATAACATTAAATAGAAATTTCAAATTGAAAAACTCATCAATGAATTCTTAGAAAAGATTTTTTCACCTAAAACATTAACTTAATGATCTAAACAGAAAAAAAACTGAACATTGCCAGGTCTTGTGAAAAAATTCAATAATCTCAGTTCTGATAATTCTAATTGTGTAATTCTTGCCATGTTCATTACGACGGTGATACCGGATCGTATTAATTTTATTTCGTTGATAATTATGTAATCTTATTTAATTTTTTTTATATTATTTGAAAAGTTTAACTAAACAGAAAATGATATTTTGTGTATAGTTATCAAATTAGAACAATAATTTTACAATATATGTCGGAGTATTTCCTGTTCGGTTAGTAAATTGTTAGAATGACTAGTTTCTAGAACGTCATTACATGTTTCACAAAATTATTAGCACTGAAAAGTTTTATTGTAATAATCCATAGAGATAAAAATATATGGAAAAAAGAATTAAGTATTTATTTGTAAAAGCATGTGAATAATTTTCCATCATGGTGGATAATTTGCACTATTTCTATACCACTTTGTACTATTTCTACTCATATATTATCAATTTTTTTTAATAAAAGAAATTGATGAGTAGAAATGGTACAAAGTGGTATAGAAATAGTGCAAATTATCCACCATCATGGCTTTCTGAGTTTTAAATTATATATAATAATGCGTCAATAAATAAAAAAAGTTTTGTATATAATCAGAGTACCGATTATATAAATGATATTAATAATGTATTACATGTCGTGTATATATAGGAATGCTATAACCGTTTGATCCGTATTTCTCTCATTAAGCCTACATATGGTATGTATATGTATATGTGTATACATACACATATATATATATATATATATATATATATATATATATATATATATATATACATATGTTTTGCAAGGAATTTATTTATTGTAATCTTTTTTTCATGCAATATTCAAATTTGTTTTCACGCTGGATAAAAATTTTTTACGTCATAATATTATTTGTTATTTGGACTGGGAAATTAATTTTTATTTCTAGCTTTGTTATGGACTGATGTTAAAGGGAAATCTTCGTCGTGGGGAAAGTATATTGATCCATGCAGGAAGCGGAGGAGTAGGCGTTGCTGCAATAACAATCGCCTTGCACATGGGTTGCACTGTCTTCACAACAGTTGGTTCAGAAGAGAAACGAGAATTTATCAGGAAATATTTTCCCCAGGTATTAGGAATATTTAAATGACATTGCATACTATAATTTTAGATATGTAAAAAATTTATAGTTTTTAAATTTAATTATAGTTTTAAAATACATAGCTGCAAAAATACCATGTTTGAATTCAAAAAGTTACTGTATTTTAATTTTTTTTATTTTTTCAGAACTGTGTTTATATTAGTGTAGCAACTTTGCAATTCCATTCAAGTATAAAGATATGAAACTTCTATAGCATCTGCTTCAGCAGCGTTTGAGCTTTGTAGCACAGATTTGAGCTGTAATTTTCTCATCTTTGTGACACTAGATGATATTATTGGCATACGACATAACAAACAGTGTTTTTTTAAGTGTGATATTGTATTTTTGATGTACATAATACTGAATTCAAGAAACCTACTTGTCACCATACGTTCATAAATAATCTAGCCATTTTTTGTTTTCATGATGCAAAAGAAGAGAAGAAATTTTGGTATATTATTGACCTCTTATATTAGAATTTTTTTTTAAATTTTGGCTTCTAACCTTTATGTATATAGTAAATAATGGAAGGTTACCCTAATTATCCAAATAATTCATTTTTAAAAGAAAATTTATAAAATAATTTACATGTTTACTCTTTTGGTACATCTTTTCAAAATGCAAGGGATATTATATTATATGCATCTGCAACGTACGAGCTAAATTAAAATGCATACAATATTTGCACATGAATTATCCTCCCTTCAACAAATACTTTAAAAGGATCAATAACTATAAATGAAAACATCCTACTGTGATGAACATCACTATTTAACAGAAAGTCACTATTTTCCAAATAGACACATGTGTATGACGAGTCACAACATAATTTGACAGTGTACAGCAAGAAAATGAAGCAATAATGGCACAAATTCTCCGTTAATGTGATATTTTATACATTTTATTCTATATAGTTCAAATGACTTAACGTCAATTACCTTAAGTATTTATACATCAGTGTGTACGGACCCACAACTTCACTTTTCAAATTTTCACTACTATCATCTTTGACTGATTTGTATTGTAATGTGTTGTATGACCTAATGTATTAATTACATTTAAGCTAAAAATTATTCTAAAAAGCATCAAACTATTTTTCACAGCTTATTGCCGCCAAGTTAATTTGTTTTTGAAATGTATCTTTAATAATTGGAATAGTTAATATTTGTCATTTGTTAAAATGAATCGCTATATAATTGAGTGTAAATGTGCTATTAAAATTTTTAATGACAGTTCAATGTCTCGAAAATTATGCACATTGTGAGACACATATGACCAATGCAATTGTCCTAAATAAGACATTATTTACTGCATATTGAAAAAAATTGGTACTGCAAAATCAGCACACAATTATCTAAATTTTATCCATTATCGAAGTATGAGAAACCCTAAGAAAATTGTAGCCGTAACTGAAAGAAAAATTTAACTTATCAATTCCACAGCATTCTCAACAAGTCACAATTTCTATGACTTCAACGTGCCGGATTATTCAAAGCGTTTTCAGTCTACACCTTTATAAAATTCAATTGACAAAAGAACCGAAGATTAATGGCCATTCCCAGTGCCATAAGTTTGCTGATTAGGTTTTAGAGCAATTTAAAATAGACTGTAAATTTTCAAACCAAGTATTATTAAATATAAGGCTTTTAAGAAATCGTCATCCTTTAGAAAACTTTCAGCAAATTAGAAGGGATGCACGTAACTCGTGTCTATTTTCAATAAGATGTGCTGTAAGTCATACAAAGAGATAAACATTTAACTAATTGAAAGAAAAATCTAGTAAGACTCTTGTTTTAAAGATTGGGGTATGACATGACCTCTAAGAGCGTGTGATTTAATGCTGTTTGATTATTTGTTTGTGAAGTTATGTGTAATCATTAATGCATGAGAACAGTCCATGAACAGTTGAAGATCTGAAGACTTATATACTCCACTCCATCAATGAGACAGAGGTATCATTATGTGAAAAAGTGATGGAAAATTTGAAACTTGGTATTCAAGCTGCCAAATAAAGCTGATCATGTGAATAATGTAATACTCCATACGTAATACCAAAGAGTAAGCTTTCAAATAAATAACTAGTCAAAATTATCCTATCCCAATTATACTTGGAACATCCAATATGACAGTTGAAAAATCACATAGTTTGACTTGCTTTCATGTTTTTTACATTTCTTAAAACAATTGAGTTATTTTAATATCATTGTGATCTTTAAAATTCGAAAAATTATGAGGAATATTTATTTTATTCATAGGTAGCTGCTTTATTTTAAAACATTATCTCTTTATTCCCTAGGAAACATTGGTAAATAAGTAAATGCTAACAATAAAACATTAGAAGCTTTATAAATATATCATTAAAATGTTACAGATCCCTGACAATCATATTGGTAACTCACGTGATACTAGTTTTGAGTACCTTGTAAAGAAGGAGACAAAGGGACGTGGAGTTGATTTTGTTCTCAATTCACTGGCAGAGGACAAGCTGCAGGCTTCCTTGCGTTGCTTGGCTCCTCGAGGACATTTTTTGGAAATTGGTAAACGAGATATATTAATGAATAGTAAGCTGGTAAGTTGAATTACCAAAATAAATATTTTTCACTCTTCTTAACTTTTATACACATTACTCAGAAAATTGGGTCTGTTTTATTACCTTGCATCGAATATGAAGTGTAATTTTATCATTTGAATACATTTGTCAAAAATTTTGGTAATTCCTTTGACGATCTGTTTTCAAGGGGTGGTATATTTTGTCGGAATAAATAAATTATTTCGTTACATTTGCAACACTTGCTGCTAGTTGTTATCGGTTTCTCGGTAAAAATAGTGATACGAATTGACTCTACCGTTTGATTTATATTAAAACTTAAGACTATTTTCAAGTCTCATTTTCTTATTGATTTTATGTCCCAAGACAAATAAAATCGTCAATATAATATCTTTAGAAAATTCAGAAATCCGTGCAAGTATTTCTCGAAGTTTAAAAAAATAATTTACTTTTTCTTTATTTACCTAATTTCAGATATTGATGTAATGCAATTTTTTAATCAAAATTTTTCTAAATTAATTCAATAAGTATGTTATTTTATTTCAGTCTATACTGTCTGACATGACATATTTATTTACTTATTTTCATGCTTTTATTGTGGATGCTCAAAATAGAAAATTAAAACTGTAGCAAGAAGAAAAAATAAAAAAATGTAATTGAAACTTTTTTCGTTGCAATAAATATCTTGGTTATAATATTTAAAACAAATTGCACACTATAATTTCTGAAAAAATTAAAACAGCAATATGCAATTTTTTAAAACAATCTAAATAATATTTTATAATTTTAGATCGCACACCTGATTTATCACACAAAGAACTACTTACTATTGTTGTGAAGATTTGTTTACTTTTAACTATTCCATAAAATGCTTCCTCAGTAGCTTACTGAGGTGAAAGAGCATTTTCTGATTTTTTCCTGTTACTTATTCATATACAACTCGAAAAGACTTAGCAACTTATTTTCTAGATTTCTTAATATCATTGGATATTTAGCTGAATGATACCTGAGCCCAATGATATGATAATTGGGCAAACATGAGAAAAAAAATACAGGCCTTATAAAAATAATTTTGGACATAAATCCTCATACTTTTTATGTTCCTTCTGCTATCCATAGTCTTAATATAGTAATAAATGATGCTGCTGAAAGCTCTTAAAAATATAACAAACATTTTGATTTCTTTGAGTTCATCATCATGTTGGGGTGTCGTTGTAAACCGTTTGTTGTAATATCCATTTTGACATTAAAACCACTTTCAAGTACATGACACTCTCAACGTACTTCATACTGAAAAAATTAGTGTCCATTTTAATTTATTTGATCTGTTAAATATTTTAGCAAAAAATAAAGACTTATCGTTTTAATAAAGTAAATATATAAAAGAAACTAGTGAACAGTGAAATGTCAAAAAATACGAGACAGTGACAACTGATCTTTATTGTTTTCTCTTTTAGGTTTACAAGCCAGTCATAAATCAAAGGTCATCTAATTATTAAAACTGTTATCGTTGGCGGTGTTGGGTTGCAGTTAATATTTTAACATCCTCATTTTAAGTGCAAACCAATTGCCCTGGAACAGTCATCAGTTTTCTATTGTGAGGTGGCTTTCATCAGAATGTCAGCGACCATATCCTGTCAATTTGATGGCATTTTGATTTTCACAATATATGACAATTCATGTTCCAAGTATCACAACCACTTTGCCTCTTAGTAACGCTGTAGATAATGCCATATACTCTGATTCATGGTCGGTTAGGTAACAGTGTTTTGACTCTTAGAACACCCTGATATTGTTCTTTATTTTGGCTAAATATTAATTAAATTATAGTTATGGCTTATTATTGAAGCTACTTAATTATTTACTTTGAAATCTATATCAGGTCTTGTGCCTTTTAATAAGATAAAGTAAGCTTCCAATCGCTTTTTGATATGCTATTTCTGTAATTGTATATTTTTTCTTCTCCTGTATTAATTAATCTCATACTCACATGGTGAAAAAGAGGATTAATTTTTATCAGAGAGGAAAATAATACAGATATCATCTTTTAATGAAAATCATGACCACATCATCGGCAAGGATAATTTTTTTTCATTGGCAACACTAAAAACATGAGAGAGATATCCCATATTATACATACCACAGCATGGAAAAGGATAGCTTTTTTCATTGGTAAAAAGCTATCGGCACAATCAATAAATATAAATAACAATGAAAGAAAGATGCCTAGTAATAGTAGATGTCTAGAATTGCTACAAAAAATAATTTTTTTGAACAGTGAAGCTGAATATGATCTTCTGTTTGAAAGATTGATGAACCTGAACCGCAAAACTGTATCCAAATATTATAATAAGAACTGATGATAATGGGTAAAATTTTACAGAAACAGAAACCTCATATATAATGTTAGGATATACCTTATATTCGGCATTAGGAAACTTTTCAGGAACAAAGACTTCAAGTTCACTGTAACAATGGTTTTATATGGTGTTCATTCAAAATCACTTACAGAAATAAAATCAATGTGTAGCTAATAATGTGCAACAATAATACAAGTTGAAGCAACTAAAAATCAGTATTTTCCCCTACGATCGAGAACAATTTCAGGTGTTGGGAATTAAAATTGAATATATTATAGTAACCTACGTAATTATTCTATGGTATATCATGATAGAGTGCATATGTAGGAACCAATTTCATTATACATTTAGCCAAATATTGATTTAAAATTTTGCCATCTAAAGGAAATAAGCGAGCAATTTCTTTTAAAATGCCTTATATATTCCCTAAATTTACAGATAATTGGAATATTAGTTTAGAGATTATGGAGGGTACATTTTTTGGTTCAATTGGTTTAAAACATTTTTGGTCACTTGTTCTTATTTTCAATCAACATCAAACCAGTTATAAAACACGTATTCAAATTTTGGAAATATACTAAAATTATTAAAATATTATATGTTTTGCAGGGTATGAAACCATTCCTACAGAATATATCATTTCATGGAATCCATTTAGATTTATTTTTAAATGAAACAGATGAAGTAAAAAAACAAATTGCTCATGAATTAAGCAAAGGAATAGAGAGTGGTGCAGTGCAACCATTACCTGCTTGTATCTTTAATGACAGCCAAATGGAACCAGCTTTTAAATACATGGCAACAGGAAAACATACAGGAAAAATTCTAATTCAGCTTAGGAAGGAAGAGAATAACACGTCAACACCACCATTAAAATTAGTAAATGCTGTTCCCCGATTATATATGAATCCAAATAAGAGCTACATTATTGTCGGTAAGAGTCAAAGGCTTTTTTTAATACAGTTAGCTATGATATTTGTATGTAAGAAGCATGTAGTTCTGGATTTCAGTACATAAATATTTGACGAGACAAGACAAAAATTTAAAACTTTTATGATTTTTTTATGGTTTTACTAAAATTTGTCATATAAATGAAAAATTTTTTATTAGCCTTTGTTTTACATATACAAAATTATTAGTATTAATACAATTTTATGTTACAATCGTAGTTCTTCATTTCCCTGTAAAATTTAAGTTGTTTCAATTTACAATTCTAAAATATTAAGTGGGGCAGGTATATATATATAAGCTTCAAATGCAGAAACACCATATGTGACAATTTATACCCTACAGTGAAAACCATTTAACAAATCTACACTTACCTTTCTGTGGCATGTGAAATGGGACAAAGATCAAAGGTAACATAAAGATAAAAGGGACTGAAGACAAATAATAAATATTGTCACCAACCAACCAGTTTGTTTAACTAGGCTCAGACTCAGAACTAAGTCTGAATTTTCTGGGCTAATATTATTGCCATTTAGATGTGAGCATGTTTAATACTAGATAAAAGTCACATAGGCAGACATAATGCTATGATCAATTTATCGAAGTCTTGATCACACACTTGTAGAGAAATCATGTGAAGTGTTTGTAAATATCATTAGTAAAATAAAATGCTTGAATTAGCTTGGATAGGAGCTTTTGCAAGAAAAAGTAGCAAGTTGATTGAAAGTTGATTGAGAACTGGTCATTACAAATTCTTCCTATGAAATTCTCTATAGCTATGAAATGCAGGCTTAGCTGATATTTCTTTAGAGGCTTTCTAAATTATTAGGTGCAACATCACTGAACCATAATAAAAAATAGCTAAGGCTAATGGCAGAAGTTGCTATACGAGACATTAAATACAAAGATGAGCTTTAACAGAATCAATGTGATCGTATATCTCAGATAAGAATTATATGATGATATTCCTATAAATACCATTGTGCAACCTAGGAGCATGGTTTAATCTAACCATGATAACCAGAACTTTCTCCTTAGTACACACATTGGCGTAGGTAGGGAGGCTAACCTGCCCCATGTCCTATGTCTCACATTAAAGGATTACCGATCATCGGGATGGAAAGCAATAGACCAACCTATTCATCCATCTGGACTGAGAGTCTAGCGATAAACCAGTTTCAATCGCAGATATTAATTGATCTCTTATACTGTATTATATCACTTATACTATATATATTACAACATTATATCTATAATAAATGGCCACTTGAATTATTTCCAATTCACACAATGGCCCCAAGTCACACTTTGATGAACTATTTGGTCTCATTATTTAACCGAAAACAAAAATAACAAAAAATGATATTATGCAAATACTCATGAAAACTACTACAGACCACATAAATTAAATAAAACACTTGACAAGGTCACATGACTTGAATTGCCATTGCTATAGCTTCTCCATTTATCCTAAATGATAACAGCTTTGCTAATTGCGATCTACTTTCACAGAAAAAACACCTCAAGATAATTGCATAATGACCAATGTTATTTGTGCCACTATTACAAGATAATGGTTTAGTTATGTTTAAAAATAATGGTAGTATAGTAATTGTGAAATAGATAATCTATTATTCACAGCAAATGTTGGTATTTATAAAATACGTACATTTATTTTTATCAATTAGGTGGCTTAGGCGGTTTTGGACTGGAATTGTGTCATTGGCTTATCTCTATTGGCGCTTGTAACCTTGTAATATCTTCAAGTAGAGGAATAACAACAGGATACCAACGTTATTGTATTAATAGGTGAGTATATCTAAATGCATTATCGAAAATTTCTTAACACTCTTAAATGCTAATGTGTCACTACACAGAATTATATATTTGGAAATGGGATTATTGTACCTAGTAAAGATCCCACTTCCACTTAATTGTTAACTCTATTATCATAAGTTTCCATACTTTCTGTATTGTAAGTCTCATTAGTGCTACATTGTTCTATTTATTATTTTTTGCAAAAGGTGTTTTTGATTAAAATATGATTTAAAATATTCTTAAATAAGCCTATTTTTATTGTTAAAGTATTTCTTTCTAATTGACTTTAACAGTAGAAAATATTTGCATTCATACCGGTATCGATAAATTTGTTTTATGACAGGAAATGTTGTAACTTGTGAATTTGTAGTATATCTAATTGTTACAAAAGCGAAAATGAAATAAAATTTTAATTTTCAATATATTCATGTGAATGCATGTTTTTGTCTGAACACTCGTCAACCGCGGTTGAGATTTTTAATAGAATGTCCATTTTTTTGTTAGACCCTTCGTTTTGGCATGCATGCATCGTTATTCTCTTTATACTTTCATACAGAGTGGACACACATTCTGCCAAAATGGGTCCAAATATTTGAGGCCGATTCGTTTTGTTGATGAAATTAAAAAAATATATAGAGTAGACACGCATTGTATCAAAATGGGCACAAATATTTAGATCCTGATTTATTAATGAAATTCAAAATGTGGAATGTGGAAAGCGCCAACTACAAAAGCAGAATAATCAAATTAAATAACAGGGAAAAGATGGATCATTAATTATATTCTACACCAATGACTTGGGGATATTTATCTGCAAGACCACCTACACCTCCTTGCCTACACTATCAACAGTTCCTTAACAGTAGTGGTCTTCAACTTGGCTGCCACCACCACCAAGACAAGCAATGCAATAGTAGGCATCATCAGCTTCCAGCTAAGAATCAGAATACATCAGAATAGGACACAATTTGATGAATGAACTATATAACTGTGCAAATACTAGATATTGTAATGAGTTTTATAAGACAAGTTGGAAAAATAGTGTTTTACGAATATTTCACCGTGGATAAAATTGCTTGAAATAGATAATACTGTTGAGTAAAAATCACTCAAAATGC
Organism: Druceiella hillmani; assembly: GCA_039881145.1. NCBI lineage: Eukaryota > Metazoa > Arthropoda > Insecta > Lepidoptera > Hepialidae > Druceiella > Druceiella hillmani. Next base: position 21,793,190 of record JAYKKI010000015.1, on the reverse strand, counting down.
TAAGAGAAGAGACTGCTTAGTTTTATTTTAGGTATAAGTCTACCTAGTCGAGTACAAAAACCGAGTTAAACTCTAACTCACTTTTATTAATTTGTAATAAAATGTCATGAAATTTTTTTACCAATATTTTCATTTCAATAGTGTAAGGCCGTAATGACACATTGCGTTTAATGTTGAGGCAAGTGTAAAGATGCAATGGAATGGAATTTTCTTATTTTAAACTACCATTTTCTGAAGGGAGTTTTAACAATCTTTCTTTCTGCTTTCTGATATCAATAACTTGATTACTTAACATTATGATGAAATATGAAAAATTTCAAATGTTACTTGGCTTTTTGTAGAACATTAACAAAATAAGATAGTGTGACCTTTTGAGAAGTTCTCATTTATTATAAGAATGTTCCCATATTTCTTCTGATTTTGACCATATTTTTATTCAACCACTAAGTGATCTAAATAAGTTTTTATGCAGAGCAATAACTAAATTGTTAAACTTGATGACTTAAAATCAATATTTTATTTTATCTCCATCATGCATATGCCTGTCCTGAAGATTGCAATTTTTTACCTTATAAAATATAATAAATGGATTAAGGTATATATTTTAATTTTTAGACAAATAAATGTTTTACGTTAAATTTGCAGCATTGCGAAAAAAATTAATGTAATTTTTTTCCAAAATAGACAGGCCAAATTAACATTTAGGTCACTCACAAATGCTGCATGCTATAAACTTTCTTGGCATATACCATTTTATTATATCAAATGTAATCAAATGAACATAATATATTTAAAGTGTGTTAATATTGTAGATGGAAAAAACATGGTATGAAAGTTATTGTATCAACAGCTGATGTCACCACTCTCACCGGTGCTTATGAAATTATAGAAGAAACGTTAAAGTTAGCTCCAATTGGTGGCATATTCAATCTGGCCGTAGTATTGAAGGATGCAATGATGGAAAATCAAACTGAAGCTAATTTTCAAGCGGTTATTGGACCTAAAATACTTGGTATGTAGTCATGTACAAAGTTATGTGATAATGAATAATTTTATATTTTTTTTATAGTCAATTAGGTCATGAATTTTCAATTCTAAATTAATTTTTATTTTCAGTCTAACTTTGAAAATTTTTAAGATATTGACGGCCCGACCTAATATCTATTACGTTTCTGACGGGGCTCAATATATATAATAAGCTATGGGGTTGTTTCTTATTCCTAAAGCCAAACAGTATAATAATAGACAGGAACACATAAAAATTCCAATTTTTTTTTAAAAATTCATCCCCCAACAAGTCAGTCAAAGATAAAGAGCAAGCATTTTGTTATGTGTTATTATAGAAAAGTTTTGTGTGTTATTTATACAATATTGCTAATTAAATGAATGGAAAATGGAGCCCTTGCATAAACATATCTGTCATGGGTGACGTGATGGTCAACATATTAATGGAAAATGTTTGCAGGTACAAAGAATTTGGATATAGCTTCTAGAATTCTATCTCCACCGTTGGATCACTTCGTGGTATTCTCTAGTTTGTCATGTGGGCGGGGTAATGCAGGACAAACAAATTATGGTCTTGCAAATTCAGCCATGGAAAGGATATGTGAAATGAGGAAGGAAGCAGGTTTACCAGGTAAAAGTGACCAAGACTAACAATAAAACTATTTAAACGATCAAAAATTAAACTAGATTTTAAGTTTGTTCGTGTTTTATTGCTTTTAATTATGGTGTTCCCTGTAATTTGTGCACTTTTGTGCCGGTTGTGACTTGGAATTTTCTTCTGACTCTTTGGTTAGCAATGGCAACTGAATTTCATGTGTTCATAATACATATAACTTGATGTTAATGATTAATTTCACAAAATACATAAAAGTCATGGGATGCAATAGCAGGAGTATATTCACTTTTATGACAATGATGGTATTGTTTTTAAGGGTATTCTTAGAACAAATACTTTCTATTTTATATTAATTTTTGAAAATAAATAAAAATCTTGCCAGTTCAGGACTATACAGCAGATAATTTATCATTTGATTGTTTGACAGATTAAGCTGGAATACACTTACAGTAGAAGATTGGTTCTATTGTTGTGAATTTTTCCCAATTTTTTCCTAAACTAATAATAGTATTGTGGTTGTACTGACTTACAGAAGGAGTGACAACCAAATAATGAAAACTGTTCTCAAAAGAACATGTGGTTTGATTTTCGTATATCGCTGACTCTGTCTAGAGTGTCATGTTATTGTGTAAAAAAGGGCACGTCTTGCAGTACAAAGCTCATTCTGTTATCTGGATTTCTGCATCTTACATCGCATTTCTACATCTTACTTTAAGTCAAGCACTCATCCTAGTACTCGCTTCAGTACACTAATACAATCTAATACAATTTTTGTTATCTCTCTAAATAGGTATAAATAATAATTAAACATAAACGTAAATAAATTATGTCACTTATCCTAATAAAAAATTAAGTTATTGTTAAGTCTTTGGTGAACCATATCAAAGTCGGATACAAAATGTGACAATTGAAAGCAACAAATAGTGTCAGTATAACCAAATGCAATGCTAAAAAATAATACAATAAGTTTCATAACACCCCCGAGTCCTTTAAGCAATTAGAGATGGACAAAAGAATAATAAGTCATATTTGAAAACTTTAAAAATTTTCAAATAAAAGAGCTTAGAAAAAGCTTCGGAAAAAGTGAAGTTTTTCAAATTACGTGTTTTGCTTATTTATGAATAGAAATATACCAAAAATATTATATACCCCTGTAAACTAGCTTAAAGCGATGTTTTAAACAATATTAAAAAAATAATAAGTTGCATAGAAAAAATAATCAAAAGAAACAAATCTAAAATGGCTGAAATTCCATGAGAATATATGCCAAAATTTCGTATATGTCAAATGAATATACAAAAGAATAGGGAATTACTGTCTCAAATAAAAAATTAATTACTTTCCTATCTACATAATTCAATGACATTACTACATGTTTCATAAAAGAAGTGACGTTTTCGTGCCCTCATCACATATTTTGTCAGTTTAAAAAAAACATTGTTTATTACAAAAATATATAAATATGTACAAAAATGATATTACACCAATAATAGAAATGCATCAAATAAAAAATCGTTCCATAATTGCAAATACAAAATTTCCAAAACAAGACACAATCACAATTTTCAAAAAATCATAGCAGCAAAAATAACTACACTACAAACAATTACCTTACCGTTCAATTCATCATTTCGCTCTTTTTATCATAACATAATTGTCTATACATTTATTTTATTTTAACCTGACTATTTAGGTTTGAATGGACCGAGGGATTGATACTGTCTTATTGGTGAGTATGGCCACTTATTAAAACAGTTATATACAGTGTTGGAATGCTGTGGGATGGGACTCCATCATTAAAAGTTTTTTGAAGTTTCTTATAACTTTCTAACTAACCGAAACTACAATGAAAATATCAAAAAACATAGAATGTACATGTTTTTACTTAAATTTATTTTTCATTCAAACACAAATTCTTCAAAGTACCCCCAAAATTACATCACAACCTCGGGATTACAAAACAATATCATAGCCAGTGTTCTGTTTTCAAAACTTCCATAAACTTTATTTCTAAATTTAGATTTTAAGGCATAAGCTTTAAATGGCTATTTCTGAAGACTTTCCATGTCATATTTGTATGTAGAGAACAGATAAAACGTATATCAGTAACGCATATGGAGTTCAAATTTATTATTTATTCTAACTTCTAAAAATGGCCTCTAAAATTATAAAAATTATACATAAATTATGCATTTCAAAAAGCATTAAAAAGTTGTAAAGAAATTGTTTTTTTACAGGCTTGGCTATACAATGGGGCCCTATAGCAGATGTGGGCTTGGTGAGTGAATTGATGGGCAATGATACTGTACTTATAGGAAGTGTACCACAGAAGATAGGATGTTGTTTAAACGTTCTATCAACGTTGATGCTGTCGCCGTATCCAGTTGTCGGTTCAATGGTACTTGCTGAGAAAGTATCAATATCTAATTCAGAAGATCATTTAATCTCAACTGTTGCTAATATTTTAGGTAAAGATTTAAATGCATCCAATAAAGTAAATTAGCTCCAAACTCGGTTCAATTTCCATGTAGAGGACAAATAAAGTATTACGAGTATAATTGGTTATAGTTTAAGAAAAACGGAATGCATATACACAGCAGCATAAAATTATTTTCCTTCAACGTACAAATTTAAGATATGGCTAGATATATATACACACACACACAGACACATATATTATATATATATATATATAACGGTATGTTTGTAAATATATTCTACACTTCTTATTCGGGCTATTTACAATCTACTAACTTAAGTTATTTAACTCTAAACTTTCCTATAGTATAAACAAGGTTCTGTTTACTTCATATATGGATTCAAATGACCTTCCGTTGGAATTTTGGAATTTGTAGATAGTTCTAAATTTTCAAAAGTCATGAGACTAATCACCTTTTTACAAAATGTGTAGTTGTACTGGGCTGCTGGTACATTTTTTTACTACTTGTGAAAAATTAAACATCAAGTATGTTCAACAGGAGCCTGTGTCAACAGGAGAAAACGAGATATTGCTATGAAGTAACGTATTTTGCCAACAGGTATTTTGGTATTAATGATAAAAATAGAAATGCCAAATATTTGCCATAACAGTATGTAAATCTATAGGGTCATGCATAGGCTAGCCAACTTTGAAATTATTCCAAACATTGTTTCTATAAAAATAAGATAATTTTTAACCAACATTGAAAAATATTTTTTCAAATTGAAAAACACTGAGTCTTTTGACCAAAGGTAGTAACGAAAGCCATGTAACATTTAACAACATGCCTCAATATATACCTCAAATCAACTTTTTAAAACATATGTATCTGTTTCGTATACAAGTCTCTATACATTCAATACCAAGTTTTGCACATTTTTACACCTTTTACAAATAATTATTGCATAAATGAGCTAGAGAGCCAGCTAGTAGTACATGGTTGTTTTGTTTTAATAACTGAAGTACAGAGTTATGCTTTTCGAAATTTATGTTAACATTGTTGGTAATATATGTTGATTCATGTTTCAGCTGTAATCCAAAACTATGAAGGTGATTTCTGATATTTGTTTACAGTGCCTTTATCTGTAAAATATGACTAAAATCAAAAAAATTTCAATTGGCCATAATTTGAAGCAACTGATAAATAACTAAATCATAGAGCACTTCTCAAATTCGTATGATGGCTTTCTATAGGAGTGGGAATAATAAAGTTAGCTTTCTTACTTTTCAAAGCTGCCAGTTTAGGGGGTCCACCAAAAGTGTAGCATATACTTTAACATCCCATTCTGTAAAAGGCATTTTTAATTATGGAACTTTTATTGCCACTGAACTATGGAAATATAGGCGTGACTATGGAAATGTAAGCTATCCAGATCATACTGAGAATTGTCTTAAAGAATTAGAACGCCTTCCAAATTTGTGCATCCACCATACTTTTTATTTAAAAAAATATGAACATATTTCGTAACTCAGAGCACATCTTAAATAGACGAAAGTCTACAATCAGGCCGACCTATTCCTATACCATCTTCTTATACTTTTCTTACAACGTTTTAAACAATCCAATTTATCCAACCTATCTTAAAAGCAGATTCGGTTACTTATCTTTACACAGTACAGGGCTACTTTTTGAAAACTAGCTCAGTTTCCCTTTGCCCAAATATATAATCACCTTTTATGAAAAGTCATTCTCTTTTGTAAAACTTTGGAATGGACTAGATTTGGATACCGGGATCTCACCCTCTATAAATATTTTCAAAAGCCGCCTGAAAAGTCCTTCCTCTCATAATCCCTTAGTCCCACCTTTCCTTAATTCTATTTTACTTCTCTTTCCTTACTCCCAACCATGCCGTGTCAATATTTGTAATTTAGTATTTATTTCTTATATATTATCTAGTTTTTAATTACTTTTTATTTAATTTTTAATTAATTTTTATCAAATATTTTTTTGTTTTTATTAATATTTTAAGTTATAAATGTTATATAATATTAGGTTATACATGTGTTTTACAGTCTTCAGTCTTAAAAATTTTCATATTTAACAATTGATATTATTCATGTAGCAATAAATCCGTCACGCGTATATTTTTTATATGTAGATTAAAGGTTGAAATAAATAATTTAAACCTGTTAATGTGATCGCAATGTGTCACTATAAAAATGCTATAACTGAATTATTAATATTAAGTGATATATTTTCTGAGATATGGTCTCAAAACGAAAAAAATACTAACACAAAAGTGTGTAATATAGATTTTCCAAAACCAGAGAGACCTGAATAAAAGGTTTACATATATATTTTTGTTCATTTCTGTGGGAAGTTAATAAATTTTATTTACTTAGACTCCACAACTCCTGCACACTCTTCCTTCCTTCCTTCTTTTTTTAATAAAATTTTACTAACATCTAATTCTAAAGTTCAATCATGTAAGAACAGGACCTTTGTGTATTTCAGCTCTAGACACTGTTGACTCACAACATCCTTGTGAAGATTGGTTATTTATTATTTTTCTTACATTATTTACTTTGCAGGTTTAAAGGATTTAGCGAATATTGAAGGATCAATCAAGTTATCCGAGTTGGGTCTTGATTCATTTTTGACCAATGACATAAAACAAACATTAGAAAGAAACTTTGATTTATCCTTCTCAACAGCTGAGGTAAAAATGCTAACCTTTGATATGTTAAAAAACATAGGTAAGTATTTAAATTTATCTTTTGTTTTAACTTCATATATACATCGTGGTAAGAAACAAAGTGGACCACACTTGTAATCTAAAAAGACTAATTTTTTTATGTGCAGAAAAAGAAAATAGAATATCAAAGAATGATGGAAAAGAAGTCATTGAAAATGGAAAGTCTTCCCCAATATACAGTGAAGATGATTTAGTGGAAAAACAAGTATTAGTCAAATTACCATCAAAAGAAACCAATGAATGTGACAAACTACCCGTATTCTTTGTAAGCAATTTACTTACACATATTTCATAGTTTATTTAAAGAACATTACCCCAATTTCTATGTGATTTAGAACTGCATTTAGTTCACTAAATATATTATCTTTTATATAAGGATCTCCTGTCCTTGCATTGCTTGTGTAAGACAGTGTACAAGATGTAATATTGCAAGTTTTACTATTGAATTCGCAATTTATTTATTGTTTTTATGTATTGTTTAGTTTGAGAGACTCAATGAGAGAAGCTGTCGAGCCACATCTCGTTGACAATTTTTGGAAGGCAGCCACCGCTTCTTTGGCATCTAGAAATCATATTCCTTGTAATTTATCTTTTATTCTTAGAAATAAATAGAAACTGCATGGTGTGAGGTTGGTACCTTTTGGCTCATATCTCATAATTTCTATACTGAATGCAGTTAAATATTCAATTGTTCTTCTGACTGAGTGTGCAGATGTGTTATTGTGAAAAATTCCACTGCAAGGACGTTGCTCTCGAATATTTTCCAAAACAACAGGCTTGTATACCAGTTTGTGGTAGCTGTTCTTTTATTTTCCAAAACGATCATTGCATGATAACCCATTGATTCAAAGAAAAAAGCAACCATCTTTTTGCCAGCGCTACATCATATCTTCACATTTGTAGGCAACTCATTGCAAGGACTGCTCTTAATTTCAAGTTTGTAACAGTATATCAGGTTTTCATCATCTGTGACACTGCCAAATACAACATTTGAGAAGTGATGGTGTTTTTGACTTCCGGTCAAATAATGAGGTATCCACCTAGCCAAAGCTTCCAGACACCTAAATGATCATATTTGACATTTTTTGTTAGTATTAAATTCTTTTTTAGTGTAAATGTACATTATTATAACATAATACTAACAAACGTCAAACATGAAATATTAAGTAACAATACCAATAATGGAGGTATTAACAATATAATTTGTCTAATATTTATTTACAGCAATATAAGTTAATTATACAATACTTAGTTACTTCTTTCACTGTACAATGTTATGGCTATTTTGTGATTTGCAAAAGCATGTATGCGACTCATACTGATGAAGCAAACACTGAAGCTGCTAGCACTGATGTTATGTTATGGCATAATTTTCAAATTTAGCGTTAACTTGTCAAAATAAATTCAAACTTAAATAAGCACCTCACCAACTTCATTACCAAAAAGAACAATTTTTGAAATTTGAATTTAGTTTTTTATTATCTTTATTACAAATGACCATTTCTAGAAACCTCGTACAGGATTTTAAATTATACGGTGGCTTATCGGTATCGTGTTACGATTCTTTATCACATATATCATAATATAAATTCTATCATAAATTTGATACCTCTTCCGATTAACACAAATTTTAATATTAAAGTTTACGTGAAGGGAAAGATACACAAGTAACAAATGTACAAGGAGGTACAAGTCAGTTTCTGGTCATTCCGAACTGTGTTCCTAGAAGGATTCTATTTCTATTTAAGGATATATTTAAAAATGTTTATATTTAGATGCTGCAGAAAATTCTTTTCTTATTTCCGAAATAAAGCCTTGCCCGATAATTCCATATGTTATAATCTATTAAATGTGCTTCAAATATTAGGTCAGGGTTTGAAATACATCTGGAATGATATGAAGAAATTTAATTTAACCATCAGGAACTTTTTGCTCAACAAGCAAATGTTAGTGAAGGTGTATTTTTTATTCAAGTCACTCACCAGCAAATAATGTCCGACTCTATTTTAGTCAGGTAACGCAATTACTCCATGATACCACTAGATTCCCTTTTTTTTTACTCAAACGTGACACAGGGAATTATACCTAAGTGATGTTTAATAAAATTTCTTTATTTATTTATTTTTTATAGAAATCCTACGTCCAACTTAAAGCATTCTCAAAGCATTGGACGTATGCAAAGACTGAAAGTACAGTTATTGTCATTACCAATATTCACATAAATAATAACGAATAAAACAGAAAAATCACAAATTAATTAACTAATTATCAAATGTGAATTACCAAGCAACTCCATTGCTCCAAGCGGTCATTGGAGCAGATAAAAATATCAGTAATTTGGCTTCTCTCGTAATATCTCATTTATTAATATAAGTCTGTTAAAATGTGATGAACGCTGGAGGATATTTGTACATGCTTTAGGTAGATGAAATAAACTATGACTCTATCCTATCACATAACAGTCAGGAACGTAAAGCATTACTGAACCTAAGACTGAGTGTTTATCAACATAATTATATAAAAACTTAAAACGATGCATAATTGTAAGCAATTTCCATTGGAGTTAAAATTAACTACATCGATTATGTCCATTATAAAATCTGAAGGAAAGGTATGAAGATACCACTAGCAAATTATTTATATAAAAATCTATTAAACTTCTTTAATACTTTCTCCAAGATAAGTTCATAAGTTTCTTCATTTTGAGGCTAGATAACTGTATAAATTTCAAACACTTCATACTAAAGAACAAGGTCACAATACATGCACTTCCATGAAAATTGTGGGAATGTCACATAACAAATCCTAGCACCTTTAGATCTTCTGACAGGTTTCAGTGATATGATTATGAAATGTTAGATGGTTATCCATAATTACACCGAAATCCCGCATAGATGATACCTTTTCGAGTGCCATTCCATTTAACTCGAAATTCTGGATCAAGGGTAAACATTGACATGAATATGTTATCATTGACATGAATTGTACATTTGCACACATTAAATTTAGCTTGTTGCTCAGACTCCATTGAAATACTGAATTTTCTACCACCAAGAATAGTTTCAAATCATCAGCAAACAGAATGATTAATTCATTTTTGTACTGCCCTTATTTTGCGCACCTAAATGTTTTTATTAATTATTAAATCTTTAATTAACTGAGACTAATCTGAGTGAGATGATAACTGCAAACATGCCTGGTTTTCAATAGAGTAGAAAACCATAAATATCGACATAATATGAAAACACGACGACTAACATCATTTACTTGAGGCTGCAAATTAAGATTTTGATCGATCAGTAGGCCCAGGTTTTTAACAGTTGACGTGTATGGTATTACTGTATTATTTAGCACTAATTTCGGTAAACTAGGTAGGTTTACTTTAGAAGTCAGTCTTTGACTACCGATGATGATAGCTTGTGACTTACTTGGGTTAACCAATAGACCCATTTCATGAGCCCACTGACCAATTGAAGCGAGATCTCGAGTTTTTGATAAGGAATGTAGGTTCGAGTGTGCATAGATTTGTAGGTCATCAGCATAGAGATGATAATTGCTAGAAATGTTTTTAACAACATCATCAATAAATACTGAGAAGAGGAGAGGAGATAGAACTCCACCTTGAGGTACACCAGCTGTAAGATCAGTCCACTCAGAATACGTATCTGACAACTTAACACATTGCCTGCGTCCATGAAGATATGAACTAAACCACTCAAGTGAATGTTGGGATATATTAAGATATTTCAAGTGGGCAAGAAGAATATCGAAATCAACAGAGTTGAACGCACTGCTGAAATCAAGAAGCACAAGGACAGTGACTTGTGTTTTATCCATATCCAAGCGTATATCATCAGTAACCTTAACAAGGGCAGTTGAGGTACTGTGGCCAGCTTCAAAGCCAGATTGAAGTGGATTTAGAGACTTATGAGCATTGAAGAAAGTAACAAGTTGACCATGAACAATAAATACAAAGACTTTAAATAGAAGCGGTAGGGCTGAATATCTTTGGGTTGCGTAGGTAATAAAATTTTAGATACGGGCACAATATAGGCTTTTTTCCATTCCAAAGGGAAGGCAGCAGTTTTCAAAGAGATATTATAAATATCAGCGATGACCGGAGCCACGATATCTATTATTGGTTTAAGAGCACTAATATTTAAGCCATCAAATTCCATGGATTTCGATTTTATTGCAAGAAGATTAGCTTTAATCATTTGTTGATGTGGACATAACAATAAACAAAGATTTAACCATAATCACCAATCTTTGGTTTCTAGTACCTTTTAAACCAAATAGTATACAATATGTTAATACAATTACAATAAATTTCACAGATGAGAAAGCTCATTACAGATGTTGGATAAGGTTACTGTTTCTTTTATATGGCTTTTTAAAATTTTTTACTAAATTTGTTCTGTATTAGAATATTACCTATAAAATTTTAATGTCAAAGAATAGATCAATTACTTTTTAAACTAAAATAGTAATGTTAATACAATGGAAAACTATTTTTTTACAAAAACTAAAAATTTGTAAAATTTGAAATAGTTACGAAATTGCTGTAAAATTATTAAATGGTAAAAAGCTCTAATAGTAATAATAATAAATCTATGAATTAATTGTATTTTTTGTGCTATGTTTTCTGAAACTTATTAAAATATGTCTATTAAATAAACATTTATTTTTAGTTTTTAAACAGTAACACTATACGCAGGCACCCCGAAAATAACAGATAGACCAAAAAATGTAAATTTGATACCTCTAGACATACAACCCCAATTGTTAACATTGACAATGAAGTTATAACACTTGTTTTAATTTGCTTATTCTATAACTATATATACAAATATTAATCAAATAATAATATAAATAACATAATGTTAATAAACGGATAAAATTATTATTATATTAATAATGAAAAACAAAATATATATCATAATCAGTCTTTGAAATGTCTTGTAGAAATGAAATAAAAATTTATTAAATTGTAATTATCAAAAATTTAAATAATAAATCATAGTAATAGCCAATTTATACATAATAGGTACAAAATAAATTGAAAAGAAAAAAAAGGAAATTATTATAAGCAGACAATATAAAACACAACAAAAATAATTAGGTACGTGGTGTACGTTCCAGAACGTTCCAGAATGTCCAAATATGTTCCAGAAACAAGCCAGATTAACATAAAATAAAGATCAGACAACACATATTTAATAACAATTCTACTAGTACTTAATTATAAAGATATTTGCTAATTGCTTAAGGACTAATACAAGGTATTTACCGTGTATTAGAACTTAAAGAATTTTCTCTTGTCTTTATCGTGTAAATTTATGATATACACAAGTGTAGTGAAAGATTATCTAAATTATCAGTCCAAATAGACCAAATGATAATAATAATGATATAACAATAACATTTTAAATATTAAATTTAAACTAACAAAAGTACATTTCGTAACATAATACTAGCAATGACTGTTCAATCCCAATGATAGAGGTGTTAACAATAATAGTTAATTGTAAAATATTTATTTACTTTATTAATTTTAAATTGTTACGGCTATTTCGTGATTTTTCAAAAGCATTTGATTGCTTGAATACTGTTACACAACTGGGCTAAAGTGAAAAGGAAACCAATTTTTATTGTAATAATGATTTAAAACAATTATCTGGTTGATTTGACTTGTTTCCAATCTGTTTCTTCTATCATTATATACCAATAGAGTTTTTAAAAAAAGGTTACAATACAGTTTTCTTCATTTGCTTTGTTAAAAATTGTGATCGAATCTACATTCATAGCAAAACAAAGTTAATTATTTCATTGTTTGACTATATTAATGGCTGATGACAAAGATGTGTGTTTTGTATCACTTTCAGGAAGTTTTGTATCAAAATACTAAAGCAAAATGCAAAAATACTATGTAAATTTTCATTCTTCCGATGGTTCTCTTGGTATTTCGTAGTTCCTCTCATATCTCTGTATTGAGCACTCTAATTTGTAAACAACTTCTGAGATGCCTTTCAGGATTAGAATCTGCAGCAAGTACAAATTTCTTAACTTGTGGGTCTAATAAGATGGATATGGCTGCAGGTTTATTCTTCTAAGATAACCAAATGCTTGTCTGTTGCATACACTAAAGATTTTTTGAGATCATGATGTATTCTACATTAATGCCGGCTGAACATTTCGTATCAAAGGAATTACTGATGTTAATATTATGTAGTTTTTGCCAGACTGAATTGCAGTTAACTGTTTAAGTGGTCTTAAGAAGATGGTTCGTTAACAATTTTGCTGATAGAGCTACCTTGGTTTGAAAGAATTCATCCAAGATCAAAAATGTTTAATTCCAGCATGCCTGAATATTCTGTTTTATCTCAACAACCCTTATAATAATCTGCTGTTAAAGTCCCAACTGTCATAAAATGCCTTTTAAATATGCGAAAATACTGATTTTTAGACATTAACCGTTCAAATTTTAGGTTTGCTTTTTTGCAATTAATAATTACCAAGTTTAAAGTATAATGATTTAAAATGACACAATAATGATTTTCATTTTAAGATATTCTGAGATAGCTTTTTTCATGTTGGTAACATTTTCTATAACTGTATCCAATATTTTATTTGGTATTTTCCATGTTTCAAATATAGACTATTATTTTTGATATAACAACAGGTGAATGTTCAACCATTACCTTTGGTTTAAAAATTGTTTGGGCAAACATTTTCAATTCATGGAGATATAGTTAACAAATTTTTGTTACTCATAGAATTCCACATACAGTTAAGTATAATATAAAGCTAAGTGTTTGATTATTTCAAAAATATTGAAAAAAACGGGGCACGCAGTATGATATTGTGCAGGGAGAATCTTTTCCAAAAAAGATTTTCTGCCAACAAGGCTCTGATCTGGATTAATTTCCTGATAAAAACTTAGGAAGCCTTTATTTCGACGATTTGTAAAGACTGTAAATCTTGACAAATAATTTTCATTACAGCCAACATAATTGTTATTTCTTACTTCTTCTTGATGGACTTATAACATCAGTTCCTGGAATTATTATAGAAGGATCAGAAACTTCACCTTCAGTAGCTGATCTGTCCTCAATTGAACATATCTCACCTTTGTACTGTAGAAGAGGCTACCTTATGAAAAGTTATATTGGTGCTGTTTCCAATGTCTTTATATTATTTTTACACAATTTACAAATCACATTTTTTACATCAAGTCAATTCTCCCTTTCTTGTTTTCTTTCAATTTTGGTGGATATCTACAATTTATAACTATGGCATATTCATACCTCAGATCTCTGACTTGAAGTAAAGTGAATTTATAATGAATTTAAGTACTTACCTTTGCAATATAATTCTTCAAAACTTGTAGCCAAATGTAAATTGTTTACTTTTTCACTTATCTTTCTAATGTTTATAGTTAAATATTGTACTCATATTTATCTGTGGTTTCCTCATTTGGTAAATCCATAACATCTTTTGTAGCTGAATGCATTATTTCTTCGTTAACTTTTTCATTCTTGTTTGTTTCATTTTTTAATTCTGCACCATGACTATAAAAATAATTATGCCTATACAGAACACATTTGTTATTCATATTGAATATTAAAACCTGTGGTCCAAACATTTACAAATAACAAAATACTTGCAATCAATATATTATCTAAAAGGTACTAACTTACACTTGAAATTTCAATAAAGTTATCACTCATTGTAGGGAATTGGGAGTGCACAGAATAAATGTTTTTTATATTAAATATTGATCTATTTTATTGACCACGGGTGTCAACATTTTTCAAAAAGATTTTTCATAAAATGTTTCAACAATTTTGTTTCCGGTATCAAACAGAAGAGAAGATAGTTTTTTTTACTTTTTATCTGTTGTTTAGAGCAGCATGCAAAAACTAGTAGACCGATTTGAATAAGAATTATACTGGAATGGTACTCGGGGTCAAGATTAAAATCTTAATTACTTTATATTTCCATTGCATTTTTCCTAAGGGATTTTTTTTCTGAATTAAATGTGCAGGCTAAGATGAAAGTTACCCACATTTTGATCGAGAGTTATTTTAAGAGGTGAAAATAATTAATAGAGAAAAATTCTATGTAAGCAAAGCTGTGGACAAAAATTAGTGTTCAATAAATTTACAGATTCATGCAATAGAAGGCCACGTCCGAATATTAAGTGAAGTTGCAGCCAAAATAGAGCGCCCTGTCTATGGTTTACAATTAACAGAAACATGTCCATTAACTTCCTTGTCAGATTTGGTTGACTTTTACATAGAGCATATGAGGACTGTACAAGATAAAGGACCCTATACTATTTTAGGATATTCATTTGGTGCAATGATTGCTTTTGAGATGGCTTTGAAACTGGAAAAGGTATGCATATTATCATTTTTGTTTCCTCCACAACATAATATTTTTATGATTTTATTATGGAGTAAAATTTTATATTTTAATAAAAATTGCAACTGAAATGTAACTGATTGCAAAAGTATTGAAAATGTTATACATGCTTTCAAAGAAATGAAACTTGTTTAAATAGAAATTCTGCTCTTCGAAACACTTCAAAGTTGATAAAGAAATTCAGCACTGCCCATATCTTAATGGAAGAAGCATCTTAATGTGTGTACATACTAGAAATCATTCAAACTTTGTCTTTTACACTAATATTTTAAAGATATATTCTTATTACCCTTAATAGACAATAAAACATACCAATTATTATGAATTTCAGGAAAATGTAACTGTTCAACTGATACTTGTTGATGGTTCTCCAAATTACATAGCAACACTTGCCAATATTTTTAAAGAAAAAATTAAGCCAACTTTAGCTCACAGGGAATCTAGAATACTTGCTCACTTTACAACGAGGTTTCAATCTGAAAATAGCAATAAGGTAAGTTCTATCATTTACTTTAAAGATATAGACATTTTCTAATCAAAATTAATAATTCTGAAATATAATTTTAATAAAAGCAACTTTCTGCAACTTTGCCTTCAAGAAACACATTCTTTGATAACACTTATATTTTGATAACTTATATTGAAATTAATACATATTTATTGCATTTGTCAGCATTATATATTAAATTAAAGGTTAGAAAAGGAAATAATTTATAAATTCAGTAAAATTAATATGTATAATCCATAAAAGAAAAATAGTTTTTCTTTTAATTATTTATTTACACGTGTACATTTATTACAGTATTCGTAACAATAAGCAATTATAGGTAACCTATTCATAATGATATGCATACATTGCAGGTAACCTATCCGTAATGATAAATCAGTAATGGTAACTTTAAATTTTAAATATTTAGAATTAAACATGAATACAAAATACACAACGATTACAAAAGATAATAACCAATTTACTTTCACTTATCATACACATATCACACGCTGCTGCAACCGCTATCAAGTGGTTGAGCAGTTGGATACTGCGGAAAACTGGAGACTTTCAATATAATTTGGTTCTAGAGGGTAATATAGCAGAGTTGATGATTGCATGAGTGCAAGAACTTGTCCGGTACGAAAAATGGAAGTTTATTCCATAATACAGAGCACAGATTCTTCCTTTTAATAGCTAGAAGATAAATTTCATAAGCGCAATGTTTTTTCTGATTTGCTAAGAATAGACACATAGCATACCCATGATGAAGTCAGCAGGAAATAGGAAGGAGAAGTAACCGTACTGTCTCACATACATATATGCACTTGGTTTCTTGTAGGCCCCAAAGAATGGAGCCAGATTCTAATCAGTTCTACACTTATGAAGTATACAATAGGCGAATTGATGACATTAACTGAAAATCCTATGAATTATAAAATTTTTGAAATAATTTTTTGAGGTTTTTTATATCCACCATATGCCCACGAAACATCAATCTAGAATCAAATAATATAATGCTTAACTAATATAAAAATATCATTTAATTTATATATTTTTGTAGATGACTTAATATCTTTTATTATAGTTATTGGAAAGCCTTGCATCATTAAAGGATTGGGATAAACGTTTAGATTACATTTACTCCATCTTGAAAGATTTTCCACATTCAAAGGAGCAGTTGAGTATTGCCACAGAGTTGATGTACAAGATTTGTCTAGCTGTAGAGAAATATGTTCCAATGGATAAGGTGCAAGGATCAGTTACTCTTCTTACCGCTACAGAGTCTAATGTGGAATGCGGGTTAGATTATGGACTTTCAAAGGTAAGTTTCGACTAACTATTATCTTCGGATATAACCATTGCAAAAGTATATTGAATTTTATTCAAATAGGGTCAAAGCATTTTGATATTAATGACGCTCATTACGTAGGAGCAAAATTAATAAATAATATTGAAAAAAATTTGTATTATTGACACTTTAATTTCTCATCTATAACTGAAACTTTAAAAGCAACTCACGAAGAGAACTTAAAGGAAATGTGAATTAAATGTCATAACTATACATAAATGAAGTTAAACTACTCGTAACTGAAACTGAAACATGTAATGTATCTTATTAAAGGTATGCAAGCAGAAAGTGGCTATCCACTGCATCGAAGCCGACCACCAAACAATAGTACAAGGTGAAGCTGCAATGAAGGTGGCTTCCTACATAATGTGATTAGCATATAAATTGTTATATCATAAAATATAAATATTGGAATGCAGTGTTCCTTTGGTAAAGGTCTTATTTTTGTTGGTAAATAGATAATAACATGGGTTAAAAATAAAATCAAAGTTAAAAAATTGCGCTATTCATTATTTATCATGTAATAAAAGTTATAAAAAAATGAAGAAACTAATTTTTTAGCCAAAAATTTGGTTGAGTTGTGTTGTGTCCATACAAGAAAACCTAGCTAAAAATAAAGTAAAAATATTGTGATGTCACATGTTATCATTTAAATACTTAAAAAGAAAATAAAGTTATAAACATTTTTTTAAAATTAATCTTAGATATATTGGTGAAGCGTGTAAATAGCCTGCGGTAATTGTGGATAATTTACCCTATGAAATAATATCCCAATCTAACAGACCACCGAATATTCAAATTAAACTAGACAAATATTTATGGGGCTCCAAACATTATATAAATAATATCCAGTTCGTAACCACCGAATATCCAAGTTAAGCTAGGCAAATATCTATCTGGCTCTAAAACACTAATAACCGGCTCGATACCACTGAATATCCAACTTTTTGAATATCAATTAAACTAAACTAAAATCTATGCGGGTTTAAGAACCAAAAAATGGCTACTAAGATATATAAAATTAAATATTACTGATTATTAATGAAATCTCGTAAAAGTAACTATTAAAACACAATATATATGACGAGCATTTACTAATCTTGAAATCTCCAACGCTTTCATTGAGTGCTTTTGGTCGGAGAAGTGTTCCAAGTTCGTCAATAATTTCTCTTAGTAAATTATATCCAACTTTTATTTTTACTTTCAAATGTATTATTCAATAAAGACAAAGTCCAAATTGTGTGACTTGTTTTTTAAAGTATAAATCTTATAGATGCAGGATCCACAATTGATACATTTTGCCAAAGTGAAGACCAAATAAAAATGAAAATTTCATTTTGACCATGAAATTATGTTTTTGATAGTTCTTTGTAAAATTCTTTGAAACAAATAAGTGAATTCAATAGCAAAAGAAGAAAGGAAATTCAAATTCAAAAAATTATAGAAATTTGGGAATTTCTCAGACAATCAACAAGCAATAATTCCAATTCATAACATAACGAGTATCTGGTGGTGTCATCTCCGAATCTCCTGGATAAAGAATGTCTTTTAGTGCTATCTCTGAGCCTCCTGGCAAGCGAGGGTCTTGCAAGATGAAGTGTACCAAATGACATGTAAATGGCGCATTATATTAAATTACTTTTGTTGAGAATGTTTACAAATAATTTATCATTAAGTCGTATTAAATTATTTAAACGTTAAGTTATTAAGTCAGTTTGCAACTAATTAACTAAAGCCAAGTATAACCCTAGCCCTAGCTTTGCGCTCCTTCTCGTATTGATTTCATTGATATTAAACTATTTCATTGTGAAAATGGCTTCTTTTCCAACAAAGAATATGCCAATATTATCTTTATGTGTGCACAACAGTTTCGAATTGTAGGCTTCCTAATGACAGAGTAGATTTCAAAATATTTCGTATAATAAGCTGTTATTGAAGTTGGAATTCAGAGGAAGAAATCATAGGAGCATTTTTTGTGGATCCTCATACCAACATCAGAGCAGTAGCTCAAAATCTCAACATATCAATATGGAAAGTGAGGAGTAGGAGAAATATCCTTTTCACAGCACAAAAGTGCAAGGTTTGGAACATGGAAATCCCACATGAAGAATTCAGTTCTGTTGATTTTTATCGAACAGTGATATTGACAATGGGTGGTTTTTAAAATATATCCTGTGGACTTACGAGTCCAAATTTTCAAGGGAGGGAATAACGAATTTTCACAACCTCCATAAGTGGACCGACAAAGACAGCAACCGCATGGAAAAAGTAGGTGTCATTTCAGAGATAATTTTCTGTAAATATGTGAGACGAAATGATTGGCAGAACTTTGGGTCTCATTTTCCGCAAGATAATTTAAATGGGATCAATTATCTGTAGTTTTTCCAAAACAATTTCCCTGTGCTTCTAAATGAGGCTGAGGTACCAATATTAGAAAACAAAAGACAAATAATTTTTCAGCAAAATGGTTGTCCTTACAATACAATCTTTGTTGTAGAAGCTATCAGAGCTTTTTTTAAATATTAGTATTAAAATTAACTTTTTGACTTCTGCATTATAATATTTCTATCAAATTTTCAATCATTCATAAGTTTATAAAGAATTATTACAGACAAAATTTTTAAGACAGATACTCTTTTGGCCTTATAAATAGAAAACATAAATGAAAAGCAGAAAATAATGTCTAATGATTTTTACTACATGCTTGCATGCGTTATATCCATAACCCCGGTTAGCGACGAGTTTTCACAGATGGTATACAATGGTTGCAGCTCGTACTTTTTGTATGATATAGCTTTGAACAAGGTTTATCAGTAAGTATAAAAAACGACTGTTAATAATTTTATATGTTTTGAGTTGTTATGTTTGAGCACACTTGGTGTAACTGATAATTTTTGCTATTCACTAAACATAGTTTCATGTTTACATAGTTTTTTTTTTAAATTTGATGTAACTTTCCTTTAAATTCTCTTTATCAACTTTGAAAAACCCAATAATAAAAGGTATAACCGTAAATCATTATAGGTGAAAAAAAATAGAATAGAGAATTTTGAAATCATGTAGAACAGCCGAAAATATAGTCAACGGAAAAAATTGACCTATTGATATTAAGTGAATTATTCCTAATCAACCAGTATATAATATCAGATCTACTTTTGACTTATGTAACATTTGTGCAAATATAAAAGTCGTAGCTAAAATATTTTGATTCTATTTAAAGGTGGTTCAAAAGAAATTCAGATCAACCAGTAATTCAACCAGATCCAGCACATTTTCTGGCCTGTTGGATCCTACCTCGGATGCTGATTCCCCGCTGTGAACCTTCAAATGATTAACATTCCAAATTATGGCTTGAAAGTCTACGTCACCAACGTTGCCGCATTTCTAGGTTCGCTAAAGCTCAGCGAGAGCAACGTTACCATTCTGTCGCACTTGCAGCATGTGCAACACAACCACTCTACATCGCACTGCTTACCCTTCAACCCCTGCTGCTGATCTGATCGCCAGTTTACTTAATGCTCTCGTTACATAAAGTGTTTTTACACTAAATAAGTATCTGCTTCACTTCACTGCGACCCGTGTTGTGTGTTCTGAGAATTGTAAGTAATATAACTGAATTTTTATTTATTTATGAACATTACATTATGGAATGCATTGTTTGTTTAGTATCTATGTGATGTGTGTATATGATGAATGATTCATGATTGTGATAAAAATAACCAACTACTAGCTAAATGCTTACCACTTTACTATTACTAATAATTTAATTACTTATAAAGCTGTAAATAACTAGAGAGAAAAGACTGGTAGGACCAAAGAAAACTGGTAAGACTAATTTCCACTTATGATCCGTTCTTACATTATTATAATATATTTATACAATTAGTATAATAACATTTCATATATTTTATAGATTGCATTACATATAATTAAAATACTAACTAAACATTTAAAGTTCAGTATCTCAAGTATAAAACGGAACCAAATTAAGTT
Source organism: Druceiella hillmani (assembly GCA_039881145.1). NCBI lineage: Eukaryota > Metazoa > Arthropoda > Insecta > Lepidoptera > Hepialidae > Druceiella > Druceiella hillmani. Next base: position 21,772,136 of record JAYKKI010000015.1, on the reverse strand, counting down.
TACTATAAAGGTATGGAAGTAGTATCACTGATTTATACTGAAAGTGAACACTTTGCTGTGAAAATTAGTGAGATCAGAAACTGAGTTTATCTAGGTAGTTAAATTAATGTTTGTTTAGTATCTATGTAATGTGTATATGTGATGAAAGATTCATGATTGTGATAAAAATAACCAACTACTGCTAAGTACTTAATACTTTACTATTACTAATAATTTAATTACTCATAAAGCTGTAAATAACTAGAGAGAAAAGACTGGTAGGACCAAAGAAAACTGGTAAGACTAATTTCCACTTATGATCCGTTCTTACATTATTATAATATATTTATACAATTAGTATAATAACATTTAATATATTTTATAGATTGCATTACATATAATTAAAATACTAACTAAACATTTAAAGTTCAGTATCTCAAGTATAAAACGGAACCAAATTAAGTTTACTATAAAGGTATGGAAGTAGTATCACTGATTTATACTGAAAGTGAACACTTTGCTGTGAAAATTAGTGAGATCAGAAACTGAGTTTATCTAGGTAGTTAAATTAATGTTTGTTTAATATCTATGTAATGTGTATATGTGATGAAAGATTCATGATTACTGCTAATTACTTAATACTTTACTATTACTAATAATTTAATTACAGTCAATCAAAAATTAAATAAAAAAAAATGTGAATATTTAGATGTATCACCATAGAATTCAGTCTCGTCATTCAATGTCGACCTGTCATCATCTTAGAATAAATTTCTATGTGTTTTCTTTCATTTTCCTTTGGACGATTTGGTCTTAGCCTTCAACTTAGTTCCTTTAGTCCCCTTCTTTTGAATCCTCTTTGTTTTATTTTTTATTTTTATTTATTGTCTGTCTTTCTCTTTTTATTCTAAAACATTTTTCATGGGAGTACTAGCAATGATTTCTGAGTGTTATTTAGTTTTTGTTGACTTTGTGGGCTTCCTTATTAATGTCCGTGCTCTCAATACATTCAGGATTTAGCAAAACTCATAGATAACTGAGAAGAATCAATAGCTGTCAGTAGAGATTGTGATTAAGTAATACCTGTTGATTGTGAAGCGAGATTTGCAGAATCATTAGTAGTGGACACAATGAAGATGCTATCTGACTTATTTTCCTCCATTCCAATAAAATTTTCATCTGAAAAATAGCTGGGCCCATGGGAAATATTCCTGTTGTTTTAAAGCCAAAGATTCCCTTATCCATAAAAGCGACTTTTAAATATGCTTTGTTGAACAGTCTAGCTATTTCATATGGTGTTATTTTGACGAAATTTCACAATTTCATAAACACGTCATACTCCTTGTTAAGTGGACGAAAGAAAGTCACATAGATGGGTTGCCAACAATGCGATGAGTGTGGGCTGAGGATACTAAACTTAGTTATATGTTATTTTTGGCCATCTCATAGTCTTCTAATGTGGCATGACTGTGTGGTTGTCCATTATTAGCAAAATCTATTTTTCAGATGAGGGTTTAGTAAATTTAATAAAATGTTTTAACCATGTTAAGAATATCTGCTCATTGATCCACCCATAACGTGAATAAGTATAAAGAGCAGGAACTCTTTATACTTGTGATCTCCAGGCGGAGGTCCACTGTTTTCGAATTGGGATAAATGACCTTGTCTGAGAAAAATAAAAGTGGAGGTACAAAGGTACCAGTTGCACTCATAGCACAGATTGCTGGTTCGTTTTTTTACTCTTTTCCAGATATACTTACATTGACACGTTCTGTCTTTCAGGAACTATTATATTCTGAAGTTCATAGCCAGCGGAGAAACCTGTCTAGTCGATGTTGCTTATAGGCTAAGTTTTGAATATGAATTACATAATTTCATTATTAGTAACTCCTTTTTGTAAAATTTAGTACTTCCTTTTTGTTAAATTCAAGAATTCTGTTGCTGCTAGTAGTCTCCGGTTTTTTTTAATACTAAAGTCAAGGTGTTGCCCCAAGAACCTCTGCAACCAATATTTTCCGTGACATTTTCTTTAATGTTAAATTTTTTTTCAACACCAAATTAATTAGCCATTGTATAGAATATAGTTCACGATTGGTTGCTGGTCAGACCCTCAAAACATATTAGACATTTGCTTCACTTCACTGCGACCCGTGTTGTGTGTTCTGAGAATTGTAAGTAATATAACTGAATTTTTATTTATTTATGAACATTACATTATGGAATGCATTGTTTGTTTAGTATCTATGTGATGTGTGTATATGATGAATGATTCATGATTGTGATAAAAATAACCAACTACTAGCTAAATGCTTACCACTTTACTATTACTAATAATTTAATTACTTATAAAGCTGTAAATAACTAGAGAGAAAAGACTGGTAGGACCAAAGAAAACTGGTAAGACTAATTTCCACTTATGATCCATTCTTACATTATTATAATATATTTATACAATTAGTATAATAACATTTGATATATTTTATAGATTGCATTACATATAATTAAAATACTAACTAAACATTTAAAGTTCAGTATCTCAAGTATAAAACGGAACCAAATTAAGTTTACTATAAAGGTATGGAAGTAGTATCACTGATTTATACTGAAAGTGAACACTTTGCTGTGAAAATTAGTGAGATCAGAAACTGAGTTTATCTAGGTAGTTAAATTAATGTTTGTTTAGTATCTATGTAATGTGTATATGTGATGAAAGATTCATGATTGTGATAAAAATAACCAACTACTGCTAAGTACTTAATACTTTACTATTACTAATAATTTAATTACTTATAAAGCTGTAAATAACTAGAGAGAAAAGACTGGTAGGACCAAAGAAAACTGGTAAGACTAATTTCCACTTATGATCCGTTCTTACATTATTATAATATATTTATACAATTAGTATAATAACATTTAATATATTTTATAGATTGCATTACATATAATTAAAATACTAACTAAACATTTAAAGTTCAGTATCTCAAGTATAAAACGGAACCAAATTAAGTTTACTATAAAGGTATGGAAGTAGTATCACTGATTTATACTGAAAGTGAACACTTTGCTGTGAAAATTAGTGAGATCAGAAACTGAGTTTATCTAGGTAGTTAAATTAATGTTTGTTTAATATCTATGTAATGTGTATATGTGATGAAAGATTCATGATTACTGCTAATTACTTAATACTTTACTATTACTAATAATTTAATTACAGTCAATCAAAAATTAAATAAAAAAAAATGTGAATATTTAGATGTATCACCATAGAATTCAGTCTCGTCATTCAATGTCGACCTGTCATCATCTTAGAATAAATTTCTATGTGTTTTCTTTCATTTTCCTTTGGACGATTTGGTCTTAGCCTTCAACTTAGTTCCTTTAGTCCCCTTCTTTTGAATCCTCTTTGTTTTATTTTTTATTTTTATTTATTGTCTGTCTTTCTCTTTTTATTCTAAAACATTTTTCATGGGAGTACTAGCAATGATTTCTGAGTGTTATTTAGTTTTTGTTGACTTTGTGGGCTTCCTTATTAATGTCCGTGCTCTCAATACATTCAGGATTTAGCAAAACTCATAGATAACTGAGAAGAATCAATAGCTGTCAGTAGAGATTGTGATTAAGTAATACCTGTTGATTGTGAAGCGAGATTTGCAGAATCATTAGTAGTGGACACAATGAAGATGCTATCTGACTTATTTTCCTCCATTCCAATAAAATTTTCATCTGAAAAATAGCTGGGCCCATGGGAAATATTCCTGTTGTTTTAAAGCCAAAGATTCCCTTATCCATAAAAGCGACTTTTAAATATGCTTTGTTGAACAGTCTAGCTATTTCATATGGTGTTATTTTGACGAAATTTCACAATTTCATAAACACGTCATACTCCTTGTTAAGTGGACGAAAGAAAGTCACATAGATGGGTTGCCAACAATGCGATGAGTGTGGGCTGAGGATACTAAACTTAGTTATATGTTATTTTTGGCCATCTCATAGTCTTCTAATGTGGCATGACTGTGTGGTTGTCCATTATTAGCAAAATCTATTTTTCAGATGAGGGTTTAGTAAATTTAATAAAATGTTTTAACCATGTTAAGAATATCTGCTCATTGATCCACCCATAACGTGAATAAGTATAAAGAGCAGGAACTCTTTATACTTGTGATCTCCAGGCGGAGGTCCACTGTTTTCGAATTGGGATAAATGACCTTGTCTGAGAAAAATAAAAGTGGAGGTACAAAGGTACCAGTTGCACTCATAGCACAGATTGCTGGTTCGTTTTTTTACTCTTTTCCAGATATACTTACATTGACACGTTCTGTCTTTCAGGAACTATTATATTCTGAAGTTCATAGCCAGCGGAGAAACCTGTCTAGTCGATGTTGCTTATAGGCTAAGTTTTGAATATGAATTACATAATTTCATTATTAGTAACTCCTTTTTGTAAAATTTAGTACTTCCTTTTTGTTAAATTCAAGAATTCTGTTGCTGCTAGTAGTCTCCGGTTTTTTTTAATACTAAAGTCAAGGTGTTGCCCCAAGAACCTCTGCAACCAATATTTTCCGTGACATTTTCTTTAATGTTAAATTTTTTTTCAACACCAAATTAATTAGCCATTGTATAGAATATAGTTCACGATTGGTTGCTGGTCAGACCCTCAAAACATATTAGACATTTTGTGTTTATGATGGACAAGTGTATGTTCTTGTTCTTGTTATATAAAAATACAAGTTTTCTACCGAGCAGTGGCAGACTCTTATATGTGGAATCATTGGTAACTGCTAACCTGTATCGTTTCTGCGGAGTGCTATGCGGAATATTTGTTTTCTGTGATAATTTATGGATAAATTTGCTATTGTTTTGTTTAGAATTTATGCCTCCTTCCATTAAAGTTATTATCCAACTAGCCTTTGACGTCATCCTTTTTCAACTCTTTGGCGTCTAAAACAAAATTAAAATTGATTTTCATTAAAATAATTGAAATTTGCAGGATAATGAGCCCCAGAACAGAGTTGTGGCATTCATGATACCTTTCATTTGCCTGAAGGAAAGTATTTTGAATTCATCATAATAACACAAACAAATTATATCATTATGTATTTCCTATATTTCAAACCAAGCCACCATATGAACTTAAAATACTACATAAGAAAACTTTTGATATTTACACGGATTACAAAAAAATTTTTTTTCTACAATGGCAGGACATAACACACACTACCATTCATCATTTCTTTATGTGGGCTACTAAAAGGGAGAGTGGCAGTCATGTGACGTAAATAATAACAATATTTTCCACGACCCCTGCAACAATACTGTAGCTTGTTGTTTTTCCAACGTCTGAACATGTAACACATCTGAATATTTAGATGTATCATCATAGAAACCAGTCTCTTCAACTAAAGATACATAAGTCGAGCTGTCATCATCTTGGAATAAATTTCTAGGTGTTTTCTTTAATTTTCCTTTTGAACAATTTGCCCTTAGTCTTCAACTTGTTCCTTTAGTACCCTTTTTTGAATCTTCTTTGTTTTATTTTTCAGTTTTCTTTATTGACCTGTCTTTCTCTTTTTTTTTCTAACACATTTTTCATGGGAGTTCTGGCAAAGATTTTTGAGTGTCATTTAGTTTTAGTTGACTTTGTGGGCTTCTTGTTTAATGGCCGTGCACTATTGAGTACCATTAGCAAACATTAGCAAAATATGTAGATAACTGTGAAGAATCAATAGCTGTAAGTAGAGATTGTGATCAAGTAATACCTGTTGATTGTGAAACGAGATTTATACTGGGTACTAAAGACGAGCGGCTGTCACGTGACATAAACAAAGTTTCTCGAAGGCATTGGGGTTGTTTCGGCACACGACAAGAATTTCTAAGTATCTATATTGCAGTAGCTCCTGTCACACACTTTCCCCTAAATCTGATTTCTATTACATCCTTTTTTATTGTCTTGATTACCACATTGAAGACTAACTCTTGTAGTCTTATAGGATAATCATAATTTAAATTTGACCACTTTAGATCAAATATTTTAAAAAACATATAAAAGTGACAATGACATGAATAAATCCTGGTATGGTGTAAGAATCTACACCTTTTAGTGGTTTATTTTCAAACAAATTACTTTCAAAATGTATTCCACATATTGGTATCTTTAAAGCTAGTCCTTAAAATAAATTCCAAAGAGAACTATCAATCACTTTCTGTCCATCCTCGGTTCCATCTGGTCTCTTTAAGTATTTAAAGGAATATAGGTAAATAGAATTGGTTGGATTAAAAATTTAATAATAACTGAGAATTGTTTATAATTTCCGTAATTACTACAAAATATAGTGCTAGAAAAACATGTAAAAATATGATAAAAATAAAAAAGGGGGGAAATTGAATTTGAACCTTGGAGAAATTAGAAAGGACAAAGATAAGAAAAGAGTGATAGAGTAAAATTAGAAACTAATCACATTTTCAGATGTTTTTATTTATGCATATGGATAATAAGTTGTTAATGAAATTCATGTTATTCTAAAATTACTGGTAAAATTGAGGAAGAATATGTTCTATGGAAGAAAATAATGGAAAAATATAATAGAATATTAATTCTTATGATCCATCGCGGTCAAGCTCAGAATTTAACAGATATGATCAAAAGAAAGAAGTGAAGTATAGTAGTTCTAAGTAATTTCGAAAACTAAAATTGATTTTAAAAATTCTTCTCCTGGTGTATAGATGATACGTTGCATTCTAACATAAGCTATATTTTATCCAATGAAGTTGCTGTAAAAGGAACTAAAATGATCAGTCAAAAGAATTTCACAAAAAGGTTTCTGAACTGTACAACATAATAAATTGAAATTTGTATACATTTAGATGCAATTTATTTTGTTAGAGACAATTTAAACAAAAATAAAACGAGAAACCACCATTTTAAATTTAGGGATAGTTTTAGAAGAAAAGGCTAATTATCTTAAAAACAGTTTTTTTTAGCCTAATTTTGTGTGTGATATTTGCAAAAATTGCTTTCTGTGGTGTAAAGTAAAGTAATTCTTCAATTATGTAATCTAAATGTTGACCCTACATCTGCCTGCCTTTTTTTCTGTCCCCGCCCGTACTCTCGTCGCCTCCGACGACGCACAGTGGGTCATTTCAGTGATTTAAATGCAGTAAAATTGATTGTGTAAAGTAATTAAGTATACAGATGGCTTAAGTTACGATGTTTCAATTTAAGTTGTTTTGAGTTATATCAAAAAATACTTTAACACCATTCCTCGGAATAGTGGTAATTGTTTCGATTTACATGTAGTCGTCGTACACTGTAGTCGTCTCAAGTTTGAGCAACATAAACTCCTTTGGTTCGAGTGTCTGTTCTTTGCGTAAGGAGTTGCAAAGATCGTGCACGCCATATTACTGTGATAGACAATGGGAGACCAAACCTGTTATAGTTTTCTTTGATATTTTCTTTTATTACTTGTTTAAAGTTTGCATAAAATTATTGAAATTGAATTGCTTCTATGCCACCTAAACGAACAAGTAATAGTACAGTGCAGAAACAAGTGGGAAAGACGATAACAGGGGAGGTTACATCTAAGATTTTAAAACATAAAGATCATGGATTGTCCGTCTCATTAATTGGACATGAACTTATTTACTGCATACAACTTTGTAGACAATGTTGAAAGATAAAGATAAATTTGCTACAGCTTTACTTTTTGTTTCTCTAAATAGCCCTATCGTACAAAAAATAAATGCTTTAATTTCTGAGATAGAAAATGTTCACAACAAGGTGTCTTATTGTTAACACTGAAATTAGCGATACGTACAAGTGTTATCAAGACCTTTATGATAGTAAGAAAAAAGAAGCAAAACCAAACTAACATTGAGAAAATCTGTCAAATGAATGTGTCTCTTCACATTTTTTGGTCTTACCTGCACTCTATTTGTAATTGGGCAGACAATTGGTTCAGGTTTCTTACCTCTGCATCTGTCGCTTCCATCCTGCGCCTCTTCCCAATTAGAGCAAGCATATATTCTATTTTATATTAACATTAAAAAAGAAATTGAAGAAGTTTTCTTTATGATATAATGAAAGACCAAAATATACTAAATTTTGAAGAAATAATAAATTATTTAGAAAGTGACTATTATTGAACTACGGCACTACTGATAATAACATAAAAACAATAAAACAAAGATTTTCTATATTTATTATTTAAAATCTTTTGACAGATCAAGTGATTGAAGCAAGCGTCGAAAAACTGAAAAAATCTGGTCAACTGTCGGAGATGATGTCATTGTCCACGATGCACAAATATCCTTAAGGATACAAGGAAAAAGAGATGCATCGAAAATTCTTAAGGAAATAACAAATTATCCTACTCGAGCCCATGAATATAGAAAAGCAGTCAACGAAAAAGGAAATAAAGATAGTGTTACTGCTTTGACACCACTAAAAGTTTTGACAATGTTCCTTTGTTGACCTAGCAAGACGTCAGTACGAGATCATCCGAAAGACAAATAAGGTGTTTTGTCCTCCACATTATCAATTGTTACAAACAACACAAGAATGTTATCCTCCAAAGGAGTGTTTATGGGTATGCGGAAAGCAGTTTACAAAGCCTTATTGACAATACCGTTACACTATTTTTAATTTTCTTGGAAGAAGTGCTACTAAAAGAAAGAAATTCTTTAAATATAATTTGTAAATGAGATTGCGATGGCTCTCAGCAAGCTAAATACAAACAAAAATTTGATAATGACAATGAATCAGATGCTAATTTATTTTTGAGATCATTCGTGCCACTTTAAATAGTGTGTGGAAGGGATAGTAAAAAAGTCATATGGCAAAACCCCACTCCTTGAAAGTGTTTTACATTTGACATATAAACCACCTGTTAAAAAATATAGGGAAAGGAGAACTGAAAGAGAAAAACAATTGGAAGCACAAAGACCAAGATCATCCAAGACATGTTTCAGACTAAAATTGGATTATTGGTGGACATGCCACAACAAATTTTGGAAATATCAATGGTGGTAACACCAGGGAAAATCCCCATTTGATAGCAGACATGACCAGGATAAACTATGATTTAATTGATTGATTAAAGGTCATATTAGAATCTATTTCAAGTAGACATCGAATTATTTCACAAAAATACGACCATTATGCCAAAGACACAGCAAAATTATATACAGACCTATATGGATGGCACCCTATGACTGACCATGCATAAAATATTAATACATGGGCCAACTATAATTGAACACTCTTTGTTACCAATATGTCAGTTATTGGAAGAGGCTGCAGAGGCCCAAAATAAACTTTTCCTCATATATCACGAAAACTTTGCTAGGAAGTTTTCGAGAGAACAGTGTAATCTAGATGTGTATCACAGATTCCTACTGAGTTCAGATCCACTGATAAGCAGTCTGAGACCTGGGCAGAAATCTATTTCAAGAAAATTTTGCCCTGAGACAATAGTAATGCTAATACCGGCTGATTCTAACACCAAACCCGATTCAAATGGCGAGCAACAAGACAACTCTATTACTGAATAAATATAAAATTAGGGTACCAACATTATTATTATTTTTTTGTTTAAGTTTGAAATTGTTACATAATTATTAAATCTTACTACACATTTTAATAGATTTTATATATGACTGAAGTATCACCAAGTTAAAAATAAAATATTTCTTATGTTTGTTTTGAATAACACTGTTTTTTATTTACATAACAAGTTTTTTATTTATATACCCAGGTTTTCAATTTCTTTCATATGTATATATTTTGTTGTGTTAGTACTCATATAAAAATATCTCAAAAAGGCCTCTGCTATGCATGTCTTTAAAAGTTTCGGGGCGAAGCACGTGGAACCCATAGAGACGACATTTATTTAATATGAATATTTTTTACTTATTTTTAAAAAAAAAAATAGTGTTCATATACAAAATATACTTTTATTAGGTATATGAGACCGCATAGAAATGATATGAGTGAAAAAAATATTTTTGGATGGATAAATATTGAATATTGACCTATGTGCGACGTCCAATCATCTGTAGTTAAACTGATTGCTCTTAATTCTAATAATTTACTTTTTTCCATGGTGCTAGAATATAGTTTTGGAATCAAAGAAGTTGACATCGTTTTCCTCCTTGGCATCATAATTGGAGCAAATAAATTCAACATCTTCTACCAAACTAAATAGTTGATACTCTTGCACAATATCTCAAATTAACTGCTCATCTAGCTGTTTGATCAACTTACTATTATTGGGTTTTTGATTGTGCATAACCAGTGGTGTAAGAAACGGGATGATTAATTCTAATTACAGACTTAGCTGTTGAAGAAATTATTGTAGAATTGGTTACTGTTGGTATTTTTTGGGAAATAGAAAAAACAGTAGGATTCACATCGTCTTGCTCTCTGTAAGAAAAAGGTTCAAGTGGCACAGTACTATGCAATTTATTCATGTGCCTCGCTAAATTACCAGTCGTACCTCCTGTGTAGCTCAGCACTTTGCTTTATTCAGATCTACTAAAGGAAAATGTTTCAACACTTTGTTTCTTTGACAAAAAAAACATTTTATAGCAGTAAATATATACAATTCACGAATACACTATTATATAAAGAATTTAAAAGAAACAAAAAAATATCATTAAACGATTATTCCATCAATATTATTATAAAAACCGCCGCCAATATTTTTTAGTCTTTAAATTTTCTATAAAGTGGTCGTAGTTCACAATTCATGTAGCAATTCCTATATGACTGCGCTGAAAGTCCAATGACCAATCCAAAAAATCCTAAAGACGTTTATTTATTTTTCAAACATTAAAAATTGTTGACATATTTTAAACAATCCTTTGAAAAGAAACACCAACAACAAATCATTTATCTCAATAATAGCAAATAGATTATTGCTCATCTTGAATGAGACGATAAATATGATATAAAAGTGAACCCACATTGCTATCTGAAAAAATAAAATGGTGACTGGCGACCAAAAGCGGCACGACTTTCGGTGCCCATAAATTATAAACTGCAAAGTCTGTGATCGATTCAATTAAATGAAAGGGTCATGTGGACCCGATAACTTGTGACATCTTTCACGAATAATTGCAATTCCCAAATTTGATTATTTGTTCATGCCTACCATAAATCTTCAGAACAATTCTAAGCTCCATAAAAATCAGTTAAGCAAGCTTGAAGATTTTTCTGGTATGGGGTATTTTTCTTTCAGTGGGTTAGGAGATATTTACAGAATCAAGAATATTCTGGAAAAAAGGTTACTGTATTGAAAAGCCCTGCTATTCCTCTAGGAAGCTATTATTTGGTCATAGTTTAATCTTTCAATAAGATAGTGGTCCCAAACACACCTGCAAACTCTGTATTAATTTTCTGATATACCTTTTATGATTTGTCAGATATAGAATTAGCTCCGATTGTTGAAGTGGCCCCTCAAACTTTCCACCTTATCCAATGGGATGAACTGAACCGAAAAGTAAATAAAGTGAATGTCAGTTATGCAGAACGTCTTTTGTTGGTACTACAAACGCTGCGAGGAAAAAACATTCCATACTGTGTAAAAACCTGATTAAAAAAACACTACATTTAGTCAAAAATTTTACATCTTGTAAAAATGTTTTAACATTATAAAAAAAGATTAATAGTATAATCAAAAGATCACTTGTCGTTGCTATTTTTAATATGACAGATCTTTTTTGGTTTTATTAATTTTTTCGTCTTTTACTTTGGCTGAAACTTTTCGCTAGCTATGTACTTCAAATTTATCTTCAGGGCTATTGCAAACTCAAATCAATTTTTAACTCGAATCATCATTTTAATCATAAATACGTCACAGATATGCAGATTTTTATGAAATTAATCATTAATCAGGTTAAAGGAATTAATTAAATTTAACTCTAGTTATTAATTTAGTTATTATTAATTTTTCTATTGCATTATGCACTTCACTTTTTTAAGGTGGCTATGATTCGCTGCTATACTTGTGTGTCAAACTTATTTTTTAGTTACAAAAAAATTCATTCTAGTGTGAGACAAAAAATATATTACATATTCCTTTCCCAACACAAGCGTAAAATATTTCATAAATATAGACTAAGCAGTTGTAGTGTGGAAATGAGACAAACTAATAAATAAACTCATTTTGGCATTTGTAATATTGCTAGTTATAAAATCATAACTATTTACTATAAACTCCGTTGAAGCAATGTTTACTTAATTAGCCATTGTTTCATTCTGTTTCTATTTGAGATGTAATATATAATGATGTTTAAGTAGCTCATTGTAATTATGTACAGATGCGGTGTCATATTCCCCTTAAATTTTGTGGGAAACAGCACAGTGGTCAGTTTTCTGCTGTCAGGACTTGAAGATATTCTGTTTAATAGGTACACTGCACAATTCACAGTTTCAACCATAAGTTTTAATGATATGTCTCTTGCATATAACATTAATATGGAACTTTCTATAACTAAATGTATTTCTCTCTCCACTCGTCCATTTTGATCAGTTTTATATGGAGCACTTTATTCATGAATAATTCCTTTCCAGTTAAGAAAACTTTAAACATTCTATTTACATATTCAGTACCATCTTCATGCAATATTTTAAGATTATGCATAAATTAATTTTTTACTATGGCATTATGTATCTTGAAATATTCAAAGATATTAATTTTTCTTCTTAATAATGTATACATGTTTAAAGACTGATATAGCATCTTTTAAAAAAAAACAAAATATTTCATAACTTGAACAGACTTCAGCTCATTGAGCCTGGAAATATCACTATAGACCAATTCAAGTGGATTAAATGAACTTGCATAGATTTCTTAAAAGGCAATCACATTTATTAGCCATATGCACATACTTCACGTATAAGATCACAATTTGTGGTCCCTGTGTTCATTTCTTCGTCTACCCCTTTATCACACATATTCTTAATTTCTTTATAATTAACGTGGCCTAACCTTTAAACTCTCATTGTACTAAATTACATTTTTCACTTAACACTGGCTTTATGTCAAGTTCCTATAAATTATTCACTTTTAGTTTAGCACGCATTGGTAGTCTATTGTTGAGCTTCAGTATCAAATTTCACTTTTTTAAATATGCATCATTTTACCTTCTAACAATAAGACTTTTTTTTAATTAGTTCTTTTGCCACAGGCTTTCAGTTGCTGTTTATCGTTCAAAACAAGATGATTTCCACTAAATTCTGTCAGTTCTTTAAAATATTCACACTTAACCTTCATATGACCAGTTGCTCCTCTGCCCAATATCTAAAAATCTTGTGATTTGCATTCTGAACTTTTAGAAGATGAACTTCTACAAGTACTATTTTTAGGTGCACGATCATCTCTAGTAAGGTGACCATGCATGTTTCCGTTTTGCTGTTAATCATCATTATGATATTGATTGACCCTGGTGAATTTCTGGTAATGACTTTCTTCAGTCTCACTTTTCAACGTAAACAACCATTTCATTTTCTTTGTCACATTCCAAACTTGTTTTTTCATCCTGTAAACACAACAGTAACAAACATACCTGTACAGTTATGTTACTACAATACAAATTAAATAACTGTACTGTTATGTTTATTACTGTTTGTTGTTTGCACATGTATGTGAATTTAGAAGGTGAAGTGCCTAGTATTTTTTGATGACAGCAGTCTCTTAATAGCTTTGCTGATCTCTTGAAATTGTTTTGCTAAACTCTCCACTTCACTGATGTTTTGAGCCGTAATGTCTGCAGGTGTTTTTTTTTTCTTGTATTGATTAAATATTTTATGATTTATTATTCTATTTAATAAATTTTGTATTATTTCCTACGCCATTTCACAGTTTTCAGTCAATATAATCTATTTGAATTGATTTGAAGAACAGACATACCTATGGTTGGAAAGTATATATATATATATATAAATATCCTTTAATCTTCAAGGCACAAATGATTTGGAATTTCCACTGGTGAAAATGTTGCCACAAAAGTTTTCCACACTCATTCTTTGTCGTTCATTTTAGGTCTTTAAACTTACAAAATACTTCTTTACTGTTTTCTTATCATAATCTCATTAACAGAGAGCTTCCTTTGTCCGTAACTTATTCAAAATACTATTGTCTTGAAGTGATTTGATAATTAAAATAGGGATATATTTGGGTTTACAAATATATATATATATATATATATATATATATATATGTTGCTCTTTATTATTATTACATATATATATATGTATATATATATATATATATATATATATATATATGTGACTGTATGTATATATATATGTGTACACAGTAAGAATAATAGTCAAGCAGGGAGCAACTAACTACACCATCTGTTGGTGACTTACCACCAAAACTTATCTGGCAGGAAACACGTAGTTTTATTATTAACAAATGATGACAAGTATAAAATGGTAATTGTATGACAATAATAACAATTGACAATGTGTGAAATAAATGAAGACGCTGTAATAATAATAAAGAGCAATAGACTGTAATTTAAATTCAGGAAGTGACGGCAACTTATGAAATTCATGAAGAATAAAAGTGTATCAAAGAAAAGAAGAAGACTGTACTTACATAATAAACAAGAATGGTGAAAATAAGTTAAACAGTGTTTGAAATTGGATCATTAGTGAATATATATGGAAAATTTTACTTGATACAATTAAAAAAGTCTGAGGATTTATAATTTTATCCCTTTAATGTGTACATTACGAATTAAGAAAGTGTGACTATAAAGATAAATAAAAAAATATTAAGTATTTGGTTTTGTTGAATATACATTGATTAAAAACATGTACTAATATTGTTGTGGAATAAACTAGCGATTTGCCTCAGTTTCGCACTGAGGCATGTCGCCAATTTAGCTAGTGGTAAGTCACTTTATTTCATTTTAGTGTAGACAAAGAAAGTGTGTAAAATATTTCTTTGTTACATAAAATGTTTTTCTCCCAGGTTCCAAGGTGCCAAAATGAAGTCTTCGTATGGGTAAAATTAAATTGTTCACTTAAGACCTTTGATATGGATTTGTTCTTCCATGAGTTGCACTATTTCCCCTGTATGTTCCTCTTCTTCGTGCATTACTACATTGCACTGAAAGTCATTAAAATGCCTGTTTCTACTTTTACATCCTTTCAAAACCTTTTCAATTCTCTTAAACTACTGATCAAAATTATAAAGTGTGATAAGTAAATTTATATCTGCTAAAAATCCATAAAATAACTATGACATTCATGTTAATGAGGATTAATAAATGAACCAAAACATCGCCACTTTTGTCACATATACATTTTTAACTTAAAAATGGCTACTATGGCTTACCTATAAAAGACAGATAAACGCCATGGTGAAACTATATATAGACCTTTTTAATACCTACAATTCCTTCATATGTTTCATTAGTATATCTATAATAGACATGCCAAGATTCATCACAAAAGTGCTCACACCAGTGACTTTTCTCTAACTATATCTATATTATTAACCATATCTCAAAAGGTTTACAACATATGTATATATTATATAGCCTATGATAAACTGGAGACCATATATTGTCAATAGGACTAGAAGTTTTTGTATGAGTTCCTCAAAAGCAAAACAAACATAACTTTCCTCTTTATTATATTAATAGAATAATTGGGAAAATTAATGATTTTAAGAAGACATGAGTGAATTAAGAGTCTGATGAATAATAATGTAAACAGCCTTAAAATGGAAAACACATGAAAATCAATAAAACAAAAAAATGTCAGAATGAAGAGAATGATTTGGTTTATCATTAAGATAAATATTTTATCTGCTACACATTTTAGAATTTTTTGAAATAAATTGTCTAAAAGGTTTGTATTTATACCTACATATAAAATTACAAAAAGAGACAATATAAGTGCATAAAGCAAATATAACAGTTTCAGTTGGGAATATCCAAGCAGGGTATACAGACAGCTGTATTGAAATAAAAGATGAACACAAGATGACTGTTGAGCCAAACATTTCAGAACAGAGGACCTCTCTGACTTAGATTTTACATTACACCAGTTTAAGGGCTTGAGGGTAAAGAGGAAACAGTGCCACAAGAGCCAGTAATCAACAAACGAGTCAGAATACCCCCGAGTGTTATAATTACACAAAGTTCTGTACAAGTACAACGCTGAGTTCAGAAGCCACCAGTGATCCTATCGGTGTTCAATAAGCTCTGGAGAGTCCAAATAGAGAAGAATAGTTTAAGGCAATGAGGGATGAGCAGCAAGCGTTTGATGAAAACAAAACGTGGACTCCAGTGGATGAATAACCTTCAGACAAGACAGTGATAACAGTGCAGTGTGATAAAGAGCGCATTAAGTAGCTAAGGGCATTGCTCAGAGGCCTGACATTGAATACTATGAGATCTCTTTCCCAGTTGTAAAATATTCTACTCTGAAATTATTGTTTGCTTTATCCATACAGCTAAATTTTAAGATCATTCTTTTAGATGTGAAAATAGCTTTTTTAATGGCTTTCTCAAAGAAGACATTTATATGATTCAACCAGACATCAATTGTGATGTTAACAAGAAAAAGTTACTATGAATTTAAATAAAGCTACCTATGGGTTAAAGCAGTCGTCCAGGTCCTGGTATGAGAGTGTAGAACAATGTATTTGTGAATTAGGAATTTGAAAGTCTCGCATAGAGCCACGTATTTTTACAAAAATCAATGGTACTGTAAAGATTGTCATTGCGTCATATGTTGACGATTTTTTTCATTTATTAAAGTAGTAATAATAAAAAATAGATGAAAAATTATTTTTTGTATTAAGTTCTTACTTTAAGTTAAAGGATTTGGGACATGTTCAACAATGTTTAGAGATGACAGTTAAAATTGACAAAAAATCTAAAGGAATTACATTGGATCAGCAAAAATATGTAGAGCAGTTACTGGATAAATTTAATATGTTAAATTGTAAAATTGAAAGTACTTCTATGAAATGTAATTTATATATTGAAAAACCTGAAACTTGTGATATAGAACTTCCGTATTAACAATTGATTGGAAATTTAATGTATTTATCGGTTCTTACAAGACCAGATATAACTTTTGGTGTTAGTTTTCTTAATCAATTTAGTGAATGTCACACAAATGTTTATTGAAATTTTGCCAGAAGAATATATAGGTATCTTAAAAAAACTAAGAATTATTGTTTAAAATATAAAAGGGATAACATTAAACTTGTTGGTTACGTTGATACAGATTGAACGAGGAACACTGTAGATTTCAAATTTTTTACAGGCTATTGCTTTGTAATGTCAGAGTCAGCTATTACTTGGGAGAGTTAAAAGCAATGAACAGTTGTTCTTTCAAGTATGGTAGCTGAGTACATGCCAACAGCAGAGGGTTGTAAACAAGCTATATATTTAAGGTATTTACTATGTGCATTTGTTTAATGATAACCAAAGTGCACAGAAGGTGGGAGCAAATTATGTGCGTCATAGAAAAAGTAAACACATTGATATTAGATATCATTCATCAAGTATGTAGTTAACGATAAAATTATAAATTTAGAATATAATATTAATAGAACAACTGCTATGCCAGCTGATGTTCTTATTAAAACTTTAAATCCCATGAAACATTATAAATATATAGAGGATACGGGTGTTAATCAAATAGAGTGTTAAAGAAAAATACTGTTATTTTTTAATGCTTGTTTTTAATGCTTGTTGGGGTGTTATGATATTTGAAAACTGTTAACATAAAATAAAAAAATAGCACCGTCTGCTTGCTGTCTTCATAGTTTTGTGCCGTTTTATCTATGAGCTTTTTAGTTTAAATTTGGTTAATAAAAAGACTGTATTTTATCATTCTATTAGATTTATTGAATATTTTATTTTAATACATTGAACTTGGCTGCAATAAATTCTTGTTTCCTTATTGCTTATGTAAACCATTACAATTTTATTTTTACATAATTCTAGACTATTCATATGCTACACATAGAGTTATGCATATTCATCTAGAATATACATAACTCTATGTAACATTCTCACACTTTGGCTTTTAAAAATATTTAAAATTACAGAATAAAGCACAGAGAAGAAAATTAAAATAGGCATAAAAACTTTTGAATTTTTAAATATTAATTGAAGTTATTCAATGATTGATACAAAATTGATGTTTTAGAATTTTGGCAATCGCATTCATTTTCATTTATAATTGCAAATAAATGGAATATTTGTTTGAATAATCGTATTGTTTTTTGTTTTAAATATGTATGTATATTCAATCGAAATAACTTGAATTTTTCAATCCAATCAATTTTATAAGTAATTTTCCTTAAGAATTTAGTCAAAGTACAAATTTTCTTCTTCAAAATTATCATAAAAAAAATATTTACAAATTGAGTATGTAAGTTATCTATAACGAACTATACTATTTGTTTATTGAAAATGTTAAAATGTTGTATGCTACCAAGCAGTATTTATCGAGCAATATTTGCCTAGCAATATTAATTCATATTTAATGTTATATTTATTTTGGCAGTCTTCGAAGCATAAAATACAAAATCTGTTTTCAGGCAAAAAAGTGCAATGTGTTCTGTGCTACAACAAATAAAAGTAAATATACACCTGGAATGACATAATTGAAACCTAAACCAAAAATATTCAAATTTAAACAAGTGAGCATGTGTACTGAAAAAATTGTAGTGGATATGTAAATATGGAGTCTACAAAGATAGTCATCAACTTTCCACAACCAAAGTTTCAATTTTTATTTCACTGGGTAATCAGCACACTTACATTTCTATATTATAATATAGAAATGATATAATAAGATAAAGAAGAATAAGATATAATATTCTGTTAAAATCTTAACATATTGAATAAAACTTTCTGTGACTTCATATTCCTTTATATATTTATTTCCTTACTCTGTTTGTCAGTGATATCCCAGCTAATATACATTCATTGTTATCATATTAATTACGTAAAACTCAACTCAGTTTTTGGAATAAAAACCAGTTCTTTAATTTTTTCATAACTTTAATGTTAATGATATATAACATGTAACGAAGAGTACAGTTCTCAAAAACTATGTTTTTATATACCAACAAAAAAAACCTTTACCAAAAGAACACCACATTCTATTACTCATATATTTATAATGACAATAATTTATACACCTATTCACACTATATAAGAAGCCACCTTCATTGCAGCTTCACCCTGCACTATTGTTTGGTGATTGGCTTCTATGCAGTGTATAGCCACTTTCTGCTTGCATATCTGCAATATATAAATAACATTTTATCAGAATTACTATTGAAAGTAATAGTTAGATAACTATAACTTTATTTGCAAGTGAAATAAAAATATACATATCTGTATCTATATATATATATATATATATATATATATGTATGTATATATGTAAAATTACCAATAATGTGATTTTTCTATATAAGTTTTTGACAAAATAGAATATTTCATAAAACAAAATGTGTCTAACTGAAAATATTTTTGTTTAAAAACAACTTATGTAACCCTCAAGATTTCATATACTTTTACAATTATATACAAGTGAAAATGAACACTTGTATTTGTTTTACATTATATTTGGCATTGTTATCTGTATCTTTATGAACGATGTTATCAATAAAATTACTTAGATTTTTTAGTAAAAACTATATAGTAATATAATATAAAATAAATATCAATAATATAAAATTTTGTATACATGGAGACAACAGGTTTACGTTCCTAGCAAAAGTTAATATAAAATGCTTGGGGACCCTATGTGAATTATGTTGAAACTTACCGCTGAAAGTCCATAGTCTAACCCGCATTCCACAGCAGTTTCTGTAGCAGTTAAAAGAGTAACTGATCCTTGCACCTTACCCATTGGAACATATTTCTCACCAGCCAGACTAATTTTGTGCATCAACTCTGCGGCAGTACTCAACTGCTCCTTTGTATGTGGAAAATCTTTCAAGATGGAATGAATGTAATCTAAACGCGCATTCCGATCCTTTAATGATACCAGGATTTCCAGTAACTATAATAAAAGATATAAAGTAATCTACAAACACTTATAAAAGAAATGAATATGTGATTTCAAAATACCTACTTATTACTAAATTGCTTAAGCGTGATATTATTTTTTGTTCATGTATTATACATATTAATTTTAATAAATTTTTAATTTATTTTCTTATGTAACATTTAATATGTAATATAATAATAACAAATTCAATAAATATGCATTACTTTCGGTATAAACGGATTATTAAAATGCGTGGTTCGTACAGGCAAAGCTGTAGGAATTTGCTTTTATTAAAATAATATTTCAAAATATTAACCATGATATAAAATATTTATATCTTTAAAGTACATGATAACATTTACCTCATAGATATTTTCAGGTTGAAACCAAGTTGTAATATAAGCAAGAATACTGGATTCAATATAAGCTGGAGATGGCTCAATTTTTGTTTTAAAAATGTTACCATGCGTGGATATAAAATTTGGAGAACCATCAACTAATATCAGTTGAACAGGTAAATTGTCCTGAAATGCACAATAATTAGTAAGTTGTATTATCTATTGAGGGTAACAAAGATATACCTGTAAAATATTAGTATACAAGAAAAAACTTGAATATTTTCTAGCATGTATAAACATTAAGGTCATTATTTCATTAATGTATGGCCAAAACTAAGGTCATTTATCCACTTTGAAATATTTTGAAGGGCAGAATTTCTAATATTGAATATATTTGGCGTTAATTTTGTAGAAATTCATTGTTACTTTATTTTTATTCGTAACAAAATGAAACTACGTGATGTAGTATTATTCCTACTTTATTTAAGTTTTTAACCGCAACCTAGATTTTGTTGTATGACATCTTCAGGTGGGCAATTTGTAAAGATTGACTCCTAGAAACTTTCATCACAAAACAATAGCGGAAGTGGGGCTTGTACGGGTTTTCACACTGTTTATGTTCATGGGTTTATGGTAGAGGAGCGGTGTAGTTTTTGTTATATTTTAGAAAGTTACATATTATAAAAATATTTTAATGAGGGTAATAAATGAAATTGTTCAGGTATATGTAATAAATTAAATGGATGTTACTCTCAGTAATGTATTTATACAATACAAGGGCATCTGATGGTTGGAGCAAGGTTAGACGACTAATTATACATGTCTCCCATTTTTTTGCTTCCTTTTGTGATGTATGATTCGTTGGACATGTGACCAGGCTCAAACTTTTTGAAGTGCACTGCAGTATCATTGTTGTCTAACCATATGATGTCTAGAAGATATTAAGTATGGGTGATGATATTTTGTTGAGTTATTCATTTAATATATTAACGTTGATGTCTCTTTTATGTCTATTTATTTCTAATGTTTCTAGGATGTTGAGTTTATTGCCTTTTGTATTTTTTTGTAATACTATATGTAGGGAGCATTGTCAGTATGAGGATGATGGTTATTTTCAATGAGGTGTTTTGCAAAGTGAGATGTGTCTAGTTTGTTATTTTGCCAACTAGCAATGTGTTCTTTGTATCTGGCAGTAAAATCTTTCCTGTTTGACCTATACATACACTATTACAGTCATTACATTTAATACATACCATACATACCACTCTCTTTACATTTATCTATTTTTTCTTTATTATTAAAAAGGGTTTTATCCAAGTTATTTAAAGTGCTATAGGCACACATGATATTATTTATATTTTTATTATTAGTTAAGAGGTTACCTATTTTAATTGATACAGTACTTATCGATGTTATAGATTTATATTAAATTTTATTATTATTTTATACGAACGGGTATATTTCTTGGATTGATATTTTTCACAACATATTCTGATACAGTTTTGTGACAATTGACGGGTTAAAATTATTATTTACTGCGATTTGTTTTATCATTTTTATTTCTTTGCGTAAATTAGATTTTTCTAGTGGGATGGTTAAAGCTCTATGAATCATAGAATGGAAGGCTGCTAAGTTATGGGACCAAGGATATTGTGAATGGCAATTGAATATGGAGTTGGTAAATGTATTTTTTTTTTAATTTATGTTTATTGTCTTCGTGTTTTAATGTGTTATCTAAAAAGTTTAGTTTATTACATAAACCAGCCTCTTAAAAAGTAAACTAGTGACTAATATAGTACACTATTATAAATACATAGACGACATCATCATCTGCTGGAAAGGTACACAGCGACAGACCAGTTTGTCAACTTTGCCAACTTCCTATACAAGAATATAAAATTCACTTTAGAAGTTGAGTCCCGTAATAAACTAAACTTTTTAGATATCACATTAAAGCGCAAAAACAATAAACATAAATTTAGTACATTGAGAAAAGATATAATTACCGATAGTCGTTCACAACACATTTGGTCCCATAAGTTAGCAACCCGCCATTCTATGATTCACAGAGTTTTAACCATCCCACTAGAAAAACCTAATTTACGTAAAAAAATAAAAACGATAAAACGAATTCCAGTAAATAATAATTATAACCCATCAATTGTCACTAAATTGTATCAGAATAAATCACAAGAAATACTAATCCAAGAAATATACCCGGTCGTACCAAATAATTACATCATGATGTCATCACCCATACTTAATATCTTCTAGACATAATATAGTTAAACAACCTTGATACTGCAATGCACTTCAAATTGTTTCAGTCCGATCATACGTCTAAGGAATCACACATCACCAAAGAAAGCAAAAAATGGGAGCCATATATAATTAGTCGTCTAACCTTGCTCCAACCATCAGATGCCCTTGTATTGTGTAAATATATTACTGAGGGTAAACATATTAGTAAATATATGTGTAAATATATTACTGAGTTTAAATTATTACATACATACATACAGTTTAATTTATTACCCTCACTCAAATACTTGTATATTACATAACTTTCTAAGACATAATAAAAACTACACCGCTCCCCTACCATAAACCCACGAACGTAAACAGTGGGAAAACTCGCACAAACCCCACTTCCCCTATGGTTTTGTGTAATATTTAAATGCTGTTGGAAGTTTCTAAGAGTCAATCTTTACAAATTGCCCCCCGAAGATGTTGTCACACAACGAAACCTAGATCGTTGTTAAGAATTTAAATAAAGTAGAAATAATAATACATCACGTAGTTTCGTTTAGTTGTGAATAAAAATTAAGTAGCAGAATTTCTATTTAAACACTTTTCATTTCTTCTGATTTCTTAATGCGATCGTTAATACCACTATGAATTTACATAAAACTTGCAGTGACGGAAGTTTTTGGGCCAAAGGGAGTAATATTAGGGGGGGCACATAAATTATTAATATGTATAAATGTAAATATGCAAAATTATTAATACATATAATTAGATGTTACAAGAAAGGTGGTATATCGGCATGGACCTAGATGTCATCGTAATCAAATCCACTACTGGAAGCAAGTATAGCATTATCAATACTATTGCAGTCTGTTACATTACAGTTGCAATATTTATTAAAATGGAAATTTTTATGATAATAAAATTATAAAAATATAATGTTGTGGAGGGAACTTACAAAAATGACAATATGCATACCTTTTCCAATTTCAAAGCCATCTCAAAAGCAATCATTGCACCAAGTGAATATCCTAGAATAGTATATGGTCCGGTATCTTGTACTGTTCTCATATATTCTATGTAAAAGTCAGCTAAATCTGACAAGGAAGTCAATGGACATGCTGTTGTTAATTGTAAACCATAGACCGGGCGCTCTATTTCAGCTGCAACTTCACTTAACATTCGGACATGTCCTTCTATAGGATGAATCTGTAAATTTATTTGAACATTGGTTTTTGACCATAGCTTTGTTTATGCAGATTTTTTATTAATTTGGTAGAATTTTTCCTTATTAATTATTTCCTCCTCTTAAAATCACCCTTTAATAAGATAAAAGTAACTTTCATCTTATCATCATTATTATTATTATCTATTCTGACTGATAATTTTGTTTATACTTTTATGGATATTTTAAATTTTGTGATGAAGACCTTGTATTGACTTTTAAATATAGACTGTAACGAATAACGTGTTTATTGCTTATACAGGCGATACTCTACATTAAACTGAGTAGAAAACGTCAAGGAAGGTTGTAGTGAAAACTGAGTAGATAACGTTAAAGCAGTTGTAGTAAAAATTATCAACCATTTCTGAAAAAAATCACTGCCAAAGCTGCAATTTGAACGGAAAAAAATTAACCCTTTTTTACACAAACATACTTCAAATATATTCATGTATTAAGTAAACCAGATCACAAAAAATTTTAAAAAATAAGATGTTAAAAATTTCATAAAACTTTTTCTATATCACTAAATAATATTATAACGAAATCGTCTATGCTAAAGTGTTAGGCGTAATGCTGCCAACAAGCTTATCCGCTGTTTGACGGCTTGCCTTTGAGTTCATTTCGGTCAAATTAAGTATTTCTGGAAGCCACAGTGTCTGTTAAACCAGAGACGCTTGAACACATATGTTTGTTTCTGTGTTATGTTATATGATGTGAATGACTTATGCGACATTTACTATTGTAAAAACAATTTCGTTTATTTTTAGTTTATTTCTGATATATATTCCTATATTTTTTTTTGTTTGTACTTGTATGAGTGTATTTGTTTTTATTTTGTTGTTGATGTTTTTATGTTTTTTGGAAGTTATTTGACTAATCCATATCAGCCCTCCATTTGCAGCTCAGCCTTTGCGGGACAATGGTAGTTTTAGATGACTTAATGTCAATGCTGGTATTGCACGTGTACTTGCTCGTGTACAGGAAGAGTTTCTGAATTACTTTACTGCAAACTGAACTACCAGTACTCACTAAGCAAAATATTGATTTTGTATTCATCTGAGCACTGATGCTGCATCTTATTATAGCAGTTAATTTGTCTGGATGTTTATTTCTCAATTAATTTTTCCATAAATTATGATGATAAAATAAATGTGTCCATATAAACTAAATAATAATAATAAATGATTCAGCACGGCACAGGCGGCATGCAGTATCGGCGTGCATTTTGAATCCTTTTAATTACGTTTTGTAAATGAAACACATTAAATATTGATGTTTTCGACAAGATTAAAAATTTTCATATAATTCCTCAAATTTCTCACTTAGGCTAGATTTAATTTGATGCAGAGTATCGCCTATATAAATAATAGACACATTCTTTGTTACGCCTGTATAATTTGGCAAATATGTTTATAATTGAGTACTAATAGAATTACTGCTAAATATATGTTATATCAGACTTTTATTTTAATTTCATCTGTTGTTCTTTATGTTGTATTTTATATTTTCTACTTTTCTTTTTTTCCTTTCACTTTATTTTGTATTTATTATGTACAAATTGACTATGATTTATTAATATGATCTGATAATTCCAATTTAAGAAACTTTTATTTTATCCGTACCAGATATTCCAAAGACTGATTATGATGTAACCATTACTTTGTTTTTCAGTATGATTATAATCATAATTTTATCTATTTAATAGCTATTTTGTCTAAACAGTTACTCTTAACATAAAATAAATATAATGGCTTCACTGCCGATGTTAACATTTAGAGTTGTATGTTTAGAAGCATCAAATTTACTTTTTATTGTCCGCGTCTTATTTTTGATGTGCCTGTATATAATGTTACTGTCAAAAACTTAAAACAAATGTTTTTTTTGATAAATATATCATAATGAGTTTTGAAATGAAGACAAAAAATATCAATCATAGTTAATCGTTTTAGAATTTTTTTACAATATAACAGTTTTACAACAATTATGGAAATTAAAAAAAAAATTAACATTTTAAAATATTATCATTTTAAAAATATTAACAATTTTAGTCTTTGATATTAATATTATTATTTTAGTTTATAAAAATGTATGATATTATAAGAAAAAGAGGATCTAGTAGTATTATTGATTAATTCTGTTACTCGAGTAAAAAGAGAATCAGATATGGTTTGCGGGCAAGTGACTTAAACAAAAAATATAAATTGAATCGAATCACAAACATTTGTTAGTTGAACAAAAAGTAATTCCTGGCGAACAAATTAAATTCCTTTATTTCACACCAAATGTATTTTAAAAAAACCTGACCTGATATTTGAGGCAAATTTAATAGATTATGGGATGTAGAAGGTTTTGTTTTAGAACTGTGAAAAGAATTTTCTTGAGTGCCAAAATATAAAGATTTTTAAATATATTTCCTCCTAAGAATGCTCAAACTAGTTTGAAAAGTCTAGAAAATGGCTGGCTTCTTCTGGTACATCTGTCGCTTGCATGTCTACCCCTTTGGTTAAACCTTGACATTGACATTGGTATTAAATTTACATGGGAATCGAAAGCATTACAACACCACTCACAATTTTCACCAGATAAAATATATTTTGTCCATTGGCATCATCGCAAATAAAATTGGCATTTAAGGTGATATAGAATTATAACACATAACCAATAAGCCAGCATGTAATTGTTAATCTCATACAAGGTTCCTAGAAATGACCATTTCTAATAATGATAATAAAAATGAACTTTAAATTTCGAAAATCAAACTTTTTATTAATGTATTGAGGTATTTTACTTAAATTTTTTTTTTACAAGTTAACAGTGGTTTGAAAATTATGTGCATCATTTCAACATGAATTTAATACCACAAAGTTTCGTTTGAGGATTTTTTACGATTTTTGTTGTAATCTCAGTCAACAATAAAATTACGATAGACTTCGACTTGTATTTTTTAATGAAGCCTCATCCCAAGCAACTGCTTATAATTGATTTTACAAATTTAAGTGTGGTCGTTCCAATCTTCGTGATGACCTACTTGAATTACATCCCTCAACATTAACTGTTGAAGCTAACATCATTGATAAGCGACTTATGATAAAGATTAACAATAAAGTTGTATAACCCGATTCGTTGTTTAGATATCGTTGTTTAGGCATATGTGTCAAGGATGGAAAATTTTATATGAACATTTAGTTCATATAAAATTTTGTCCTGACCCTGTGATTTGACCGAATATCAAAAACAGCTTCACCTTGGTTGGTGTCGCAAAATGTTGGAAACATTTGATAGAGGTCACTTAAATGTATATTCAACATTGTCACAGGTGATGAAAGCATGATATACTATTTTAAGCTCGAATGTATGAATAGGCTGCGTAGTGGGTGCTTCCTTCTGAAGAGTTGCCTATAAAAGCAAAGAAATAACGAACTGCTGGCAAAAAGCTCTTTCTTCTAATCAATGGGTTATCATACTATCAGTGATATGGTTACACCAACCTGTTGTTTTGAAAAAGATTTGAAAGCAACGTCGTCTCAGTAGAATCTCCTTCGTCACGATAATGCCTCTGCACACTCAGCCAGATGAACAATTAAAAATTTTACTGCATTTAGTATAGAAATTATGGGACAACCAGCACACAGTCCCAACCTCATACCATGTATTTTCTATTTGTTCCCAAGAATATAAGATAAATTTCAAGGAATATGATTCCCAGATGCCGGGGAAGAGATGGCTGCCTTCGAAAAGATTGTGGAAAAGATATTCAAGGAAAGGTGTACCGACATCTTCTCTCAGTGGTTCTTTCGAATGAAACACTATACAGAGTGTCACTGAGACTATCTTGTATATCAATAAATAAATTACGAACTCAATAGTTGATTCCGTTTTCAGTATTCTAAAAACTTGCAATGTTACTACATTTTCTCACATTTACAATGCAAAGACAGAAAGTATTATATTATAGATAATGTATATAGTAACCTAAATGCATTTCCAAATTACAAAGAAATTGGAGCAATGCTCTTTCATTAAACTATGACATATAAGTGAGTAAATTGCTTACAAAGAATACAGGCAGTTTGTCATATGCGTTGGTTTCTTTAGATGGCAATTTCACTAATACTTCTGTCGCCACTATATCATCTTCGCTATGTATTGGGGAAGCCTTTTCACTTTCAATGGCTTCTTTTCCATCATTAGTCGATATTCCATGTCCTTCTTCTGTAAACAAAAAAAAAATTTTTTTTAGTAAGTACGTACAAGTATAGTAAATAAGTACAAGTATAGTCCGCTTTGTTTTTACAACATTATACATATGATATTTAAATGGGAGATAAATTTAAATATGTAACTATATTACCTATTTTTTTTAACATATCAAATGTCAGTAATTTCACCTCAGCTGTCGATAATGATAAATCAAAGTTTCTTTCTAGAGTTTGTTTTATTTCAGTGGTCAAAAATGAATCTAGGCCCAACTCGGATAGTTTGGTTGATCCTTCAATAGTAGTTAAATCCTTTATACCTGTAAAACAAATAATGTAATAGAAATAATAAACAACTGATCTTCAGAATGACGTTGTGATTTATCAGTGTCCAGAACTGAAATATGTAAAGGTCCTTTTCCTATATAATAAATCATCAGAATTAGAAGCTAGGTAGAAATATATTGAGAGAAAGTAAGAATTAAGGCGTACTAAGTCTTAGAGAAGAGTTGTATAGTCTAAGTAAGTACAATGTATTTACTTAGACTCTACGACTCCTCTCAACAACTTCCCAACTATGAACCAGAAATTAACAAAAATATCTATAAAAACCTTTTAATTGGGAATACTTGCTTATTGGAAAATGTAAATATATTTTTTAATTTTGAGTCTATATCTCAAAAAATTTTTATTTTTTACAGTGATGCATTGCGATCACATACATAAACAGGTTTCAATAATTTATTTATTTCAACCTTTAATGTACATGTGAAATACATACATTTGGCGGACTTATTTCTGCAGGTGCAATTTCTTCCATTCAACGCAATTGTTACAAATGAAAATTTTGTAATATGGAAGATACTAAAAGACAATCATAACCTTATCTATTGTAACATTAATATATAGAAATATTAATAAAAAGCAAAAATACATTATAAAAATAAATAAGCAAAAATTAAAGTGCGTATAAAAAAAATGCCTAATTGCAAATATTGACAGTGGGATTGGGAACAAAGAAAGGAGAATAAAATGGAAATAAGGAAAGGCGTCCTACCTTTCCTTATTCTTATTCCTTAAGGGATTATAAGAGGAAGAAATTTTCCAGACGCCCTTTGAAAACATTCATAGAAGGCGAGTTCTTGGTATCTAGATACTGTCCATTCCCAAGTTTTACAGCTTGTATGTATTGTATTGTATGTTTGAGAAAAAGGAAACTAAGCTAGTTTTCAGACCATAGCCCTATACCACGATTAGACAAGTAACTAAATCTGCTTTTGTTTATTTCTGTGGTCAAAAATGAATCTAGTCTAGGAATCTGCTTTTAGGTATGTTAGATACATTGTATATATGTGTGTAAGAATGTATTGATATATAAGATGTGCCCTAGACTGAGAAATAAATTCATATTTTTAAATCAAAAACGAAGTGGATGCACAAATTTTGAAAACATTCTAATTTTTTAGGGAAATTCTCAGCAAAACCTGAGTAGCATACATTTGCATAGTCAAGCAGTGACTATAAAAATGTATGACAGGAGTCAGCTTTGGTTCGAACAGCTGGATTATTTTGATGACGCTTGCGGAAGTGTCTACTGCTGAACATATATTGACTAACATCATTTACTCGAAGTTGCCGGCAAACATCAAACAGCAAAACAACAAAACAAAAAGTCTTAAACAGTTGACATATAAAGAATTGGTACGTTGTTTAATGTTATATGCAGCAGATTTCATAGCTTAATTTTAGAAAACAGTCTTTGTCTACCAATTACAATACCTTGGGAGTTACTTGGATTAACTAACAGATTGAAGCGAGGTCTTCATTGCGGGTAATGAAGATGATTGTTGTAGAGTTTACATCGTGATGGGCATGTATTCTTAAATCTTCAGCGTAAAGTTGATAATAACTATGTTTATATCCAACAACCCCATCAATGAATATTGAGAAAAAGGGGTGGAGAAAGAACCTCTCCTTGAGACACACTAGCTGATAAATCTATCCAAGTTAATAAAACATCAATTAATTATGGCTAAACTTATATAATCTATGATATTCAATAATGCTGTTACTATGACTAATTTTGGAACCAGATGGAAGTGCATGTAGAGATTTATAAGTGTTAAGATATTGAACGAATTGGACATTGACTATACACGCAGAGACTTTCAATAGAGGTGGTAGTATGAAAATGAGTCATTAGGATGTACAGGCAATAATGTTTTTGGTAAGGGAATTACTATATATATCCCTTCTTCAGTTCAAGAGGAAAAGTTGCAATGATTAGAAATTAGTCAGTAATAACAGGGAATACAACATCTAAATAAATTTGAGAGCTTTAATACTTAGACCATCGCACCCATTGAATTGATTTTTTGTCACCAGAAATGTGAGAATTATCAACTCTTAAAATGCTAAGGAACTTTTTAATATTTGTAGAAGAGCATTGGCATATGGAAAGGCAGATATAATGCGTTTTGGGACTTCTACAAACCTGTGTCCACCTTTCTCTAAATATTCTAAATTTCTCCCAGGTTGATGAACAGGTGTTTACTTTATATTTGATTACGACTCAATCAAACTTGACCATAACTTTTCTTATGACACCATTAAGCGATGAGTTCGCTTTTCTTTTAATTTTAACTTGCTTAATAGGCACATGTTTATCAAAGAGACTGATGATACGTTTCTTGAATGAACAAATTTTTCGTCAAGTCGTTTAATGGCTAAAATATTATTCCAATCAATGTGATGGGCATCCTCAGGAAAACATGGTAAGTCGATACTGTTAAAGTTAAATTAGAGCTTCATGATTGCAAGTATCTTGTCTTATGATTAGTAAAATTATATTTATCCTAAACTGGGAAACATTTTCAAATAATTTCAAATTAAAGTAATAAATTTTGTATTGGTTACTCTAATTACAACTGATATTTTCAAAAAGGCCAACATCATTTTTTGATTTTGTGTCCTTTGCTTTATTCTCTCCTGCCAAGGGGACCGGCAATATACAGTTTGTCCTGATTTTTGTTTTTACGTTATTATAAATATTTTTATTCCTTATTTATTCCATGCGACATAATGAATGCAATTCCAATGGTTTAAACCATGTCCACAGCAAGCAACAAAGCAAATGGTTGTAGGTGAGAAGCTTTTTTCATTGCGTGTTGCACAGGAGAGAGAATGGGATACCCGTCCTACACACCACTTGCTCACTCATGTTCGCAGGTTGATTTAAAACAATTATTTTTAATTGATGCCACGTCTTTTATTTTCTATTTTGTTGAAATCCCTACATTAGAATATTGATTTTGTTAATAATGGCTAGTTCCATAGCCATCTTCATTGCTACATATGAAGTGAAAACAAAAATACAAGCATGCATATGTTTAAAATATAAAGGAAAAAATTACGTATGCTTGAAAAAAGATGACGATGACAGTGTTCATATATCTAAATATTATTTGTGTCAAATAGTGTTTCAATGACTCGCGGTGAGGTAAATATACACACAGTTTATCCTTAAAATATTAAAGAGAACAAGAATAAAAATCAAATTTTGGATACGTTTCTTAAGTATAACTTTGTAAATTCTGATGAAGGGGAGATGGTTGCTGAAATTGTAAAATTTCACCATGTTGCAAAACTTGGAGTTTCTTTTCTTTTCACAGAATGGAATGTTATCATATGTGTGAAAATTTTTGGTGGTTCTAACTTGAGAGTAAACTAACTTGAGAGTGTATGTTTTGGATCCCACTTACATTGAAAGTCATCTCACAGATTTGAAAAGTGCTTTATGGTTCACTTTTTCATCAGATGCTACAAATTATGGCAAATTAAAATTCTTAATGATATAAACAAATATCAAAGATTGACAACATAGTTTGGATTATGGCTGAAATATGCATCAACATATATTGTTGATAATGTTAACTTAAATTTTAAAAAGCATAACTCAGTACCCCAATTATTAAAGCAATTAAATATGTATTACCAGCCAGCTGTCTAACTCATTTACGTCATCATTATGGTAAAAGGACCTGCGAAAAATTTGATAAACTTGATATTGGAAGTATATGAAAAATGTGGTAAACTTGATTTGTGAAGTAGCTTAAAGATCTGTTTGTAGAAGCTAATTTGAGATATAAAAATATATTGATGCATATTGTAAGATGTTAGGGGATTTTCATTACTACCAGTTGTCAAAAGAGTTTTATGGTTTTTCAATTTTAAAAAGTATTCTTTAAAGCTGTGCAAAGAATGTTCTATTGTTATGGGGACAAAACTTGAAATGATTTACACAGGTAGCAAGCCCTACAGATTCGTATTCCAGACATTTGGTATTCCTATTTTTATCATTATTACCATAATTTACTCCAAAAATCCTTTTCTTATATGTAGTGTTGTTGCCAAAATATATTGCTTCATAGCACTATATAGAAAATATCAGAGAGCTCGGTTATTTGTAAGGATCACGCACCATACACTTTTACCATAGAGTTTTACTTGTTCCACCGACTGAAGTGTGTTTACGTTTTCATAAACAGTAAAAGCAAAATACACCAATAACCAATTGAAACTACATAATTTGTAAAAAGGTGATGATCTCATGGCTTTCAAGAATTTAGAATCTTCTTAACTAATATTAACTATGAATGTGTATATGCCATTTGCAAAGGCTCCACATATACTTGTTCATATCCAGATAGATAAAACCTTATGTATACTACAGGAAAGTTTGAAGTTATATAACTGAAGTTAGCTGATTGTGCATTTTTTTAATACTATTGACTGTGAATATTTTTGTAACCTGTGGCGTTACTCTCTCATAATTTTAAGATTTTGGTATCATTTATTGACTGATCTTAAATTCTTTCCTATACTGTTGATATAGTTTTCACCAGCATCAGTTCATAATTAATTTTCACAAGCTTCAGTTCATAGTTAATCTTTTGGTTTATGTCATACACTGAATGAGAGGAGAGCCAATGAAAAAATTTAAGGCCAATAAATTTTTTATTGCTTTCATTCTAAAACTGATCAGGTCTGATACCACAGACTATTAAACCACCCCTTTTTCTTTCGAACACTCAAGTGGTTATGTAAATGAGTTTTTTTTCTGCATGACTAAATATTCAAGCGATCAATAAAGTAAGAATTTAGGGCAGAGTTTACGAAAATATTGGTTTTTCATTCTAGTCTGTATATCATAAAAATATTACTTTTCAGGATTAAAGGAAAAAGCAGATGCAGCAATGCATATCAGAAACAGACAAGGTTATGAGAGATTCTGCCACCAAATAAAATGAGAGCAATATTGAATTTTTTGATACAGATAAAAATGAAAAGATACTCTTGAGTAGTGCAATCATACAAGAAAAATAATAAAATTGTATTGCATAACAAGAAAAATAATAAAATTGTATTGTATTTAATTCCCAAATTTTTGATAAGCGTTAAATTAAATACCATGTTAGTACAAGTTTTACTGTAAAGTTTTTTTTTATAATTGAAACTTATTTTCTTTTCTTATAAATGTCTTTTTAAAACCTTGGAACATCACATGCAGATTTCATATTTATGACAATTTTTAAGAAAGTAGCTCGAATAACGAGTGTGGACATGTCATGTCATGTCACATGTCATTATTACTACTTGTTATAACTACAGATGTACTTATATATATATATATATATATATATATATATATATATAGCTTCTGCTATTACTTCAAACTTTATGTTAATTTTTTTCTGTTTTCAAAACAAAAGAAAATCACTGTCCTAAAATCTGTACAATTAGAGATTTCTTATGATCTTATAAACTACCGTATATAGTAATAATCTCGAAAAAAAATCATGGTGATGTAACTATTGCAACATTTTCAGAAATTAACATCATATGTCAGTAAATGTGAAATTTGAGCCATAACCGTAATTTTAGCAATACTGAGCATATTTCCTTTAAAAAAACTTTAATTGAACACAGATTTACTTTTAGTATTCACAGATCAATGTTTATTAGCCTTAACATACAATAAATGTGTACAGATAATATAACTCTACTAGATAGAGTGCTTTTACGTTGTGCACATATTAGAAAGAGAGTGACACACCCTAGGTTATTAATTCGAACCTGGTTGATCAGTCACCAATCAGTGGTTATTTGAATCAACAACAACAGCACTCGGCAGTTATTGTTTGTTTGTTGCATATGCTTACTGCGTCTATTCAACAGCATTAGCGATTTTCTTAACGTTTTTGACTTATTTATAGACTGATCATTGTTTACCTAACTACTCAGCTTATGTAAATTGGACTTTTTAGTATGATTAGTTACAGGGAAACTGTTTTACCGCACCTATGGCTGAAAATCGAAATGGGCTTCATGTGCCCTATAGACCACATGAATAAACCATGTTGCATTATTATAAGAGGCATGTCCTGGGAAGCTGGCAAGTATTATCGCAAATTTACTGAAAATCAAACAGGCTCAGAAAACAAGTATTTTTCAGAATACCAGCTTTTTACAAGACTACATAATTTGTTGTTGGAGTGATCGCCGGTTTGCAAGAAATACGTCGTGATTCTGCCACTAGTCAAAGACGCATGGCAAGGTGAACTGGTATTCCAAGATTCAAAAAACTATTTGCCTTGACGATCGACATTCATGTCACAACAATAGGGTATGTTGTTCTTTTTCTTATATGTGCACAACATAAAAGTGCTCTATCTAGCAGAGTCATATTACCTGAAGACATTTTGTGTATGTTAAGGCTAATAAATTGTGAATAATTAGGACCACCCTAATTATACTCATATCTTAAATTTTATCAAAGGAAAAATATTGTTTCTGCTGTGCATTTATTTTTCATAAACTATAACCAATAATTCTCATAATACTTTATTTATCTTTTACAGTTTGGAGCTAATTTAATTTATTAGATGCATTTAAATATTTACCTAAAATGTTAGCAACAGTTGAGACTAAGTTATCCTCTGAAAGAGATTTGGATAAATTCTCAGCAATCACCACTGAACTGACAACTGGATACGGCGAAAGCATCACCATTGATAGAACACTCAGACAAGATGCTATCCTTTGCGGTACAGTTCCTCTGATTACTGCATCATTGCCTATCATTTCGCTTGCCAAACCCACATCCCCTACAGGGCCCCACTGTATGGCCAGGCCTATAAAAAAAATTTTGTAATGTATTTTTAAACGCATAATTTCTCCATAATGGTCATAATATTTGGAGGTCATCTTTTGGAGTTAGAATAAATAATAAATGTAAATAAATAAAAAAAATAATTGTAGAAACAAATTTGAACTCCACAAGCATTACTGAAACACATTTTAACTGTTCTATTCATACAAATATGACACAAAGTCTTCAAAAATAGCCATTTAAGGCATAAAAATATCTTGTAAATTTAAACGTAAAAAAGTAAATTATTATTTTGAAAATGGAACACCGGTTATGATTTTGCATGGAAATCCCGAGGTTGCTATATAATTTTGGGGGATACTTCCAAAACTATGTGTTGAGTGAAAAATGAATTTCAGGTGAAAACGTTTTTTTCATTCTAGAATTTTTAAGATTTTCAGCTAGAAAGTTTCAAAAAACTTTTGGTGATTAAACCCCATCCCACAGCATTTCACCACTGTTTACAACTGTAATTAGTGGCCATACTGTTAAATGGCCTTAATGTTAATAAGTGATGATATTCACCTAAATGATGACATCAAACTGTCCGGCTTCACTGACACACATTGGTTTTGGGAGTGACTAAGATCACTCAAATGCAAATAGTCAACATAGAGACAGAGAGAATTATATAATATATGGAAGAGAACGAAATGATGATGTTCTTTAAACTGACAAAATATGTGATATTAATTTAATGTATGTAAAATTTCACCACCATTTCTCATGAAATTTTATACTTTTTCATGGATTTGTTATTTTGAACATTTTTTATGCAATTTATTTATTTTTTTATTATTGTTGGTAACATTGTTTTATCTAGTATAAACACAGTGTACACAATATTTTTGTAATATTTTGTTTTCATAAACAAGCAAAACATATAATTTCGGAAGCTTAATTTTTTCACTTTTTCTAAGCTATTTAAATTTTCATTTTTTTTTTTTAATTTTTTATAAAAAATTTTCAAATACAATAGTATTTGAACATTTTTAAAGTATTTCATATATGATATTATGCTTCATTCATTCCTAATTGCATAAAGGACATAGGATCATTATGAAAGTAATGCTATTACTTTTCAACATTACATTAATTAACTACACTGATACCGTTTGTTGGTGTAACTACACTGATACCGTTCGTTGTTGTTTTGCATACAGCCCTGAGACGGCTCACCAAAAGCTTAACAACATAAGTTTTTAATAGGATGAGTGACTTTTTATATCTGTTTTCGTTGAAATAATGATTATACTTTTTTATGGTGACAACAAAATTTATATTTTGTAATAAATTTTCTTTTATGAGCCTTTTTCTTATAAAACAGGTTTTTTGTGTGTTTTAATATTTTATACTCATAAGTATGTAAGTACGGTACAAATGCTTCCATCATTTTATAACTACACTTCTTTTATATTTATATAAAAAATTTCTTTACAATGCAATAATTAATTTTAGAGTTAGACATTATTATATCAGAAGCGATGGAACGGTCAGTTCGGTTTTGAAACCGGGCACTCTCAGAACGGCAATGGCTGAAGATAACACTAATATCAAGGACATATAAAAATACAACCTGTGAATAGATACGGATTACTTTGGGCATTAATATGAGTTACGTAAAATTCTTTGTAAAATTATATCATTATACTCAAATGAGTACTAGGGGGAGTACTTAACTTAAAGTAAGATGTAGAAATTCAATGTAAGGTATAGAAGCCCAAATAACTGAATGAACTTTGTCCTGCATGGCATGCTCTCTTATACACAGCAACATGACATTAAAGACAGAGACAGCTATACTAGAAAGCCAAGCCACATGTTCTTTTGAGAAAAGTTTCTATTATTTGATTGTCACCGTTTGGTAAATCATTGCAGCTATAGTGCTCCTCATCAACTGTAGCATACGGGCAGTCAAATTTTACACCCAGAGCTCGTTGTCTTGAGCGCTGATGTGAGTGCTACGACAGGTGACGTGTTCAGTAGTTAAGTTTGTGTTTATGCAGTGGGTCCTCGTGAGTGTTTGTTGATAGCTGTTCGTTGTCCTTGCTGAGTGCGTAGGCAGGTTCCAGACAGTCGATTGAGATGTTTGCTTGTCTTTTTGGTAGTGGAACAGTGAATATTTTGCTATCTGGTTTTAGTACTTTATGGAGGCCATCATGTGGTGATTTTCAGGGTCTCCTGACCTCGTCGTTGCACACAAATACACATTTGCAAGTCAAGAAGTAGATGTCCCGAGTGTGATTGCATAGGTGTGGATGGCTTCAGTAAGTTGATCGCAATATATAGATGTTGCACATAGTTGTAGTCTAGGTCGGTTTGTCAATTGGTAGTCAGAAATTCGCTCGGAAATCTGTAAAACTGTGAAATTTCAATACCAAAGCAATTAGTGAGGTTAACGAAAAGTTGGTTTTCAAGATAGTATTCTTGATCGCTGGTTATGTCGCAGAGCATCCAAATCTTGATATCTAGTTCTCATACTGTCAGTCAGAATTCATGTCTTGTTCATATAATTTCAAAGTCCATGTTCATAGATAGTCAAGAATTTCTGTGCCACCATCCTGCATGTTGTTTAAATGCCGGGGTAAATTTTATTGAAAGCAGCATGTCGAAACTTCTCAGGATTGATATTTCACAATATGAATGTTTTTAGGGATGAGTAGGATAACTTCTTACTTGTGCCTCAGCTA
Source organism: Druceiella hillmani (assembly GCA_039881145.1). Taxonomy (NCBI): domain Eukaryota; kingdom Metazoa; phylum Arthropoda; class Insecta; order Lepidoptera; family Hepialidae; genus Druceiella; species Druceiella hillmani. The sequence continues at coordinate 21,734,207 of JAYKKI010000015.1, read as the reverse complement.
TTTTGGTGATGTTGAGAGCCAATTGGCTTGATATCCTTCCTACCCGGTTGAGAGTATCGGCGACGATGTTAGCTCTCTATGCTGATATATCATATATTGTTAGTAATTTTGAAGATGAAAACAGCTGTCTTGTTCTTCGTGAAGTTTTGGTAGGTGATGGTGGCGTTGAAGTTATGAGTAAGGGGCTTATGGTTGGTAACGATAGTAAGTTCGCGTCATTCGAACAACTTCCTAAAATGTTTGATCGTTAGTTATATTACCAAAAGTTCACAAATACAATAATATTTCAATTGAGTGGATGAAAACTTTTAAAAAATTAGCCAGAGTGGTTTCCATTTTTTTATGGAAAATAGCTGCAATACAGCACTGTGTTGGTAAATAGTGCAATGTGTGTGTTGTGCAATGGTGAGCGAAAAAGACTGCATTTTATATGCTGACCTTACATACTCCAAATGCTTTATCTGTTACTGGGGCCCAAATGACAGATGCTTCTTCTCGCTTTTTGTACTGTGTATATATATGTTTAGTGACCCTTTGAGTAATCTGACATAGGGTATATTTTCTTGGTACAAATTTATTCTAAGAGAACATTGAAGTTTGTTGATGGTTTTGGATTTGTGGGAGTCAATGATGGTCTTGATGTTTTCTTCTGGAGATCTGAAACCATTCTGGTATATGCAATACCTGAGAAATGTTACTTCTGTCTTGGTGAATTGGAGAGGTTGATGGTGATATAATTTTCTTCGAGCCACTGTAGTTCCATTTTGAGATGCTGGCGGTGTTAGTTTACTGCTTGATATCAACAAGAAGTATTCCATAAGGAGGCAGATAAAGTTAAATCTGCAGAGTACCTCATGGATGACTATTTAGAACAATTGAACTGGACACATTCTCAGGAATTCGAAGCGGCAAAATAGCATGATTATCAATGCCTTCTCAATGTCGGCTTCAGAGACCATGATTAGCTAGTAGAGAGATTTCGGTGGTCACCATAGGCTTGTAGGCCATCGTTCTTTTTTGTTACAATGTGAAGTGGTGATAACCAGTGGCTTTTTATTTGGACTGCATGCCCTGCTCGATCATGTTTTCAACTTCATTCTTGACCAGCTTGTAGCAATGTGGGGATAGTGATCACACTCAGTAATGTACAGGTGGTCTGGTCGTTTCGATAATATATTCGACTCAGTACTTGAGTGTTACTATCACTAATGTGAGATGAGTGATGCTGGATTATTTCGTTAATATATCATGGTATAATTATTACACATCGATGCTTCTAATTGTCGACATGTTGGTTGCTAATAGCGGTGTGCTGATAGTGAAGCTCATGCAACTATCGATTAGACATCAATTCTTTAGGTCGACGATAAGTTGGTAGTTTTTTAGGAAATCAACTTCTAGGACGGGCTTGGTTATCACAGACACAATAAAATGCCGTTTATATGATTGACATAGGTAGGAATTGCGGTGATGTTAGTGGTATAGAACTAAAATGGTAGTGGTTGCATTGAAGGACTTGTTGCATTCTTCATGGTAGAGTGAATACATTGGTGTCCCGTGACTACAGGAAAGCAACTGGAAGTAATGTCTCGTAAACACTGGATTCTATTGAAGCCAATGATTTTTTCAATATAAATTTTTCAGACTTGATGGCAAGTAATGCAAGATTGTCGATATATCTGTATACGATGTAGAGTCTCTCTAGAATAGCGATAATGTTGTGACTTGCAGCACTTTGTCCAGTACCATGGTGTTGATTGGTCGTCAAGCAGAGATTGTCATTCAGATGATGTTCTTAACAAGGGTGAATTTTCGAGCAAAGGTTTGTCCTCCAAATAGTGTTCTTAATGCATGATTATCACTGGTGCAAGTACCTAACTGACTAATACTTGACTTACAGTAAGATTTAGAAATGCAATGTAAAATGTAGAAGTCCAGCTGGCTGAATGTACCTGAAAGAATTATGCACTGCACAATATGCCCTTTTATACACCACAATAAGATATCGAAGACGGTGATACAAAAAAGTGGAGCTACTTGTTCTAAGAAATTTTTGCTATTTGGTTATTGCCCTTTAGTAAGTTAATAAAGTTTTCCCTTTAGTAATCTATAATATCATTGTTGATTTAGGGAATAGCAAACGAACAATAAGAGTGTTAATATTTGTTTAACTTTTATTATGCAAAAAATGGGAAAAACGATCAATCAATAGAATCATCCTCTCCCACAATATATCACCCTGTTCAACCAGACAATCGAAAGAGTTTTTAAATACCTCTAAAGTAAAATTAATAAAATAACTGCTAAAATTAAAAATAAAGTACAAATCAGGCTGTGCTGCTTTTTAAATGGACACTATTACATCCCATGATTTTCATTTATTCTGTGAAATTAATGATTAACTTCAAGGTATTTTTTTAATGAACACAAGTGTAGTTGTTAATCCTTTGCAAACACTCGAATGGGGAGCCCAAAGATCACTACCGGAACAAAATTGCACAAATTATAAAGGACACCACATTGAAAGGCAATAAAATACTATTAGTGTTTTATTGTTTTTCAATGTGAACTTAAAATCTGGGTTAATATTTAATCATAAAAGATTTTAGTCTTCATCATACAATTACGTTTGTGTTACTTTTACCTGGTAAACCTGCTTCCTTCCTAATTTCACATATCCTTTCCATGGTTGAATTTGCGAGTCCATAATTTGATTGTCCTGGATTACCACGGCCACACGACAAACTAGAGAATACCACAAAATGATCCAGTTGTGGAGCTAGGTTTCTAGAAACTATATCCAAATTCTTTGTACCTGCAAATATTTTCAGTTAATGTGTTGACCATCATATCACCCATGACAGTGATGTTCATGTAGGGGCTCCATCACTCAAATATGGATGACATTTCTATTCATTTAATTAACAATATTGTATAAATAATACGCAAAAGTTTTATATAAAACTAACGAGTTAACAAAATACTTGTTTTCTATTTGACATAATTAAATTAAGGAAAAACATATTTCAAAGTAAGATAGAAATTTTACGTTTTAATGTCTATTATTATACTGATTGGCTTTAACAATAAGAAAACAAAATTTCACACAGTTGATTATAATGGACATCAACACGACGAAATGGAACTTGAAACATAATAAAAGTATGCTGGGCTATGTTGACTACATTTTAAAAAATTTAAAATTAAACTACAAATAAAAATATCATCTTAATATTTATTTAAGGTAGTAATAATAGAAAATTACTATAACTTAAAGTGATAAAAATTAATTTAGAGTTTGAAATGATGATTTAATTTGATTAAATTAAAATCTAATATAATTTGATATCATATTAGTCTTTGAATATGACTACATACCAAGTATTTTAGGCCCAATAACTGCTTGGAAATTAGCTTTAGTTTGATTTTCCATTACTGCATCCTTCAACACTACAGCCAGATTGAATATGCCACCAATTGGTGCTAGGTTCAAGGCTTCCTCCATAATTTCATGAGCACCGGTGAGAGTGGTGACATCAGCTTTTGTTATGATAACTTTTAAACCATATTTTCTCCATCTATAATGCCAGCATACTTTGAATATCTTATGTTCATTTGATTAAATTTAATATGATAAAATGGTTTATGCCAAGAATGTTCATAATATACAGTATAAGTAAGTGACCTAAACGTTAATTTTGACTGACTATTTTGGAAATAAACTTCATTAACTTTTTTGCAATTCTATAAGTTTAAACGTAAAGATTTTTTTGTCTAATAATGAAAATAGACTCCTTAATTTGTTTATTACATTTCGTATGCCAGATAATGACAATCTTTAAGATAGGCATAAACCGGTCTGTGATAAATAAAGATACTGATTTTATGTCTTCAAATGTGTCAATTTAGTTGATGGATCTGCATAAACAACTATTTAGATCATTTAGTAATCAAATGACTAATAAATGAGTTGTTCTGAAAAACCTATCTTATTTTCTTAATGTTCTACAAAAAGGCAAGTAATATATAATATTTTTCATATTATACATATTTTAACATCAATTTATGTAATCAAGTCCTAGATATGAATTTCAAATACAAGCAGAAAGATAGCATTGTTAAAACTCTTGTCGAAAAATGCTACTATAAAATAAGAACATTACTGTCTTACTCTCCTTAGCCATGTTCTACCTCATAGGACATTTTACTCCAACTGCCTTTTGATATCATTGTACCAACACATGTCTGGTCTTCCTTGTGGACGCTTTTTACCATGATATTAACAAAATTTTATGATATTTTATTACTAAACCAATAAGAGTGAGTTAGAATTTAAATCAAGTTTTGTTAGATGAGTCTACCTAAAACAAAACGTAAAACAAAGCACTCTCTACTGTTATCACTTTGAGTAAATGTACATATTATACATTTACTTAACAGGACTCTTGTAAATCATTCATCATGCAATTTACTAGCAAAGCTTTTGATCAAAGAATTATTTGGTAAACTGAATTTGAATGAGCAAAAGAAAAACAACTCATTGAAGAAACAATTTTTACTCAATATTACTATATTTTTCAAGCAATAGTATCTACGGTAAAATATCCATAGACCATTATTTTTCCAAATTGTTTTATGAAATATATTTCATTATCTAGTATTCAAATAGTTATACAGGTCATTTATCAAATTGTATCCTATTTTGTTACCCTTACCAAAGTTTGATCAAGAAGTACAGAAAATAAACAAACCTGCGACTAGATTATTTTCTGTACTCCTTTAGGTTAATATTATCACCCTTGCTAATGTAAATCATAAAAGCAAACTTAACTTGTAACATGATGTATAGCCAAATATGAAATCGAGAACAAAATCTCGGTCTGTCAATTTATCAAACAATAATAGATTGTTTGAATAATATTTTAATTCCACTAGGTGACCCAAAAAAGTTAAAACCCTACATTTTCAATTGTAAGATTAAAAGAAGCCAATAGCACAATTTGCTTGCATTAAGGAAGGATTCCCTAGTCACACATTCACAGATAATAATGCTGTTTGCATCTTACCATAAAGCTAAGGTGAGTACTAAGACCAGTACTTTTCTTGAAGTCAGGTGTTGAATACGATGCAAGATAATAGAAGTCCAGGTAGCACAAATCTTGGGAAACCACACTATGACAGGGACAGATGATCACCGAGTGAGATATAGTAAGCCACCAAATCCCATTGCCCCACATTGCAAGCTGAATAAGAAGGCAATACCACCAGCACATTTCACGACGTGAGAGGTAGAACCATCATCAATTGATGATGATTCTACCTCTCACGTCGTGCACAAACCCATGTACTGACTTTGCCCTCATATTCTGTTATTTGGGATTTGTCTTGTATTTTGTTATTTGGAATTATCTTCACTAAGATAATCCTGCATTTTAACAATATGTGGCTTTCGCAGTTTGGTAGATAAGGTGGGTGTAGCTACAAAGCCCATGGCGGCCTTGTGTCATATTATATATTACATGTTTAACACATTGAATATCATAAGAATGCCCGCAAACTCAGGAGTGGGTTCTCGTGACGCGATAAGAATATCTGCAACTAAATGAAACTACGTGATGTAGTATTATTTCTACTTTAAAAGTAGAAATAATACTACATCATGTAGTTTCATTTAATTGTGAATAATGAATTTCTACAAAGTTAACGCCAAATATATTCAATATCTGCAACATTATCTATAGTGTTAGACGAAATTATTTGTATCCTCACAGCTCCACAATGGTGAAACAACCTTACATCAAAAATTAAAAGAGGAAATGTAAAACTTTTTCAATTCCTTTAGAATCCCAATAAAATTGTTTCAAGTTTTACTTAATATAATTATTTTCAAGAGACTCGATTTCCCTTCTACCTTGACCTAGATCGACAAAAGAAAAACTTGTATAATAAGCATTCATTTAATTATACTAAGCTTCTATTAAAATAAATGTCTACTTATTAATTCTTAGCTGGAAGGTGATGATGCGTACTACTGCATTGCTTGTGTTAGTGGTAGTGGCCGCCATGTTGAAGACAACTGCTATGAAAGAATGGTAGATACTATAGGTGAAGAAGCTGGTCTTGCAGTTGTATATCCTAAAGTCGTTGGTGCAGAATACAAGTACTGGTCCATATCCTCCCAGTTACTTTATTTCACTATTTTACTTTTATAACTGTAACTTTTACATCCAAAATAGGGGATCTTTGAATTACATCAATAAATGAATCAGGATTGAAATGCTCTTTTTTGACACAATGCGTATGTATCCACTCTAGATTGAAGCATGCACTAATGCCTACGAAACGAGAGGTCTAAAAAATGCATGCTCTAACAAAATTCTCAATACGTACTTGACAGGTATTCAGCCCAAAATCATGTATTTACATAAATTTTTTATAAATTAAAATTATATTTCATTTTCACTTTTGTAACAATTAGATATACTATAAAGTTACAAGTCACAACATTTCATATTGCAAAACAAACTTATCAAATAGTTCGATGTACTTTGGATACTGGTATATTTGTGAATATTTTCTACTCTTAGTTAATTAAAAAGAAATACTTTCATACTAAAAATAGGATTTTTAAGAGAATTTTAACCCATCTATGTTAATCAAAAACACCTTTTTAAAAAATTAAAAATAGAAAAATATTTAAACAATGTAGCACTAATGAGACTTCAACATAAAAACTATTATAATAGAGTTAAAGATTAAGTAAGTGGAAATGAGATCTTTACGTATGTCCAATCCTATCTTCATAGACATAATTCATGTGTAATTACACGAGCAGCATTTAAAAGAGTATTAAGAGTAATAATGCATTTAGGTATACTCACTTGTTAATACAATAATGTTGGTATCCTGTTCTTATTCCCCTGCTAGAAGATATTACAAGGTTACAAGCACCAATAGAGATAAGCCACTGACACAATTCCAAACCAAAACCACCTAAACCACCTAATTGATAAAAAAAGCATGCATGTTTTGTAAATGACATTTACTATAAAAAATTAATTACCTATTTCACAATTATTATAATATCATTACTTTTAAACATATATAACTAATAAATCTGCAACAAGTCTGTAAATGACACAGGTCATTAAGCATATGACATGTTTCTCTCTGAAAGTAGGTCACACTCATCAAAGCTTTTATCATTTAGGTTATATGGAAAAGCTATAGCAATGGCAACTTAAGTTATGTGATCTTGTCAAGTGGTTTATTACCAGGCTCTCGGTCCAGGTGGATAAATAGGTTGACCTAATGTATTCCAGATCATTGATTTATAATCAATTAATGTGGAACATGGAGCAGGTAAATACAAATGCAGGATTATACTCATGTACCTGCTCCAATATGTGTATTAAGGAGAAAAACCTCTGGATATCATAGCTGGGTTTCATCATGTGCCTGGGGTGTACAATGGTATCTAGAGGAGTATCATCGTACTTGACACATACGCTCACATTCATTCTGTTCAACTCCATTTTTATAATTAATGTCGTTTAGCAGTTTCCACGGTTAGCTCTAGCTATTTTATGCTTTAGTTCGGCGATGTCAAACATAATATTTTACAACATCTCTAAAGGAATGCCACATATTCCTGCATTTAATACCTAAAGAGAACTTCATATGTCTGCAAAGCACATATGTATTCAAGTACTCTATCAGTTTGCTACCTCTTTTTACATAAATCCCTGTCAAAGCTAGTTCAAGCATTTCATTTTACTAATAATATTTGACAAGCACTACATGTTTTCTCTACGAGTGTGTCATCGAAATTTCGATAAAGTAATCCTAGCAATATATCGGCCTTTGACTCCCTTATCTAGTATCAAACTAGGGTAAGTCACTATGGCATTCATTTCAGCCTAGGAAATTCAGAGTAAGTTTTGAAACTGAACCTAGTCAAACACACTGGACATATTCATTGCTTATCTTCGAACACAGTAAACCTTTGATTCACCTGTAGAGGTTGTCTTCAAACTTTGTCCCATTCCACATACCATAGAAAGGTAAGTTTACAATTGTTAAATGCTTTTCACTACAGGATATAAATTGTCACATGGGATAACTACATTTAAAATCTGTATTTAAAGCTCCCTACCCACTTCACTTAATTTATTAATGAAGAATTACGATTGTAACATACATTTTTATTAATACTAATTATTTTATATATTTATAGGATAATAAATATAATATAAGGATAATAAAAATTTTTGATTTATGTGACAAATTTTAGTAAAACCATCGAAAATCATAAAAATTTAAATTGTTTGGTCTCCTATAATAATTATGTTCTGACACATAAAATCACATACTTCTAACATACAAATATTATAGCTAACTGTATGAAAAAAGAATCTTTGACTCTTACCAACAACAACATAACTCTTATTTGAATTCATATATAATTTAGGAACAGCATTTACTAATTTTAATGGTGGTGTTGATGTGTTGTCCGCTTCCTCCCTAAGTTGAATTAGAATTTTTCCTATATGTTTCCCTGTTGCCATGAATTTAAAAGCTTCTTCCAATTGGCTATCGTCAAAAATAGAGACAGGTAATGGTTGCACTGCACCACTCTCTATTCCTTTGGTCAATAAGTGAGCAACTTTTTTTTTCACTTCATTTGTTTCATTTAAAAAAATATCCAAATTGATTCCATGAAATGTTATATTCTTTAGGAACGGTTTCATACCCTATAAAAAATTATACAATGTCATTTAATTATTTTAGTATATTTCCAATCTTTGTATATATGCCTTTGTAGTCTAAAAAATTTTGTTTTAGTCTGAAAAACTAAGGAATTTGAAATGATGTTATATTAAATGATGTTACATTACAGGTATAAATGAAAATAGTAATTTCACCAAACTTTTAATTTTATTTAAAAAACGTATCAAGCTATATGTCTAAAAACCAAGTTAAATTTTGAACAATTATTATGTTCAAATTTTGAAAAAAAAAATTTACCACTCACTTTTGTAAAAAATCATTCCAAAAACTTGTAAAATTAACATTACAGGAAAAATAGTAATTTGACCACATTTTTAATTTTATTTCAAAAACGTGTTGAGCGATTTGCCTAAAAAACTAAGTGAATTAAAAATAATATTATATGAGAATTTTGAAAATAAAATCATTTTCAATAAAATATTTTCAAATAATTTTTGATCTTACTGTCATGCAACAACTACCTTAATTCAAAATAAAAAAATACGACCAAAAATGCAGGTTATGGAGGGTAAATTTATGAAGGTTTTGGAAATTATGAAGGGTGAATTTTAAATTATAAATATTTTATTTTCACACATTACAATATTTATAATTTAAAATTTACCCTCCATAACCTCCAAAATAATACATGAATTGTTTTTAAATTTAAGGAATGTTCTATTTAATGCATGCAATATATAAGTCACTTTAAAAGAAAACCACTACGTAGTTCCTCAAAATGGAAAAATTTTAAATCAATATTTAGCCAAAAATTTATATTAAGCACAATTACAGTTTAGTAATTGGTTCCTACATTATGCACTCTATTATGACATACGTATAGAGTAATTTCGTAGGTTACTAAACTATGTTCAATTTGTTTTCTTGACACATTTAGTTTTAGTTGCTTCACCTTACCTTGCCTTTGCACATTATGACACACTGGGTAAATTGTCTTGAACGAACACCAATAAGTAATAACGATTGTTATGGTGAACTTGAAGAACATCAACTATAAGGAAACTTGCAATGTCTTCATTACACAATGATGCCAATGCGAGGGGATAGAAAATTTATACACAGTGCTATCTTATGCATATTCTGTACCGGAAAATTAAAATCAACCCTGTGCCTCCTGTCAAAACTCTAGACTTTGCTTTTTACAGAATCTAGAGAGTTACGTCCTAAGATTCAGGTGATCAACCTAGAAGTTGTTAGCCATTATATTTTACCTGCCTACGCTGACATAGGGATATGTATTAGGTTTCTCGCGATGTGACTACTCATGTCTCTAATGAACAAGGGCCTCACTCAAATCTCTTGAATACACCACGCTTAAACGGTCATTAGTGGTGTAATTGCAACAGGTTGGTTACAGTTGCACCATGGTGAATCGGAAATTTAATAATTTAAATATTCTCGGAAAATTTAAATATTCTTAGCATATGTGAACAGGGTTCACATATTGTTTCTTTCTTATAACAAAGAACTGTGTGGAGTTGATTATTACGCTCTCATTATTGTTTTTATTAGATTTTCTTGTGTACATTTAAATAGTCATCTTCAATTGTTCAAAGTTAGTATCCTGTTTTACAAAAGCATAGAATTTGCTGTTTGGTTGCGTTTCGTTATCATACAGTAAAAAGTCAAAATTTAAAAAATTTTTCAAGGTTTACAAACTTACCATACACTTGCATAATCTTTTGATTAAAGGACTCCAAATAATTAGTTTTTCTAAGAACAAATGTAAGATCTTCATATAATTTAAATTTTTCCCATTCTTCTCTTATACCGTGTCAGTTCCTACCATAATAGTTGGTTATTTAGATTCATCAATCTTTGTCAATGATATGGTTACAATTTTCATTAAAGGATGCAATCTGTAATATTTTCCTATGTGATAAAGTTTAATCCTCTCTCATTGAGCATTTGCCTTTAGCAGTAAAACTTTGCAGTCCTATAGTTTTGCCCTAAATTTTCAGTCATGCTTAAGTTATTGAAATTCTTATATATCAATATAACTAAAAACGTGAAGTGAAATTGGGCTACAATTCTAATCGACAGTAGAGACATTGCGTTTTTTTTGGTATGTCTCCGATTTCTTCCAGTTTTCTATATTTTCCAAAATTTAAAAATTATTAATGTGTTCTATTACCAATTCAAATCTTTTATTGGTCTTTATGATCAAGATATCGAATAAATAACGAAAATTTACTTTAAAATTTTCTTCTAAAATAGGCTCATCTGCAGTCTTATAATTAAAATACCTATTTAAAAATACCTTTTTTTGTGAGATATGTGAGATTGGAACATAATAAAATAATACCTAAGTAATTTAATTCTTGGGTTTAAGAATTTATTTTGCTGCAAATCACAATTAAATGATATTAATATGATGTGCTGACCATGGTGTCAGTATCTTTGTGAAATAAATACGCAAATGCCAGGCCATATGAAAGCATTAGGTATTTGATATTATTGTTGCTGTTTCCTTTATGACAGTATCTTAAAACAATTTCATCGATCTTACTACTCACTATACGGTAATCAAAGAGTCCTAGTTTTCTAAGTAATGTTTATGAAAGTTGAAAAAATAATTTCGGTAATTCAACTTACCAGCTTATTATTCTTTAACATGTCTTCTATACCAAGTTCCAAAAATCGTCCTCCAGGAGCTAAGCAACGTAAAGAAGCCTGCAGCTTGTCATCTGCTAGTGAATTGAGAACGACATTAACTCCATTCCCCTTTGTTGTCTTATTTACAAGAAACTCAAAACTAGTATCATGTGAGTTGCCAATGTGATTGTCGGGGATCTATAACATTTTAATGATTTATTTTACCTCTTTACAAATATTCTCTAAAGAATAAAAGGATAACGTTTTAAAATAAAATAGCTGCCTATGAATAAAATAAATGTTTCTCATAATTTTTCAAACTTTTTACAAGTAACATTAAGACTAAAATAACTGAATTGTTTTAACAAATACAATGAACATGAAAGCAAGATAAACTATAAGATTTTTCAACGGTATCTCTATCTTTATGTCTAATTTTTTAGATAGTCTTGAACAATACCGTTTTATGGGAAGCTGTGGCCATTATTATCTCCTAGTTTTCAACAAAATTGAGAAAATTACACCTGAAACATATGGCACAAAACTCAAACGCGGCTAAAGCAGAAGATTCAGGAGTTCCATATCTTTATACTTTGAATACAATTGCAAAGTGTCAACTATTTAAATTCAAACATTATACTTACACAGATATGTATTTTAAAAATATAATTTAATTTGAGAACTACAAATTCTGATTTCTTTTTCATTTATTTATAAACATGTCTTTGGAGAGAAAACTCAGCAAAACAGCTAATTGTATACCTAAAAATATAGAATGCAATATCATTTAAAAGATGACTCACCTCGGGAAACAATTTCTTGATAAACATTCGTTTCTCTGTCGATCCAACTGTTGTGAAGACAGTGCAGCCAATGTGCAAGGCAATTGTTATTGCGGCAATGCCTATTCCACCAGCTCCTGAATGGATCAATATACTTTCTCCACGACAAAGATTTCCCCTTAATAGCAATCCATAACATACCTAGAAATAAAAATTCACCATCCACATGAAAACAAATTTATATCATGCATGAAAAAAGATTACATATGGTTAATTCTTTGCAAAATGTTTTTAAATATATATATATATATATATATATATATATATATATATATATATATATATATATATATATATATATATTTATATGTATATATATATATATAAATATATACATATATATATATATATATATATATATATATAGAAATATATATTTATATATACACATGAATATGTAAATACAGTGGTGGTCAATTAATTAAGAACATGTGGTGTAGTATGATATAGTAATATTATTATTTACAATTAAAACAATTTAAAAATAAGTCTTTACAGCTTATAATAATGTTGATTAATGTTTCGTAGGATCGCCCTCGGTTACAATAACGGGGCATGAAATTTATTAAATAATGGCATATCTACTATATTATAGAAAATAAATTAAACAATTCGGGAATTTAAATTTTTTGGCATTGCCTAGAATAAAGTATAAAAACCTACTAAACTACCAATAAAATCGAAATGTAATCTATTTGTATGACCACATCTGTAAATATATATATATATAAATATATATATATATATATATATATATGTATATATATATATATATCTTCTGGAAATAAAGCTGAAAACATTATGTTGTCAACAGGTAGAATGATGTAAAAAGTCATATCTGAAAAGGGCTCTTGGACTAGGTTGCAAAAGCAAGCCATAATATTTTGGTTGATAATCCGGGACCAACCTCCCGTACAAATAAGCAAATCGGAAAAAAAATTACGACTTGGAAACTTAATTGATAATGCAATTTTATAGTAAATCCAAAATTATACCGAATGTGAAGCACATTGTTGGTAGAGTAGATTTGCTTAAAACCAAAAATATACATGTGAACGATTTGCAAAGTACAATTTTGGGAGTATTAAATTTCTCTGAAAGTATGTCTAAGTATCGGTTGAAAAGTAATAAAATTTTAATATAAACATCTACTTGAATTAAATCAGACAAATTTGCAAGTGTAGAATCTCTTTATTGACGATTGCATGTCTTGTTAGAGGCCAGAAAAAGAAATTAATGTTGGTATCTTAAACAAAGGATGGCCATCAACTTTATATTTCCAACCAATTTTAGAGAGAGATTAGAATGCATTGAGAAGAGATTAGAATGACTTTAGATTTTTTACACAAGGTAACATTCCACTTCATTTAAAAAATGTGAAGTTGGATTTACATGAAATGCCAGCATCTACCTGACTGAGATGCCCTGTTCAGGTAGATGCTGGTGATACCGAGGAAAAACTTGCCCAATAAATAAATAAAATTTGTTACAATGATACTCCACTACTTCTCTTATCATTTCTTATTTGTTTTAATTGCAGGGAAATGTCCGAACCCTAGTAATTAATAATCGATTTTTCGATAAATTGACTATAGAATAATTCAGGAATATCTAAAAAACTGAAATCCAATTATTTACCACAGATTAGGTATTCACAACGATTTAACGATGTATGTACAAAAATGTACAACTCACCTTTTTTATATTTTAGCAGATATTCAAAATGCATGTCATTATGCTCCATGTACAAATCACCATGTATGTTTTCTTTCATACGTTAGTGTCATTGTGTCACGTTTCACTATGTCTTATGTAGCTAAAATCCTGTGTTTTAGCTTGTCTAAACTTTGTGCCTCTTCTTTGTACACTAATCGCATTAGCTCTGACCACAAATAAAAGTCTACAGGTGTCAGGTTGGGACTGCGAGCCACCGCATCACAAGTAATGTCAGTGAATCAACTAAAAATTGCATTTTGTTTTAATGCAAGAATGCTTAAAGATAATGGGTGGCGTCTCGATCACCGGCCATTGTCATACATAATGCTAATTGGTCTAATTACCGAGAGGCATTGTTTTATTATTCTCCATAATCTATTGAGAGTCCACGGACAAAACCACAGTCTATTGGACTAAATATTATTGGTTAATTGTTCTAAGTCGGAATATGTAGGAATATTTGTAGGTGTTTGGTGCGTAAAACTTACATACAGTCTAATTATTTTTGTGTTTTTAATTTTAGGCTTTTTGTTTAAAATTTCGTCATCATATATAATATTCGTTAATTATTTTAATGTTTCGTATTCATGATAAACGTGATGTAAATCTATGAAGAATAATCATGTCTTATATTATCTTCAAAATTATTTTAAAACTGCGTATGGGTATTCATATTCATAATAAACATCAACTTTAGTTCTAGGACTAAAACCAATAAAAAGTCACAGTGTATATGTATATATATATATATATATATATATATATATATTTATATATATATATATATCTATAAGTGAATTGACTGTATTCAATATTATTCACTTACTGTGATATATACTACAGGAATAGTAGCTGCTTGTTCTAATGACCATTTATCAGGAACAGTCCATGTTAACATAGGATCTATTACAACTGATGTCGCAATTCCTTTTCTCGTTACTATGCCCATTATTCTCTTTGAGTCTCCAGTTATTCCTGAGTATTCTATTCCAAAATAGTCACCCTAGAATTTAAAACAAACCCATTTAAAATAAACAATCACATTTCTTTTGGCAGATCCAAAATAATTCATTGATAAATAAGTAGAGAGTAACTAAGTTAAAATATATTGAATAAATTCAAACGCAATATACCTCATCGATTGAAAATTTATATGCTGTCATAGGTATTTTTGTCTTTGCCAATAATATATCCTTAAAATTAAGAGCTGAATAATAAACCAAACAGATATCTGTATTTTGAATGTTAACTTTTATTGAACTTTCTACCCATCGTAAACTTGACAAATCCCCTTTGATTAAAGTATTGACATATGCATGCTCCATCTGAAATGAATGTACGTTAAAACATTATATTGATAGTTTAAAATCATGAATTGTAATTAATTTGAATATATTATTTTGTATCATTTGAAAAAGCGTTCTAATACTTAAATAAATCTATTCTAGAATGTAAAGGATAATAAATTTGCTACTTTAGGCTTGCTTTTTTTATAAATTATACAATTCTATAATAAAAAATATTACAATCATTTCAAATCATACATATTAAATTTTGTAATAAAGAATTTTCAAGAAATTTTATGCACTTTGATTCAACAATTACTTTATCATAATTAATCATTACTAACAAGTATTCATTCTCATTTTATATACAAAAATAAGAGAAGTGAATTTAAAACGATTAGTAAATAAAATTACATTGCGATACTTTGATTTGATAACATAATAAATAACAAGTTCAAAAAAAATGAAAACTTAGTTATATAACTACTAATATATGCCTGAAAATACAGTTTGTTGCTTTTAATTTACTAAAGTTGACATCCTTGAACTGTATGTAGCGAAATATATGCATTTGTAAAGTTTATCGCCGAATATTAGCACATTTATTCATAGTTTGTTTGTTTATTTATGTCCTTAGAGACCTTCATATGGAATTTACAGCTTAACTTGAGGTGTTGGAGATGAGCAAGTAGCAAAAATATAATTTGTTTTAAAATACAATGAGGAATGAAAATCTAAATAACAAATAAAACAAAAAAAATATACAAAAATTCATTTTAAATATTATACTAACTTGTAACCAATTGTGAACTACTAAGTAATTCCATAATTATATTCCTAAAACAGTCAATAGAGTAGAAAAACATTTTATGACTGGGTACTGTGAGCCATGCCTCGTTAATGAATAAAACCGTGTGAAAATTATATGAGTGCTATAGGATGGTCATGTACGTTTTAAGAAGGTGGAACAAATAGTGGCTTCAACTTTTCACATAATGGTTAGGGACATAAACAGCCAGCAAATCCATAAGTGAGGATTTATTTCCAAAAGCAATTTGCATTTGATTTGACGGCAATTATATCCAACCACACCTTTTATAAAATCTAAATGTAACAAATAAGGGTAATAAATTAAACCTTATTGATACAAATATCTCTTCAGTTTTTTATGTTTCGCCAGCAAGGGTTCCTGATAACTTGTATCAAGTTGCTATAACTTGTATCAATGCTACATATGGAGACTAAATTATTGCATTAGCTTCAAGAATATTACGAATAACAGGATTAAACAGAGTCACAATACACTCAATGCCATGGAAATCATAGAAATGTCACATGATAAATCTCAGCATCTGTAGACGTTTTAACAAGTTACGACGATGTGACTGTGAATATAATCATACAGAAATTCCACTCTTTTAACTATAGTGAATTAAGCTCATAATTATGCACAATGCAGAGATGTAAGTGGGAGTATGTAATCATGGTGCAGATGCTCACATTAAAGTTTCTCACATATTATAGTTTTTCATAGTAAAGACTCTATTGGAATGCTAAGTTGATATCATCTCATGATCAATTGGGTTGTGAATTTGTTCTAAATTAATACCTTGACTGACTAACATTATGTCACAATTAGACTAACATTATGTCACAATTTGAATTTTTCAAGCTGTGCGTATTGTTTTGAAGACTGATTGTAACCGGCGAAAAATGTCCCTATAGAGGAAGACATGCAAATTTGTAATTATTTTACTAGGAGAATATTGTTGTTGACTTGATCAAATACCTTTTTTAAATCTGCCATCCCCCATCTAATTCCCAAAATTAGTCAGATTAGTAGTCATAGAATGCCTAGCATAACATGGTAACAGATTTATAAATTTAGAAATAAGAGAAAGATTTATTACAAATGCATGTAGTTAGATGAAGATATCAAAACATGCCTTGTTCAGGGACAGGCTGTTAGGACAAGGGTGTTTTGGTTACAGTTACTTCAATGCAAACTCGACTTTCATATAATACACCTGATTGATATGCAACATAGATAAGCTGCCCTTATTGGTGGCCAAGATTCAACAAAGGTGTTTAAGGCAGCTTCACCCAAGTAAGAGAACCCATAACGTATCATAGTCACAGAAAGTTGTCTGAGCTCATGCATCTGAATTATAATACATCCAAAATACTATCGAATCTGGTTTAATACTAATTTAAATATTCCGAACATATCTACATTGCAAGGTTCAACCTGGCTGCGCCAAAAACCAAACATTTCACAATCATAGCTTAAATGCTGTTTTTGATAACATTTATGGCAAAATATTTTAGTACGAATCTTAGTACGAATCTTGAAATTTGTACTGATCTGATTTTTATCAGGAACATAATTGATCAAAATGTTGTTACTTAAATAATAAAAAGCATCAATACTTTGATGGGGTCAAAAATCCAACTTGATACAGGCAATCACTTGATCTTGTTGCTGCACTTTGAGGAATGACAAATTTATACCCACTTCGAGGGTGATACGGATCAGGTGATTTTTAATGCTGGCACAATGACAACATATGAGCATGGTGCCATACCTAAATTTTTTCCCCTTGTGCTGTTGCAAATGACAATAAGATAAGAAGCAATTACTATAGTTCACAACTGATTGATACGCATTATACAAATTAAAAGTTCCACGCATTACACCATTTTTTTAATTATTTATAAGGAATTCATATTGAATTATGTATATTAAAAGGACAACCAATTTCAGAATGTTAAGCAATATTCATATTATAGGAAAGTTAAGTTTTAAAAAAGTCTAAATCTTGTCATAATCTGTTCCTAGTTGATTGATACAATGTAAGTTTCTAATAATATGTATTTAATTTTTGAAGAAAGTATGTCTAAATATATTCAATTTTAATAAATGTAAAATAATCTTTGGTTGGAAATCTGCCCACAAATGTTGCTAATTGTGTCTGCAAATAATTAGTCCCCACTAATTAGCTGGTACATTTTTGCTTTACTTAAAAACATATCACTTCATACATAACTAGAAAATGTATCTAGAAAAGAAACAAAGTTGTTTCAAGAGGAAATGGCCATGAAGAAGATAGAAGCCGTAAGAACACGCTTATTGAAAATTAAAAGTGATCCCATTTTATTGTCCAAATACAAAGAGAAAAAAATATTAAAATACCTAAAAGAAAGGAAAAGACAAGGAAAATATGTTAAGGATATGACATCTCGTGAGCAAAGGAAAGCTCAAAATAACTGAAAGAATTATTCATCCAATTACAGAAAAAAACAAGTCATGAATAAAGACACAAATAATTACATGCGCCACTTTTCCTGATAAAAAATATTGTATTCCTTAGGAGATAGAGCTTTGGAGTTTCCCAAAAATGACTTAAATATTGAAAATAAAAATACTGCAATTAATGCGTGAAATTATGCTGAATAAAAATTCTTATTTTGCAGACTTAAAAAAAGTTTAATATCTACTAAAAGAAAAGTAAGTATAGATAAGTCTGCTAAATTGCTTAAAAGCAAAATCAATCGGTTGGCAGAAGATCCTAAACAAAAAGAAGAACTAATAAAAAAACATTGTTTGGCCAAGTTGTGTGGGCACAAATCATACAACATTATTTGCAATTTAAACTCATGGAGAAGGCCAATTTTAAAAAGGTTTTGCCATGTCCAATTGCAAAAAAATATAAGCTATGGTATTTAGATAACAGTTCTGTGACATACAAAGAGTTGGGCAGCAATAAATCTTAAAAAGAAGCTAAATATAAGAAGAACATAGTTGAAATAATTCACAAATTCGATGAATATTTAGAAATAGTCTCATAATGCAGTTAGAAAAAGAGTGTGTTATTCGTAATTAAATTTGGAAAACAAAAACATTACTTTGACCTCTTCAAGAAATTTGTAAAAAAAGTTTCTTAAAAACAATACTTCGGTAATTCTTTATTTTTCCAGTTAATTTTATTTTGGATTGCATGAATCCACGGAAACTCACGGATGATGACAATTGTGCATGTGTTACACATAAAAATATTGATATGGAATTATTTACTTCGTAAAATTTTAAAATTCTCGGCTTTATCAATCAGTATTACGGACACTTTGTTATAATCGGTACTCTGGAATATGTAGAAAGAGAATATGCGAGGACTGTTCAACGAAGACTTTACCATATGCACAATATAATAACAAGAAAGAAATCTTAGTACAACAATGGACACATAGAAAGGAAAAGTTTATAGATCCAAAAATTAAAAGGTATGTTTTATCACAAAATGAAAAAAATGCACATAGTGTACAAAACCTCAAGATTTAATTGATAAACTGGCAGCTTATCTCACAAAATTGTTTCAATGTGATCTGAACATTTCTCACTAATATACCACTATAAAATCAGTAAAACAATCACTTACAAAAAAGATGTGGTTATCCACATGAATTTTTCTGAATACTACTGAACAAAATATAGGCAGGAAATTTAAACATTCCATTTTGCTGGTTCTCGTATGCAAATTTCTTTGCATAACGTGGCAGTTTACATTAAAGGTTTGACTACTTCTCACTGCACTGTTACTTTAAATTTAGTCATAATGTCTCATAATATCTAAGCTATTTGGACATATTTACAGCTAATGCTTTTCGGTACTGTTGAAAAATGTCATTTTTTACTGACGGCTCGATAATCCAACATAAACCAATATCTTTTATATTGGCCTGTAAAATTCAAGGGATTTATCAAAACATGTTGTCATTTTCATGATGGATTCCATAGACATCGGATAGGGTGGGGACAACTGTAAGCGAACTGCAGACAAAATTATAGAACAAAAGGCCAACATAACTAATTGAATTATATGATGTATGAAAATTATCAAGAAATACAGATTTCTGTTATTACGATAATGAAATCAAAAAATTAAATAACCCGATCAAGCAGAATGGATGTGATTTGAAAAGTTTGAAATTTACTCGATGCACACGCATGGTGTGCAAAAAACACTCAAAGGATTTTGCATGATCTACCTGTCTACTTCACAATTGATTATAATTGCAAGACTGAGCTCAGTTGTAAAAAGGTTTCGCAAGAATTTGACTACTTTCAAACTATAAATTTCTAATTATTCTTGGAATATTTCTGAAGTGATACTCTTTTTGTGTCACTTTGTCCAAAATTGTTTGATGGAAAAAGATATGTGATTTTGTGTCACTCCTGGATCGTGATGCACTTTGCATATACTTGGCGGTAGGCCAAGAATAGCCTAACGAAAAGAACATTAAGTGGCCAAGTTGTAAGTATATCTTTATTTTGTCACTTTGAGCAGTGATTCATTAGTGCAGTAGGAATGCACTTGATTACTTATAGAACACGACAGAAGTCTGAGGTCGAATCTCGATGCTTTTGTGTTTTTTCTTTATTTTATTTTAGAAATTTACTTAATGCACAGTCTTTGTTCGTATTCCACTGCTCAAGTTTTTTATTTTATATTATTTTTTTTATGTAAATATTATTTTTATTTCTTATTAAAATTGGAAAAGACTCTCTCTATCTCCCGTTCAGTATACTCAGTATATAAAGTCCGCATTTATAATGAAGACGTGTATTTCCATTTAAGATAAATGTATTTTATATGTTATATAGCGAATTTTACAAATAATTGCAAAACTTTTATAAATTGATTAAGAATAATTCTATGCATTAATATATTATATTTATTATGATATTATTTGGTGTCAAAGTGGATAAAATATGATCAGTTGAGAATGCACCACACTTTGTTAGTTTGTTCATGTGTCTCCATGAATTTATAGGAAGTATGTGATTACCATTGAAGTTAGTTAGTTATTGTTTTATAATTTTCTTATTGAATATTTCCCACACACACAGTACGATCATATCCATTGTCAAAGTTTCCACTTCTACAATATGGTCTTAAACACAAACAAATTTGAAAATTTGTTTAGAAAATTTTCAAAAAATGTGCAAAATTACCTTGTTTTTAAGTGCAAATAATCCTAATACTATATAGATACATTTTATTTTACTACAATAGTAATAATTTTCATCACCATCCTTAATCATACCTGTCAGTTCCCAGTAGTGACTGGCCATTTTGAGTATGATGTAATAAATTTATTACCCACTAAGTACACTATTAGGAAACCCAACAGCAGCTAATACAAATTTCCCCAAAACAAATTTTCAAAACTTGAATAAAAAATTCTTAATTTTATGGATTTACAGATATAAGAGATGTTAAATTTTAAAGTGATCAGTACATGTTTATAATTCTACAATTTATACACCGGCTCAATGACATTATATTTCTATTAAGTGTTGTATGCGTATAAAACCTTATATCAATATGGGACAAAATTACTGTCCAGCTAGTGATTAAATTTACTCACATGGTGACAAAACAATGCCATACCTACATAAAAATTTAAATAAAACTATAACTCACCGGTATCAGATCAGAGTTAATATCATTTGAAAATGGAAAATGTCTGTAAGACCCCCATTGACCCTCATGATAAACATTTATTAACAAATCCTTTTCAATTTGCTGTTTGTAGACATTTAATTCTTCGTTAAACTGTTCCATATTTTCATCTTGTATATAAAAAAGACGAATGCGTTGACCACCTGGCTCCAGTCGTAAGCAATTTACTAACCCCATTGCACCAAAAGTTCTCTCATTCTGCGATACAATGTAAATTCTTCTGTCAGCATTCTCATTGTTCATTAAAATTTGTTTTAAATTTTCTACCCAGATGAGGTCTTTTTCTGTTACAGTAACTATATTGTAATATTGAGGTAATATAGGTGTTTTACGTAACAGTAGGTACGAATGATCTTCTGTTTTAATAATAGATATTATTTGTACCCCTAAACTTTTAAAATGATCATTGTTTAAAACAATATCCGTATTTCCCTCTAAAAGAATAAATCCTCGAGGAACTAAACATTTTAACATGTTGGGTAAACTCTCTAACTCATTGTTTTGAAGAACATTGCTAGCTAATACTAAGTGACATCCATTTTCCACTGGGCCTGATCGAATGTCCTTTGAGGTGATTACAAGGGAAGAGTCCATAAACATGTCTGCATAGAGAGGAGCTAACTCCGCAGCTGCCAAGGAAATTTGAATTTGCACATTTGGTTCTGTTAGCAAAATATCCCTTACATCTGGTGAAAGCAAATTTTTTACTTCTGAACTTAATGCCACTTCCACGAGTTTTAAATCCCATACGCCAATATTTTCCAAGGCAATATGTAAACTGGCTCTTAGAGCTTCCTCCTTAAATGGTAAATTTGTACCTTCATATGGGACAAATATATATCTTTCAGTTGTAGGGCACTGTGATTGAATTTTCCTCGATGCAGGACTCGTCTCCAATCCTCGAAACTCCACACCTCCACACTGGACAACATTAATGTCATCATCAAACTGAGCAGGTATATGCTTTTCACCCGACAATGAGTTCACTAGTTCTAGATGCTTTTTAGGGTCAATACTTAATCTTTGCAACCGGACAGGCACATATAACTTTCTAGAAAGTTCAGACATTACACACGGATGCAATATGCTGTCAAGAAATGCAATCCAGTTCTTTTCCCATGCAATAAGAGCTTTGGAGCCTTTTTCACTACAGTTGACAACTCCCTTAAAAATTCCACTGTATTCATATCCACGAAGCCTGAAATAATAAAATATACACAATTTGAAATTGACATTAACAAATATTTCAAATAATAAGGAAAGCATATTATCCATTGAAAAGTGTAGAACTTATATAATACTGCAAATATTTTATCTGTAACAAGCGAATATCTTTAGAAGAATATATGTTAAAGATTACTTTATACATATTCATTAGTCCGCTTTTTAAACCTAAAAAGTGTTTCATTAACTTTTTGTGAATAATATATTCTGTGAATAATAATAATATATTCTATGAATAAAATAAACGTAATAATCAGTCTGTCAAACTTAAGTAAGTTCCCCAGTAGTAATTTGCATATTGCAATCTATAGGTAAAGAAATGAGTTCATACAGTTATCAATATACGGATTAGATAATAACAAAGCTACAAATGTAAGCTATTTCTCATTCCACTCTTGCTTAAATAGTTTATTAATTAGTCTATTAGATCATTAATATTTTTTTCCCATCTCATTTTTACAATCATCATTATATTGTTTTAAAATGTTTATTGCGGTTCTTTTAAAAATTAACATCATAAGCAGTTATCTATGGAATGAGTGATCCTGACCAAAGCTGGTTGGTGTTGGGCATAGATCCAATATGCATGTTCTTGACTGCAATTAAATACTTATATGACTGAATAAAGTGATTTTCATGACAGTAGATAATTAGTTGTTCCGTGCTTCTCGTCAAATTACAAGTATGCTGGGAGACTGTGAAGCACATACTACATCTGCAATTGTTTAGCGAATACATTGATTAAGAGTGAAAATCGTTAAAGGAGCGAATAGGGTAAAGACTACTATTAATTGGATTTTAATGGGTAAAATGGCGTGAGGAGATCGGGTTCTCGACTATATGGTATTTTGTTTCTATTGTAGGCTGGGGCAAACATCATGATTCAAGTGGAATTGATGCCTGTTGAAGTATAAAATACCTCATTGTATTTTTCCATCAATGTGGAGACTAGCAAATTTGTGCTTTGATTACTACTTATAATAATGATTAAGACAACTTGTTATAAATTTTTCGTCAGAACAAAGAGCAGTATCAATAATGATGCGTTGAGCACATTTATTTTAGTTTCAGAACATTCTACTATTTTGATCTGCCTTCCATTACATCTGTCCTGTGATGTTATAATATGAACATAACAGAAATATCCCCACAATATGAAAAATATTGTATCTAAATTAATACATTCATTGAAAAGCTGTTTGTAAACATATATATAAGAGGATCCCTCTTTTTCTAAAGTTAATTAAATGTGTAAAGTAACCAACTTAATTTAATTTTTTCTCAATATGTAAAAAAATTAACAAATAAAAATAGTGTATTTACCACAGATTTACAATACTAAGAAGCACATGACATAAATAATTGGACAATTTCTAGCAAAAATCATAATGACTGACATCTTTTCGTTTCTTTCTTTTTGTCGTTATTCGCCTTAACTCCGAAATTGTCGCCACACTTTAATTTGTTGTGTGGCCAGGATATCATATTAACAAGCCAAATCGTCCACTTCATGGAGTTTGATGTTTTATTTGTGATTTGTAAATTTACATAAATGGATTATAATAACATTTTCTAAAAATGGTTAAATGTAGTGCTAGTGCTGACAGTAGACTTATTCAGCTAAACCAATTTCTATAAATGTATACATACTATATGAAAGCATTTTTATTTTTTGTATAACACGTATTTCCTGAATGAATCGACTTTTCATAGCTTTCCAAAGGATGAAAAACTTAAACAAAATGGTTGAAACTGATGAACCTAAAAATTATGAATCAAAGAAAAAATATTTTGATAAAAATAACATTGAAAGTAGTGCATTTAGAACGTATTTACGGCCTGATGCTTCCTAAAGCTTCCAGAATATTTGCAGGTAAGTTTTAAAACCATATCATTTTTATTTAAAAATCAATAATAACATAAAATTTAATTTTAAAATATGACAATCCAAACTGAAAATATTTAAGGAAGCTAACCTTATGACGACAGTAACACAGACTATATTATTTCAACTTTGAATCTATTAACAATTGCATAAACGAATATACTGTATTGAATATATATACATGTATACACACATATTTATAAATGTATATATATATATATATATATATATATATATATGTGTGTGTGTGTGTATATATGTATACATATACATATAGAAATGGTAATTTTCAAAAACCAAACAATCATTGTTTAGTCGTTTTAGGTTGTTCATGTTTTTTCAAAAAAAATTTTTCTCGTTCTTTATGATTAGGTACACAAAACTTTCTCTACTACCTTACTACATAAGGCAACATTTACTAGTTGGTACAAAAAAGTTGGAGCTAAGCCAGGGTTTACCATAGAGTGTTTATTATTGACCTGGATAGCGCATTGAATATTTTTTTCTGAATTGATAATTAAACAAAATAACATTTTGTACCTCTTTACAAAATTAGCCAAAATCATATAGAAATATTTTTGTCAATGATTTGATCAAGAGGAAGGTACAACAATAATTCAAATCTTGTTATAATAATGCAAATTAGTTTACGCAAAAAAAATTTAATCTGTATAGAACTTTGTGGAAGTAGTGCAGAAAATGGCCTATCTTTAAAAGTAATATCAATACTTACATCACTTAGTACAAATCCGAATAAAGTAATTAATGAAATGAATGTAGCTCAAAAATTTGATCACCAGCAGAGGCTGATGATATTGAGAATGAATTTTTCGAAAACCTTGTTACCTTACCATTAATTGAATACTCTCATCGCCTACATTGTAGGATTCATTGTCCAAAAAATTCTCAAACAAATAAAATGTAATATGTGTTGTATGCTTCTCATTGGAGATTCCCTGGTCTCCTGATTTCCTTTGTTCTCTCATTAAAATCAAAGACTGGGGTGGCTTTATCCTTCAGAGAGTGTCATCACAGTTACACAAAATTATGAAAAAGTAGTCAGACAATTTAATTCACCACAAAATGTAAAAAAGACATTTTAACTCTCATTTCAGAAAAATATATTTTTATAGAATATTTAATAACAAAAATCGCAAACACGACGCAAGCCATGCTTTAGTTCTAGAAAACTCATTGATCCAAAATTATCTGACTGTAAGATCATTAACTTCATCAGAACTAGCAAAATAACTCAATGAAAAACAGCATTAAATAGAAATGAATGGATGGACACCCAGATAGATATCAATATATTCCTTAGTCAATAGTTTTCCATATTTATATGTTATGATGTTTCTGTTATATACTAAGTTTAATTTTATTTATTAATGTCTTTTATTGCCTTCCATACCACAAAATGTCTATATTTAATCAATGTGGTTGACTGGAAGAGATTGCTTTTGTAGCAATAAGTCTGCCAAATGTATGGGTATATGTACGTTAAAATATAAATAAATAAATAAATATTTATAGATATGTATATATATATATATATATATATATATATACATGTACCAAACTACCACATGTTAAAAGAAAATTCACTTCCCCTCCTGTCGTCATCGGCAACCATTTCGACATTCGACAGATTGCATTTATTAATTCTTATATTAAATTGCTAGAATTTTGAATTATTAAAATACTGGAATTTATCATAAATAATTTAACAATATTACAGGATTTAAGTATCCATTTTGTTATAATAATCAAAAGTCATAAGAAAATGTTGACCGATTTGAAATAAATATAAATAAATAAACACACAAAAACTTTTCAGTTTTACTTTACCGATACAGATAAATGAAATTGAAGCTTAGGTCAATATGAAAATGTTTATATGTTTTATATGAATGAATAACTCGTGTAAATGTTGCCACTGCATTAAGTCACGCCCCTAAATATTAAACTCTGCCTTTTGGTTATGCTTTTAATTTAGTTACGTGTCATCTGTTAATAGTTATTTTAAACCTGTTATATTTACTAATGGTATTTATCTTCTCACTTTTAATTAAATGACTTACCGCAGTTCCTTATAAAGATCATTTGCATTTAAAGTCAAACTTTCATCAGACCCATTTAGTTTTAATATGTCTTTTTCAGACGCTTCACACATGCGAATAGTACCAGATACAGCTGCAGTGTTACCCACAGTCACATGGAAGCACCCTGTTGCATGTATTAGGCTCACAGTAAATGTTATTTTTCCTTGCTTTGGAAAGATTATTGCGTTCAAAAGATCTACATCTTCGAAAATAACTGGTATCATTTCAATATTCTTCTTCTTTAGCTTTGCTAGAGAACGCCACACCAATACCTATGAATTAAACAATATCAAATCAATAAATGCAACTACCAAAAAATGTTTACAAAATAAGGATTTAAATGTGACTGAAATAGTGGGCATTTATTAAATACAATCTGTGTATATTTTTAAATTAAACAATATTTAAAACGTACTAGGTAACCAGTGGCTGGGAATAACACTCTGCCATCTACAGTATGTCCCATTAGAAACCTATCCTCAGGGTTACTAAGATCAAATACATAGTTATGAACGGCAGCTGAAGAAACTGAAATACAGAAAAGCAATATCTTTGAACTTAAAAGTAGTTTTTTACTCACTGATTTAGGTATTGTATTCAATAAATCAGTATTTACCAGTGTAAAATATGTAATTTTTCTGAAAGCTTAATACCCAATAAGATTTTTGCATAGCTTAAATATAATGAATAAAATTTGGATACTAACAAAGAAGGGACTAATCATTAACATTATAACTGAAGAAAATTTATGAAAAGTAAAAAAGTAATTAAGAAGCAGTGTGCAGTACTTTTTGATGATGTTGTGGACATCATCAATTCTTTCTAAATTTGCTTACATGAAAGGTAGGAATTACATGGAAGGAAAAATGCTTAGGTTTACTCAGGTACCTAAATCGATATTTTGATACCTAAGTCTTTATTCCCTACTCCAGTCTGACTGGCTTAGCAGATTTTCACGTGTTTTCAGGTTTATCTTGGCTTCATATATGATATTACTTACAATCTAATATAGAGGACCTTATAGAGCCATGTATGCAATTAGCTAGAGGAACAAGCAACCCGTGGTGGTGTGCATGTGAAGATGCAACATTATTCCTATTACGATTGATATGATACTTGTATTATAATAGTTAGGATATGTAAACAAACAAGTCAGTCCAATAAAAACAAAAATAATTTTTAATCAGATAAATTTAAGTAAAGTTCTTATAATAATACAATATTTTTTGTTTCAAATCTCTCAAAAGCTACTCAGTTTATTGTGTTTCTGGCTCTTTTAAGATATTTTGGCATATCTTTAGGATAACAATTCCTGGATATTTTGGAATTTTTTTGGAGGCTCTTTATGTATGAGTCAAACAGGAGGTTATGGAATAAATTCTCCATTGCTCTCAATCGGAATATTTTATGATATGGTCTCTGCGATACATTTTGATACCTTTATTTTTAGTCTCCTGGGTTTCTTCTGTTAAGAGGCCTAAAGAACCATTTTCAATTACAGCCTGTCCGTATAGTTGATTAGTCACAGAGAACTAATTTGATTAGTCACAAATTCAGCTTCTGGCTTTAGAACTTGCGTTAATTCTGAAATAAACTTGAATCATATTTCTCTACAGTAGCGAGGAAAAGAAGACAGAATAGTTTCCTACAATAGACTATAGTGTTCATCTGAGTTTTCAGAAATCAATATTAATGGGGTGAGTGATATTACATTACAAAAAATCTTTGACAGCTGACTTTTAAAACATTCTTTATATTCTGATTGCTTTGAAGTACCGCCTCATTTGCCTATAAAGCAACATTACTTACATTGTTTCCCAATTATAGCACGATATTAACAAGTGACTTATTCAGTCATTTTGCAGTACGGTTAAGCAAATCCTGTTAAAGTATCTAAGCCGTATTTTCGTAATTTCGTAATTACGAAAATACGGCTAACACATATTTTTAGCTTTTGTTTTGGCTTCATAATTCAAAACAACCATCAACTATTTCTAATAAATTATACTGAAATGCTTTCTTTTAACATTGTGTCAATTTTTGGTGTGTAGTTTTGACTTCATTTGAGCTGCACACATTAAAATATATGTACCTATTCTCATATATGAAACTTCAGACTTTCTTCATTTGGTTCTACTACTATTTTCATCAAAATTGTTTGATGGTCTTCCAGTCTAAACTGGTCTTTTTGGCATTAGAAAATGGGACTATCTAACCATTTTCATACTTGTTCTTAAAATAACCACGTTTTCTTTATACAGTTTTCCTTTTATAATATCATAATTATAACAATGATATTCAGAAGTTAATTTTGATAATCCTTGTTTTATCAAGTTAGATGGTTAACCAGAAATTCGCAAAACCTCGTAAACTTTGAATGGCAGATTTCGATACTTCAAACCTTTGTCTGTAGAAGAAGAACTTTTATACAATAAAAGTAGATCTCTTCTATTTAATGACTGCACTGCTACCAAAGTGCTCCCTGAAAAATACCCATAATGTTAATTATTGACTCACTTTATGGGAATTAGCACATATTAGTTCCGACAGTCAACAATATAAACTTTAAATATATTTGACTAAAATAGCAGAATTCCCACGGACATATGCTTTGGATTATTACATTATAAATATTCAAAACTCTTATGTTTATTTACTGTGTCTAAAATTAATAAAAATTTAACAAAAAATATCATGGTAAACTCTAAAACGAGAAGCACTTACCTCCGCGAGTAAGTTCCCATAAAAAACAACTAATCAATGTAAATAGATAAAAATAGACCAAAACAATTTAACAATAAAAATTTAAACTCAATTCAGATCGGAAAAATTTTAAATAATAACTGAAGTTTCACGGGCGTCTTGCATGCCATTTTCAGTACAAGAAGTACATATTGAGTAACAGCATCATTTAGACTATTGGTCTAATTCATGCAAAATATTTTACTAACATCTTTTTTTAAAACCTTTTAAACTTCTCTCTGCAGTAGAAATGGTGCCAAATTCTGTTGCAAGAGATTTTAATGAATTTCCATAAGCAATGATTATTAGTTTCAGATTGAAAAACGTTAATAATTTGTTTCAGATTGAAAAACGTTTCAAATTTGTTAATAATTTTTTGTTATTGCTAAAGTAAAGAATAGCATTTTAAGGGCAGATTTAGTTCGTCAATACTACTTTACAATTTTAAAAAGTTTTTTGAAATGTTTCGACAGTTGTGATATTTTTCCGGAAAAACGTATTATAAGTTGAAAGGTTTTGGATAATTGCTTGAAGTCAGCCATCTATTAGTATATTATGGCCCATGTTATTTCATATCATGTGTTCTAATTGGCAGAGAATTTCTTGTTTAGGTGCAAATTTAAAAACACAACTTTTTTCAAGCATTACATAAAAATATTTATATCCAATTTATTACCATTAAATATTGTTAATAATCATTCTTACCTGGATCTTTTGACATATGTAAGTCACATAATTTTTTATACATGTTGCAAAAACTCTATATGATAATTGACATAAAAAAAAAATTCATTAATAGTTAAAACAATTCAATGTCCTGGGTACAGCTACTTCTGTCTGAATTAAAATAAATGAAAATTTAATTCCTCTTAAATGATATTCATATAACTTCAGAAATAGAAGAACACTCTTTCCAATGATTAATTCTCATCATACTCACGTGAGATAAGGAGGTGTATATATAATATTGTTATATTCTTATTCCAGTATAAACTATGTTTATATTATAAAATTATTTGTATCATCAGTAACATGACAAAAGTTAACTGAAATTTTCTATATATTTTATCTAATTATGGATTATACAAGCATTTAAAAAAAAAAATAAATAAATAATGATAACCACAATTCCGCAATAAAAGTCAATTATTCCCCTGTTAGCCATTTAGACATCTCAACAAAAACGCTAATGCATAAATGTTTATTATAGTTCTTTTGTGGACAATACTAATAGTTACAAATATTATTTCAAACAAATTTGTGACTAATACAAATAGAGACTAATTTACATTAGTCCAGTTTAACTCTACATAGTCCTCAAAAAAATGTAATTGCACCCTAATAAGCAATTTTAAAGCATTCATCAAAATTTCTCAACATTACCATTCTCGTTGAAATTGGGATATTCCCATGCAATGCTATGATTCCACTTAATACGCGGTGCTAGCATGGGTGTGCCTCGACTGACGGGGAAACTGATAGGCTCATACAGTTTGCTCACATGTGGTTGTGCACCCGCGATGTATAGTCTTCAATTATGAAATAAAATCACATGTTTAATTTCTATCACTGAATTCAGAATTTTTATATTACTCAAAAATTAAATTATTAAATAATTCCCATAAACAAATTGAATAAAAATACTAACTCGCCCATATTATTGAGAAAATATTTCACATTGTCTTCATTGCTCTGTGTCATTAGGGATATTTTGGTGACTGTTTCTGGAAGAGATTTATTGACAATGCCTTGTAAAAGCGCATGTGGTGCTATTTCTATGAGAATAGCATTTTCAGGAATGTGTTTTGTAGCATTGTGAAAATTTACGCATGAAATCAGATTGTTCACAAAATATTCGGCTGAACAAAGTTTTGCTGAAAAACAAATTAATTCATTAAAAGTAACTTTTTGATTTAAAAGAATTTAAATTTAATTTTATACTTTAAGCTATGCATAAAGCTTTAGCAAATATGCTGCTCGGCATTTTTTCTTACCAGATGATACATTATTCATTGTGACAAACGTTGACATTTTTTTTTATATATAACCAAAATAAAAAAAATTGAGTACTGTGTTTATATTGATAATGTGCTTTTTCTAATGTGCTATTTGTTTAATTTAATGAGAAGAAAACTGCTTTTGATATAGCAATAGTATTTGAAAAGAGAAAAGTTAATTTGTAGGTTTTCAACATAAAGTCATTAGTGAAAATTTGAATCAAAGATTCCTACTTTTTAATTTTTTTCAATACCTGCTCTATGTTCTGAATAATACAATTATCACGATGGAATGGTCTGACCAAAGACCAGATATTCATTCAATTATGTCCTTGTGATCAACAAGGTTAAAGCTGGAAGTGAATACCGAATAGTGAGAGGCACATTGAGTCTGAAGCCCAACCTGGATAGATCTAGTTTGATGATGTCTACATTCCATCTAGTACCAACTAACATTCAGTTCTAACACCCCAATCATTTTGAATGTCTACACAAGTGCATGACAGTGGAAGATTTCAATGACATTTCTGCCAAGAAAATGGTTCTAAGTTCATTAAAACTCAGTGCATTAAAAAAACTAAGAAATTCTCAGACAAAACTCTTAAAAATATAGTTGCAGTCTGTTGCTGACCTATTGCAGGCAGATAATGGGCAGATCTCCTAGTCTATAAGATGTGACATTTGTGTCTTTAATTTGAAATATATTTATGAATTGGCTGAGCAGAATAAAGACTCTAAAGTATTTGCAAGAGACCTGTCCATGAAGCAGAAACAGTTGACAAAATTGAAGACTGACAGTGGCGACATAGTCTCGTCAAGAAAGAGAAACCCAAAAACCTGTCGACAGCACGGCAAATGATCCAAGTGCCAAACTGAACCAACATTATTCTGAAGATATCCCAGATATATTATAATGACTCTCAAAGAATGGACACATGGCATATAGCAGACCAATAATAAAAGCCCTGCTGATGCTGTTCAACTTCATCATATTAGAGGGCATTGTGTTAGAATTGCGGACCAGAGGCTTGGTGGTACTCTTCTTCATAAAGGATAATATTCCCTACTGAATAAACATAAATCCGTCATCCTCCTGAGCGAAACGAATAAGTTGTTTTCGAGAAATATCATGAACCAACAATGTTTTTATGACTTCCAGTCCTGAACAAGCTGTTTTCCGAAAAGACTATAAGTACCATAAATGACATTCATACACTATGCCAGGTTATAAAGAAGTAGCGAGGAGAAAAGAAGAGCATAATCAACCACTATGTCTAGTGTCAGTGAGCTATGAGGAAGACTTTGATTACCAACAGATTCGAGTGAAATCTGAGTTGTGCATCAGTCCCTAAAGTAATGCCATATTGACTACATTAATATTGAAGTGTTTCTACAGTAGGGCCACCATGTCAGTCAGAACACAGAATTTAATCATAAAACCGGTCCAGCTCTACAAAGATGTAAGACAAGGACACATAATTTCTCCGCTGCATTGGAAGATGTCGTCAAGCATCTGGCGGATACAGCACTCACTTTTCATTTGCTGGCAATATAGTATTTATGGCAGAGTCATTCGCAACTTTGATGCGATGTTGAGGGATCTAAATAGAATTTCCCATCAGATAGGTCTTAAAATAAACATGGACAAGACAAAGGTCATATCTAACGCCCATCTCGTACCTATATCTATAGAGATTTATAATGCTACACTTGAAGTTGCTTTTCGCTATATGTATATATATATATATATATATTTATATATATATATATATACATGTATGTATATATATATATATATATATATATATATATATATATATATATATATATACAATAAACTTCCCAGTTACTTTAATCCATCTTCGAGAAAGAGGTAAATCAGAGAAGACAACATGACAAGGCAGCATTTAGGATACTTCGCCATATTTTCTCATTCATAATACTGGGGATGTTTGAAGATGACATTTTGAACCGGTTTATGTTGCCAGTGATGACATATGGAACTGAAACGAAGCTCCATAAAGTGACTCCAAGTCATTCAATGAACTGTAGAAAGGGCTATGTTTGGGGTTTCTCTACTAGATATGATCCCGAATGGGGACACCTGCAGGAGAACTAAGGTCACTGATACAGCTTGTAGGATTAGCAAGCTGAAGTGGCAATGAACAGGACATATAACATGCAGAACCAACAACCACTGGGTAAGAATGATTCTCAAATGATTACCATGTACCGGGAGATGCGGAGTAGAATGCCACCCCCCCTAGGTGGGCAGATGAACTAATAGAAATTGTGGGAAGATATTGGCTTCAGGCGGTAGGGGAAGCCTATGTTTTACAGTGGATGTCTTCCTACTGTTGACGATGCTAATGATGAATGGTATGAAAACATTGTGCAATGATTATAATGAAATCAAAAACACCTTTAGTTGATGATATGGATACATATCTTTTTTTAATTAAGCTTTAGGCTGAATCATTTGAACATATGTTCAAATGATTCAGCCTAAAGATTAAGTGTATCTTTGCTAATAATATAAATTTATGAGCCTTCTGCCAATAACATTCTTGGATTAACAATTTCCATAAACTGATAATTAAATATTTGTATTGCAAATGATAAAACCAAAAAGCTTTATATAACGCAAAACCTTTTAAATTTTAAAGTTTCTAAACTTCAATTTTGTTTTATTTGACAATTTTTAATTAGTTTATAATCTTACATACCACTTTCTTTATCCCAATTTTCTTCCAAAACAGAGGTACTTATCCAAGTTGAACTGCGAGGTTTGGGATTTGTAATAATATTTTTCATTTTTTTCAGTAAGACTGGAGCAACTGTCTCGATATATTTGGAATGATATGCTATACCTCCGGTGCTTATCACCTTCGCAAATATATTTTCAGCTTCCAATACTTTTACAAATTTCTTTACTTCAATTCTTGGCCCTGAAATCTGAATAAAGAAATGTGTCAGTCTGGTAATGACTATTAATAAATTATTATACTACTTAGAGGATATTGAAAACAGAAATGAAACATTTATAAGCAAAAACATAAAAAATTGCACCGAGCAACAAATAGGGTATATCATACCAACAATTTGAAATGACTTTAATTGTTTTGTATTTATTTTCGAAACAATATGTTTATTTTATTATATTATAAAGCTTTGATATAAATTTTAATAAGCTTTAAAAATAATAAAATTTAAGATAAAAAAACATAGAAAGGTATGACTAATCTTTTAACTTTAATCTCTCCGTTTTTCACAATCATCATAGTGACTCCGTGCTCCATGACAAATACAAAGCAATAAAAAATTTAATTAAAAGTACAGAATCAAACTCACTGAAGTAATTTGCTTGAATTTGGCTTTGTTTTTACAAATTGGCAGCAACGTGATGATTGTGTGTATCACATTAAAACAAAATTTAACACAACAAACTTTCTGTTCAATGTCTTTCACGATTGTTATTACGGTCTCAAACAATAACAAAGTTACAATCAACTTTGATTAGCATTTTGTGATGAAACCCCATCCCTCATTATATTTCACAACTGGTTTAACAAGTTCAAGCACGGTTGTACTATTTTAGTGATGATATGCAAACACCTGAAGATCATACCAATACTGTGCGGTTCATGATGAATACTGACAAGAGAGTAATCTTTCAGCAGATTCAAGCAAGTTTAAGCCTTGACATTAGTCAAATATTGAATATTTAAGCGTTAGGAAGCTTTGGGCTAGGTGGATACAGCATAATTTGATGGAAGCTCAAAAACACCATTGTGTTAACTGGTTTTGCGAAATGTTAAAAAAAGTTAAGGTCACTCAAATGTTGTGTTCAATATCATCATAAGAGATGAAGGATAGATATACTGTTATGAGAAGGAAACTAAGGGGCAGTTTTTGCAATGGGTGCTTCTAAATTGCCTCTAAAGTTGAGGGAAGGAAAAAGTGGTGGGAGAAAAGGGTTTATTATCCAACGATTGATTTGAAAAATAAAAAAGCAGTTGCTGCAGGCTTGTATTATAGTAAATGTTTGCTTGTTGTTTTGTTAAAAGTTGGACAGCAATGCTGTCACAATAAAATCTACCTTCAGACTTGACCACGTGGTGTAAAAAAATTATGGGTTTCATCCACGCAGCTTTAAACTCACATTATGTGATTTCTTATTTATTCTCAAGAATAAAATAGCGGTGTCTGCCTTTAAAAAGGCGTGAAAGTGACTAGTTAGAAAAAGTGGACCAACTTCTTTCAGTGGTTGGATCAAATATCCAAAATACTAAGAAGATTATTTTGAAAAACAATGAATAAAGTACAAACTTGCTGGTTTCATTTTTAATATTCTAAAAGATTTCATTGCACAATAATTATATATTATAATTGAAACAAAACAGAGCCGTGCTTGATTCTCCAGCCTTTCTTGGAAGTCACTCCTCCTGCTTTTCTGCAACTTTAACAACCTTCTCTCATGGTTGAGGTTATAAACTTTGTCCCAAATGTGTATTCAAACTTCTTTGAAATATCTCTAGAAATATCAGTATTCTGTTTGTCAATCTGTAATTATTCTTCTATAAAGCTCGAACCTAATCCATGTAAAAATTGACTGGCACTGAAATCTTCAGATATATTGACCAAAGCACTGATTGCCGCTTTATTTAATAATAAATAGGTCATTAATAATGACCATCTTTTTGTGAAGCATACTATATTGTAAGTTACCCGTAATTCGTAGCTAAATATTATAACACAGAGAATATTTTGTGAGACATGATGCATATTGGATTAAAAGTTAAAATTATATAAATATGATGAACTTATTTTAAACAACATTTTTTACAATCTAAAAAAATTGGTATTAGAAAAAATTAATAATTTTTTATATTGAAAAATTATTTTCTATAATTTTTTTAGATACTTTTCCAAAAATTCCTTGAACAGATAAAAAATAATCACATTATCATATGAATTACAAGTTTCCAAAGTATGTTTTTTAAATAAACTACTTACCGTAATATTGTTTTGTGAATTGTGACATGCAATAAAAATGCCTGGAGGATTCCTAGTTTCAAAATCTTTCGCACTTAAACTGACAACAGCCATCAAGCCAGGATCAAGTTTTACATCAAGTGAACTACGTCCTCTCCAATATGCAGATAGTATCGTCTGCTCAGCTGTGAAACCTCCATCAGCATATCCACAACCTAAATTAATACAGTTTAGAAATCAATTGATTACCAGGACTATTTTAACGCAGTGCACTTCTGAAGTTCAATTTCTGCTTTCTATAGTTTTCCATAATGTATTCAATTGATTTGATTACAAGGAATGTATTTGATGGAATTTAAATGTATTTGAGTAATAACACTACTATATTTGTAACCAAATGTGATTTCACCTGAATTTGAGCAACATAATTCATTAAGTTTGTTTATCATGCATTCCTGTTTTAAAAAGACAATAATACTCACCAAGTTCTCCAAGAGAATGCCCGATTAAACCATCTGCTTTAATATTCATGCTATGTAACAAATCAAACAATGCTATTTGTACAGCAACAACGGAAACAAATGAATTTAATATATCATTAAAGTATTCTGGTGTACTGTTCACTAAAATATCAATCAAATCGAGATCAAATTGGCGCAATGTCATTGCACTCTTCTCCACTGAATTTCGGAATACTGGTAACACCATCATCTCTCGGGCCATTTGAGGCCACTGGGAACCCATGCCGGAAAAGAGGAACCATATAGGACGCGCTTGGCTTGACATCTGGACAAATATATGTTATTATAGGTAAACAAAATAGTTCGTGATCAACTTCAGAACGAGACAGTCCTCTGTTTAGCTTGTTCGTGTGTTCCCAATTTCTTGAGAACGCAATACCAGATATTAGAAATAAAATAATTACCTAAAAATATAGATAATATTTCAAAAAGATTTTGTTGTGATTTACATACACTAATAATTACTTGTGTTTTTTACATTACATACAAAAAAAAACAAGTGAGACCATATTGGTCCCTCGCATAAATGTAGTTGCATAAGTTATTAAAAAGAACTAGTTTCTTTTTTTCTCATTAAACTATCTCAATGTTTTAAAAGATAATTTCCAAGAAGTTGCTTTTCTCAGGGATTATATCTCTTTCTAATGGCCCCTTTGCTTAAATTCAAAACTCGTAATAAAAAAAATATGAAATAATTCGAAAAATTTAAAATTTTACAAAATTTAAATCCATAATTTTAGAACACCTGTTTTTTCTGAGATTAAAGCAATATCAATATATTGTCACTGTGCTGAACTTTTTTGGAGTTTGCTCAAAGTAACATTACTATTATAATACATACTGATGTCGCACATCATAATAAGAGGCCATATTAAGTGTGCGTGATTTACACTGTAACAAGACATAGGATACTTTTTATTTCTAGATTTAATAAATCCACCAATAAGTCGGATACCAACATTAATAGATAGTTCATATCAAGGAAGTCAATTGCAACAGCTAGTAAACTTTTATATTCATATTTTAATGAAAAAACTTCTTTTTGTGTACTTTGCCATTTACCATAATATTTAATATGGCAACATTTTCATTAAAGATCATGTCTTTTGACAGAAAGAAAGCTGTTTTTTTCTTTGATTATTTGTGTGCCAAAATTATAATTTATTCACATATATACATTTAAACTTTTAAATATGCATAGTATTTCTATTAAATTATTTTATATTATTTTTCGGCATTTACATATTGTAAACAATGTATCTCTCATAGGTGTAAAAATATTGTGAATTTTTTAAAAACACATCGGTTTAATTACTCATAACACTTATTTTGTATTTAGCTCTTTGCAGCAACAGTTGTTTAAATATAGGATATGAAAAGTTTTAAAGCTTAATTACAGCTTCCTCCTTTATGATGTTTTTGACATAGACTTGGTAACAAAATGGACCAAAAAATTGCAAATTTCATTGTCCACCAAATCATGTTTTGATGAAAAAAAAATAAAAAAACAGTGTACTCTATTAAAATAACTTTCTTATAAAAAAATTGTCATACCCTCTTTACTTACATGTAAGTTGTTCTAAACTCAAAATAGTAACTATGTATGAGTTCTATCTTTGTAAAATGAATTCTTTCTTTTTTTATAATGTAAATGATGTTTCCCTATTTATTTTCAACTTCTTACGAGGTCTCATTTTTTTTGTATTATTTTTCAAACAATCCTGAAGCTAATATATTTTAAGCTTGTCGATTTGTTATAGTGACTTATATTATTTGTTGCATGGTAAAATTAAATAGTTGATGATATTCAGCTGAACAAAGCTTCGCTGAAGGGTAAATCAATTCATTACATCTAATTTTATAAAGCAAAATAAGACTTGCCTATATTAAATTAATTTTAGATTTATCAATTATAACCTTAATAAAATATAAAACGTAACATAAATTTGTTCATAAACTCATGTACGTACTGTTAAATTTATCAAGTTAATAATTTTATTATTTTCTTTTCACTTAATTGACACACAATTTTTCACATTTGTATGGGACAATACACTTTTTATTTTGAATATAGGGGACAATACACTTTTTATTTTGAACACTCTTTATATCTCAGTATAATACTATAAATCTTCATATAATTTACTGGATAAAAGATACAAATACTAGATAAAAGATACAATACACCTTTGTGTATAATATAATCCTAGACAGCCTAAAACTTTTATAAATAGGAAGCATCCTTCCTTTCTGTCATTTGAAAGGAATTTTATTTTGTATTCACAAAGTTATATCAAAAATACTTAATAACTTATAACAGCAAACCTTGATTTCCTTCCGAGTAGAACCAAGTACTGTGTAGCCTCGATAATTATGTCTTTTAATGTTTTTTCTGTGTACATTATCAGTCAGAGCAAGGAATTCTGGGTCTATATCATTATTGATTGTATAATCTAGAAAATGTTCCACTGCTTCTTCTGTTCTTCCTGACACAGTCACTAGTCGAGGCAGTGCTACAGGTTTTGAAAGTTTTTTTTCTTTAGGATTTGATTTTAGCAGAATATGGACATTAGAACCGCCGAATCCCAATGAGTTCATGGCAACTAAGCCACCATTCCAAGATGTCTTTTCTGTGAGCACCTATTCAAATCATTTTAGTCAGTGATTATCTTAAAAATTTTTGGTAGTAATTATAATTTTAAAAATGGTTCTATTATCTCAATTCATAATGAATTTAAGTATACAGAATGTTTCCTTCCAATGAAAAATCACAGAAAGGACGGAATTACGATTTGAGGAGAGTGGCAATTGATGGCTTGAAGAAAATTACTTTTCGTGCAAATCACATGAATAGTGAGAAATGCATGCAGAAAAATGTCTTACAGCATCAATTCATCTCTTCTGTATAGAATAATAAAAAATATAAGCGACAAGCAAACTTCTAAGTGATATCTTTATGAATTACACAAAAATAATTTAATTTAAATAGACTTGGTTAAAGTTTTAATGGATTTTTGCAAATAAGGGGGGAAATAAAATTTAAAAAAACTGTCTCATAATATTTACCTTCAATTTACCACATTGCAATCCAGGTATATTGGGATTGGATGTATTAAAATGCAAATTAGGTGGAAACATTCCAGTTTCCATGCTGACGATGATCTTGGCTATTGAAACCAAACCCGAACATGGCTCAGCATGACCCATGTTTGTCTTCACTGAACCTATTAGGAGAGGTTCCTTTCTTTTAGAGCAAAACACATTTACAATTGCATTTACTTCTTGTGGATCGCCAACCTGTTTACAAAATATTAGCAACAAGAAAAATTAATAAACTTTCAAATAACAATATGCTGGTGAATGGAGTATCAAACAATTTGTTGTGTTCCTGTGAGTGAAACAAACTATTTAATTACAGAATGCATTTTATAAAGCACAGATTAAACGTTAAATAAAAATATTAACTTCTGATCAGGAGAATTCATTTCTAACTTATTCTCTTTAGTTGCTGTACTTCCGACTTGTTTTTGTACTTTTGGTTTTTTTTTGGTTCTATTTAAAAGTTTAGTTCATAAATTCAAGTAAACTTATTGCCACAAATAGCAATTAATTTAAACAATCAATTATAGATGTCTCCACAAAAGATTGTGGTAATTGGTCATGCAAAAAGAATATTCTACCGTATTGTTTTTAAAAAAACTTGTTGTTTTCTATATAGTGTCACACTATGTTTATATACTACTATTTCAAATCTCAATCTCACTAAAGTTTTGCTTAAGACATAGATGTGGATAGATGACAAAGTGACTTTAAGTACCATTACATTAATAGAAACCACCTATGTCCCATGGAGGGAACTATCACAGTAACTATAATTCTAAATGAAAATATTACATAGTTTTGGGATACAAAAATTTCAAAAAATTTAAAATCAAAGGAAATCAAACATCACTGTCATTATAACTTGTGCCACATTTTACAATTTATCCTAACACAATAATTAATAAAAGACGAATTGTTTCAAATATGGGTTCATATTCTAAAACTCCAGTTAGTTTAAAACTCTTCCATAACTTGTTAACATTATTAGAAACAACAGTAGAAGCGTAAATTTTTTTTGTTACAAACAAAATTCAATACCTTTGTCCCTGTTCCATGTGCTTCTACATATAACACAGTATTAGGATCTATGCCAGTACTTTTGTATAATTTCTCAGCTAACTCTTTTTGCCTCTCAGATGAGGGAAATGTAAGACCTTCCTCCTTAGCACCGTCAGTATTAGACATCACGCTGACTATACTTGAATACATTCTAAGTGCCGCAGACTTTTTTTGTAAGAATATTACGACTACACCTTCAGATCGTACAAATCCATCTGCATTGGCATCAAAGGTTTTGCATTTACCTAGACAAATGTTAAATTTTTACTTTAATCATCTATATACATACATATATAAATATATTTTATGGTGACAGTGCAATATCGCTATTATAAGTGTATTCCAGTGACAATTGAGTAGATTTAATTGAAACAAATTAAGGCTTGCATACAATTGAGTGCTTTTTGTCCAGATAGATTTTCTGAAACGACCACTTACATTGAGTAAAATAAATCACAATTTGGCAGCAAAAGAATTCATAGTTTGGCAGCAAAAGTCTCAAAGTTGTTTACAAGCAGACTTCAAACCCAAATCCGAATTTTGATGTTCAAGAAAGGTTAACTCAACTAATATCTTACACAAACATCCTTCTGGTGCCTATCATAGATCCTCCGAAATTATTCTTAATTCTTTAGATGACTTTTTAGCAGGTCTAAACTATACATTTGAGATGGATGATTTTGAATGATATGCAGAAAGATAAAGTGTCCAGGAATAAGAAAAAAAAAGGTTAAAAAGACAAGGAAAAGATGAGAAACAAAAAATAAGAAAAGAACATAGAACAAAACAAATATATTCAATATATGTTTATACAAACAAATTATAACAGCATGCACTACCCAACGTTATATAAGTTAATACCTTGAAGTGTAACTGAAATTTAAATCGGAAGCAAAGTTTTCTAAAAATTTTGAGGATTATATTAGTATCAAAAAAGATTTAAGTATAGACTTCAATTGACATTCAAAATACCCAAAAGAAGTCAATGGGAATTAATTAATAGGGCTGGGTGAAGCTATAACAACATATTTTTATATGGATGCCAAAAAGAAAACAAATTGTCATTGGTTGGAAGATAGAGAACAGAAAACATACCGTGGAGTTGAAATAGCAATAATTGAAATTAGAAGCAATGATCACGCTAATAAAAAGATTTTATCTTAAAAAATCGTTGCAGCATATTCGACCAAAAAGTATACTCGTAACCCATTATTCAAAGTAAACTGTTTAAAAATATATTTTTGAAAGAAAATATAGCACTGTTCAAGCCAATAAAAGATTAC
Organism: Druceiella hillmani; assembly: GCA_039881145.1. Taxonomy (NCBI): domain Eukaryota; kingdom Metazoa; phylum Arthropoda; class Insecta; order Lepidoptera; family Hepialidae; genus Druceiella; species Druceiella hillmani. The sequence continues at coordinate 21,691,544 of JAYKKI010000015.1, read as the reverse complement.
TGCATGCTGTGGACATAGTTATTAATGTATCTAATGAAAGCACTTGCTATGAAGAGATATGGTGCATTAAAGACATGAAGGAAATAACGAGTTTACAATAATATTAAATAGAGATTCCAAAAATATTTCTACTCTACTAATCAACATTCCCCAACTTCATCGTTTTTTACTTTAGTGGATATTGTTATTTTGTAAATAAGCAGAAATTTATTTTCATTAATCCTTTACAATGTATGTAAGAATGATTTTTAAGATGTTTGTGACTCTGAAAATTCTCAGAGTTTTTTATTACTATTCTAAGCATTTGTTTTTGCAATAAACATGTTGAATATACAGAAAAAATTTTTGTTTTTGGCAAAATTTTGTTCTCTACAGTTGTACAATTTTACATATTACATATAGGCAGTATCATACTATCAACGGTAGTATGTGTATATATTCTGCCAATGGAGCATCCATTTTCTTGATTATCACACAAAAAATTCTATATTCTCAACAAATACATTTAAGATGTTTATTCCTATCAAAAAGCCTCCACAAATAGTATTGAATAATTTTTTCACCAAGTGCAATTTCTGTTTATTATTTATTTGTAATTCTTATATTAATTATTAAAATTTATATTAAAATATATTTTATTATTTTTCTATGAGGCACTGAGCCTTGCCACTAATTTTATATATTTTACATGTTTATGTAAAATATATAAAATAGTTTTGAGAGTTTGTCTATAGTTGTATTTGGTATTAAAAATACATTCATTAGGATTTTTGTGTACTTTCCATTTGTATACATGTATTTTGTATACAATTTTTTTTATCAGCTAATTTATTTTAGCATCTGCATATATACATACAATGTTAATTACATTGTTTAAACAATGTTAATTAAGTACAAACCGTCAGGAGACAACATATTTAAGCGGGCGAAACTGAGAGAATTTTCTGGCTTAAGACACAAATTAGCTCCCCCAACGATGGCTGAATCACACATGCCTATCCGCATATGATAAAATGCGTGGTACAGGGCTTGTGCGGAGCTCGAACAGGCGGTATCAACGACAATGCTAGGACCTTAAATGGAAATAATAATTAAGTCTGAAATATGTATGATAAATATTTATCATGAAAATATATGATTCACAAAAGAATACTAACATAAAAATGAATATAAAACTCGGAATCAAACATGGGATCTTTTATAATGGAGTACCATGCTCACTGCCAGCTTAAAACTATTGAGAAAGCCAAAAACTTCTTAGAATTATGTTGTGTAGGTTTCAATAAAATTTTGGATATATTAAATGTCATAGATTGATGAAAAAATTTAGAAGTAAGTACTAATGCAAACTTTAAAAACAGTTTGTCTCTCATTTTATCTCAAAAAATTGTTCTATCGTAGACTTTAGATTAAAATTAATGCAAGAATGTTATTATAATTTTTGACCAATGTGAAAAAATACCAATTTATTTTATTACTGTTTAATTTCACTTTTTATATAATACTCATAACTTTTAATATAAAATTAGTAGAAATTGAAATAAAACGATCACAGGAAATGGATTAGAGTTACAAAATTTGTCTTATAAGGTATGTTCCTTTTTACTCATTTTCTTAACAAGCATTGCAAAAATATTGAAACATATTTTCTCATTAAAATACTGCAAAAATTACATGCACCATTTACCTCTTAAATCAAATACGAAAGATATTCTATTGGCAAACATTGAATTTACGCCTCCTATTAAGCTGTAACCATTATTCTTTTCAGGATCACTCGACCAGTACTGCTGGGATTCAGTGTTCATAGCACCCAGGAACACACCGGTATTCGAACCTGCTATGTCTTGTGGATTTGTACCTGTGAGTATAATGGTTGATATTATGTAATTATCCTTATATTAAGTTTATCTTGGTCTGTAAAAATTTACTATCATACAAACCATATTTAATATCCATCATATTAGGAGGATGATATCATTATTGAAAGGGATCTTAGTAATAAACAATTATTTTAATCATATTTAAAGTTTTCAAAATACATTTTCTAAAAAATGAGCTTAAAAAATAAACTTAGCATATGCATTATAATGCTATAACATTATAATACTAAAAATATTCAAAAGCTACATTGTTTTTTATTCTTGTGTTAAAAGTGGGAAAAAGGCAAAATAAACATTTTCTTAAAGGTTTAAACTCAAATATACACACAGTTTTTTAATAACAATTTCCCAAAAAATGTTCAATATGTGGAATAAATTGTCGTTTTTCATTAGTCTTGAATTTTGTATTCATTACACTTTATAAAATAAAATATGAAAAGGTATATAATTTCTTAATGCCACTAAAAACTAGTAGCCTGGTTATCTTAGTACCAAAAAGAAAAATAAGGATATGTTTTGCAAAGGAGTTATGTGGATGAAATATGAGTATAGCTGCACAGACATACTAACACTGGCCAGCAATTAGGTAATAATAAATTATTCTGAAAGAACATCAGAGAATCGAACAATAATAATTTTTTCTTAAAAGAAAATTAGAAAACAATTTATTATTTATAAAAAATTGTTCTAAAAAGAACATGCAGCACTACTCGCATACCCAACAACCAAAAAATAAAACACTATTCCAAAAAAAACAATCAAGTGTCGAAATTTGCTATGTGCTGCTTGTCTTCTAATAGCCGGCCTAAGCCAGCCTAAGGAAAATCCGCTCCTCTCGGTGAACAGCAGTGAAAAGGAGGAAGCACATATGGCATTGGTATATTTATAGACCTGCAAGATGGTTGTGTCTGGTACCTGCATTACCTTCTGCTATGTTCTGTCTCCTCATCATATTTTGGAACACATTTTTTACGTATAAAAGAGCATATTGTGACGGAATAGATCATTCAGTTATTAGACTTCTACACATTAAATCGTGTTTTTATTTTACTAAGCTGCAGTCAAGTACTCATTTCAATATAAATCATGGCCACAAGAATTCCACCATTTTGATGAAACAGGACATGCATGTGTTTCGACTGTTTTGAGAGTAACCAGCGATATAAATAAACGTTCACAGCAACTGGCTCATATCGGCATCGCGCATCTAGAGAAGCAGGATGTCGAATAAATCAATAACAGTAATAGAGTAAGGGCCGCCAAATTAACTTACGGCTATAATTTAAGATTGAAAGGTGATTACAATAGACAAATCAACTTAAATTAAAACTAAATTCAAAATTTTAATATGCAAACAACACACTCAAACTGTCCATGTATAAAAAATGCATTCAAGAGATCGACCTATCTTTGTATACCAAGACTTCTTGAATTACCAACTTGTAATTATATGCAATGAAGTGGTCAAGAGGCCATGACACCACCATGTGATGGCCTCTATAGAAAACTAAAACAAAATAACAAGATATTCACCATCCAGCTTTCAGACAGATACCAGACTACATATTCAGCAAGCATAACAACCAACCATCATCAAGTAAACACCAGGTCCCACCGTCAAGCAAAAACCCGGAAGTTTGTTTTGCTTTAAATAGGGTGAAAGCAAATCAAACTTCCTGTCACGTTACCTGCCACTCCACTTCACTCAGTGCTCAAGACGACGCGTTCGGGTCATGCAATTGAGCTACCGATACGCTTTGCTTGAGGGCGACCACTGTAGCTGCACAAACTTACCAACACCGACCAACGATCGAGTAACAATAAATTGTTCTAAACCGGACATCAAACAATCAAATAATAAGAAATAGTTCCAAAAAATCATGTAGTGGTTTATGCATACCCAACACCTGAATAATAAAACACTTCCAAGAAAAACAATCAAGTGTCGACACACACTATGTGATGCCTACCTCCTGGCAGCTGGCCATCTATGTGACCTAAATCTGTGAACAATATCATACACATTTCACTCTGAATTTTGTCATCCTCTCCTCAGCCTAATTTATCATGTGAAATCCTGAACATTGATCTATCTTTGGACAACTTACAATACCAGACTTTTGTAATTGTGATCCCATAAATGATCCATTGTGAAATAAGAAAAAACATGATCTGAACATTAAAGTGACCCTACTCCTCTTTATTGGGAAGCTCACAGAGCACGCGGACATAAAATATGACAGATATGCAAGAATGACAAACGGTATTATATTAGTGAAAAAATGATGGGTGTACACTGTCTATTCAAACAGTCCTTTGAAATTCCTTCATAATTTGGACATTCATAAACAATAGGAAACAACACAACATCCTATCAACTTTAATTATCTCCACCATTTCAGTAATTCAAATGTACTCATATGTACTAATTCAAATGTACTCATATGTATTCAAATGTACCCAAGTGACTGAAATGTGCATTTTGCTATAAAAAATACCTAGGTTTTTTGATATTAACAAATTTCCATAATGCTATTAATCCTGTTAATTATGACATTTTCATTTAGAAACTTTTCATTTAATATATTAAAACCATATTTCTACTAACACTCATGGCCGTAAGTATTGAACATTTTGAAAAATTATTTCAATTGGATTAGCCTCAGTACTGGAGTAAAACAGAGTGGTGTTCTCACCCCACTGTTTTTTTCCTATTTCATTAATCCTGTAGTATGACAACTTTCTTCAAACTGTCATTAATATACAGATAGTTTGTAGATATAGGTACTCTCACCGTAGTGTAATGAAATCGCTTCTTTCGTCAATATCATGAATAGGAGTCTAAATCTAATCAACCAGGGGACCAGTAAATGGCATGTTATGACTAAATTATATACAGGCTAATATTATTGGTATTATTTAAAAACCTCTATTGCAAATATAGTTAAGTACCATTAACCACAACTAATCACTAATGGTTTTTTCATGGCTTTATTACTGCTAACAATCTTGGACTATCTGCTATTAAAAATCTTGGTGAATACTTAATACTCAGAATACTCTCAAACTTCTTCAAAAATTTTTCCCACTTCCTTCTAAAGCAGACGTGTGTTTCTTAAAATTATGGAAACATGTGTTTTCCAAAATTAACCAAGCAAAATAAAATCAGCTACTAAATTAAATTCCTTTATACCTCATCTCTCATTATCTCCCTGTCCCTTTACTGTTTCTGGTGGAACACTTCTTTTATTTTATTTTATATCATATTAATTATATTTATTCCAATAATATATATTTATACACTAATCGTAATTTTTTTAAATTTACTTCATTTACTGTTACTGCCAGTTTCAAACATTATAGTTTTCCACTGCACAAATATTTCTTGCTTGTCACATTACGATTGACTGTAGGAGAGATTGCCCATGCAGTAATGAGACCTCATCTACGCCTCTATGTTTCTAAGTTTTAGCAAAGATTAAAAAGTAAAAATTATATAAATAAAAATAATGTAGTCTTTGAATCATCATTTGGTATTGATCTTAAGTAAATTCTGTAATGGATAATATTAATTTAAAGTAAAGTTACTAATACTTTTTACAACACTTGGTTATTTACAATGTTATACTATTGACATTTATAGGATAGTCAGCCAATCAGAAATTAGCGCTGACAATGATATGTGCAATAAATTTAACAATACAAGCCATTGAAATTAAATTTTCTACTTGAATTAAATGCTAATCCACTGTTAAGCTAATGTTAGTTAATTTTCAGTTTAATTCTGTTATTATTATTTACCTTTATTTTTTATTACTTATTTATAGACATTATGAGAAAATGAATATTTGATCTGGAACTTTACAATGAACGGTTTCAATTTTTAATTTATGCAAATTGAAATTTTATTGCTTTATTACCAGACTTGTTTGAATATAAATATAATATGTTCGAAATTTATAACCTTCTGCAATATTTAAACAGCTTTAACAATTAGAAATTCAAAATGGGCTAAGCAATTTCCGATCACGAACGTGTTCTAATATACAAGCTAATTGTATATATTTTTCTTCATTTTCACCAGCTTCTATTCGTTTTTCTTAGACTTGTTAAGTTGAATTTCAACAATATGGCATGATTCCAAAAATCATTCAGAATTCGACTATTCAGTATTGTGTTATTTAAATTCCCTTATAGGTAAATATACTCTTTTTCAAAATTGATTAACACCACCTGTTAGCGAGCAGAAATATATAAGAAGTGTAAACAACATTTCGAGTTTTGGTATCCATAGACTTTTTGAGAAGACGTGTTTCATTTATATTTATATTTTGAAATTTTATTTGTCATTTATGTACAATAAAAACAGTAACATGTAAAAATAAGTCAAATTCTTCATTTATTTTATATTTTTTCTCAGTGTAATGAAGATTCCACGAACAGAATATTATAAATGATAAACATTGTTATATTACATGACTTTTTCTCTCACTCAGAAATAATATTGTCACAGTCTTCTAATCTCTTATTTGTTAAATAATTTAAAATTACTAATTAAATAAAAAAGAAAACTGTACTATAAACTCAAAATTTACTTCAGAAATTAATAGTAGATCTATGAAAATGTTAATTAAGTTGATGATTGCAACATAACTGATTAAATCGTTATCTTTTAATTAGTCAGCAAAGACTCATCGTCATTAGCTATAGAATGGTTTGCGAACCAGTATAAATATATTGTGGTTATGAGCAGTAGTGAATTTTATAAGATTTAAACAAATTAATAGCTAACCATAAATTAATGTTTTGCGATTAAAATTGGGACCCAATGTAGACTCAAAAAATACTCTTTAGTCTATTTCTATTTCATTAATTTTATGAAGATGTCAGTCATTATTTGAAATATTTCACAATGCAGTGAACATTTGGCCTCTAGCAATCCATATAAAGGTTATTATAAACTTGTGCAGGTCAAAAACAATAAAACACAAACATAATAACTACCGCAAATAAAAGTAATAAATGCTTTGCTATACATTCAAATATTATACTGTACATTCAAATATTATACTATGTCCTTTGGCTGATTATGTTAAATTAGTTCTTGGATCAAATAAGTTAGTTAAGTGATGTTTGTCTGTGGTCAGCATATGTGAGTCTCGTTTACAACTAATTCATGGTCACTTGAAAAATATTTGTGCCAGTCATAGACTTAAGTCTTTAGAGGATTTTTTCAGTAAACTGCAATTATTTGATGTAAAATTTTATCAGGTTTTGCCTGCCCTGTAAGCAACTTTAATGATAATACATTGCTTGTCAGACGTGGGTACTCTGATTCAGATCATCCTTTTGTATTCAAGATGATAAAGAAAAAAACATTTAATTTCCATATAAACTATTAATATTATTAAACTTTCCATAAAAATTTATTGGTTTTATCGGTCGTTACGCCCGTCTATGTAAAGCTTATATGCTACTAACCTGAATCAATTATTGCCTCATAGCTTAGCTCCATCAGAATCCTTAGCTGTGGGTCCATCACCTTCGTTTGCTTGTTGTAACCTCCAAAAAACTCAGAATCGAAGCGGTCAATAATGTCAATTTTGCCACTCCTTCTAGGTAATCCATATAGATCTAAAATCAGAAATTTACTTGAACTTTCAAACTTAAGTTGTATTAGCGTAGTTACACTGTTGTCATTTTATTACATAAAGAATCTAACTACATCTACAATCCAAGTACCTAATTATATTTTTAAAAATTAATATTTACATGAAACATTCCTTAACATACATACCAAAAGGCCATCTTCTTTCATCTTCAGTTATCATATCTACTCCATTCATGAGGTTGTTCTGGAATTCCTCTAGGTTAGGGCTCAATGGCAGCCTAACAGAAATGCCTGATATTATGATGTCTTCAACTTCATTGTGTCCTCCATCATAATATCCCGACATATTGACTTTATGGGAAAAACAATTTTTATATTAATGTGCAATGACAATTAAACTTCAATGATGTTTTTTTTAACATGTCTAATGCTCTAAATATAACCTCTTTATAATACATATTAGTATTGCTCAGCTCGGTGACTTCTTACCTATATTCTCACAAAATAACGACAGTACTACTATATCATAGTATTTTTCTTGTAATTTTCAATAATTTTAGTAATGAACAAAGATAGACTGCTCACTGACTGATTTCTATATAGAGCCATTTGAAACTGAAATATGTTTTTCATTTTTTGCTTCAATAAGTCCTATTAAAACAAATCAATTGATTTTGTACAAATGCAAGGTTTACATGTCGCATGAACAATATTTACACAAGCTGCTCTTAATTAAAGATAAAAAAGTCAAGGATCAATGGTACTGGAGTGGATGAAATTCAATACCTCCCCATTATTCCAACATTATTAGAACCCATTTCATTATCCAGTAAGTTTCGATCAGATGTAAAGAACAGGCTTCGTGAAATTTATGCACAGCGGACGGATCAGTAATGTTATTATCATTTTACTTTATTCATTGTTTGTTCAAATTAGTTAAATAGAGTGCCTTACATAAATAACTTGTATTTATGTAAGGCACTCTATTTAACTAATTTGAACAAACAATGAATAAAGTTGCTTTATTCATTGGTGCTTTATTTAATTGATAAGTTAATAACAAGTGTTTTCCACATTAATTTTATATCTTAATTCTATAAAAAATATTGTTTCACTTACTTCAATTAACATCGTCACATTTATGCATTGTTGTATTTAATTGGATATATTATAAATGTATTTATTTTTGTTTGTTCTTTGTGGAAATGTTAGAACACAAACTTATTTCGTATTTAGTGTTCATAGAATATTTCAAATAGTTTGTGTTTGTTTTTTTCCCTTTACAAAAAATAAAAATAAAAATAAAATAAAAATAAAACAAAAATAACTTAAAATAGGCAAAATTAAATTTTAGTAATTACATGTTAATGTTGACCCTTTGGCTTTCTAATAAAATGCATCAGATATCCGAATGAATAGAAAAAATTTACTGCTAAAACGTTACCTGTTTTTCTTGCTCCCTTTAGCTTGATAGAAGTTTAACTAGATAAGGCCATAGAATAACTAAACAGTAAACTGATGGCTTATTATTTCTAAACCATTTTTGCTACTTTGTTGACTAGGATCTGATTTAGAGTTTTAGCGAAATTGCCTCAAATGAGGGAACAAAATTGCATCAACCCTCTTACTAACTAATATTATAATAATAAATAATATTTTATATGCTAAAGTGTGTTTCCTTGTTCTTCTCTTACATTGCAACGGAGCAATAATTCGACATGATTTTTAGCACCGAAATAGTTTGCGGGCACGAAATGACATATTCTACATTTTGTCCCGATAAATCTCATTACTATCTTATCTAATACATTAAATATGAAAGTGTTTTTCTTGATATTGACGTGATTTTTTGAGATAACTGGTGGTTCGGGAAATGACATAAGTTACTTTTTGTGCCGGGAAATTTCATCCCAACTAATACTTTAAATGCGAAAATGTGTTTATCTGTTTTTCGTTAACGTCACAACGAAAAAATAGATTGACTTAATTTTTTGTACAGAGATAGATGGTAGGCCGGAATATGATATAAGCTACTATCCTGAAATAATTATATATATATTAAATATATATAATTATTTCAGGAAATCTCATTTCTTTGGCAATATTCTTATTTGAAATAAAAAAATACACATTGAGAATTATGAAGTAACATCGCAATGGAATCACGGATAGATATGATTTCTTTAAACTTAGCAACATAATCACTCCCCATAATTACTAATTTAGAGGGAGTTATTTTCATTTTCATTGTCATTTATATTATAAAATCACAAAAATAAAAACTTTACATTTAATTTTATTTTACATGGCGCTGCATGTTTAGTCTCTCCCTATAAAGTTTTAATTATTACCGCAGGAGCAAAATCTAGGATAAAAGTTTGTATAAACTGGGGTTTTCTTTTTGACTTTTTGTATACAAACTGAATACACTAATTTATTCTTCTGGATTCAAATTAGAAATTTTTATGAAAAAAACAGGACTCATGACGTTTCATTCGTTATAAACGAATATATTAGAATTTCAAATCAAAACTATGAAATTAACAGACAAAATAATTCAAATACTTCTTAATAGTTAACTTATTAAAATAATTTACTAGAATGAATAAGTGAAATGCATTGAATGGTCTAAAAAATGGAATGAAATAGAAACTAATAATAGTAGCAGAGGGATGATTAATTTCATTAAGAACATGACACTACAGTGACCACGAGTATGCAACTTTAAAATTATAACATGTAAACGCATTTACATAAAATATATAAAAGCCTGTCAATTACGAGCTGAACTCACACTATGAGGTTCCCTTGTACGTTTTGATAGTTATATACATTTAGGAGTACATTGTATTTCTTTTAACTATTTACAAATATAAATTTTTCTTGAGGTAAACATATTCAACAGTTTCAGAAATAAAGCGGTAATGCTAATTTTTCGCATATTTTCGGGAACATCTCTTTCAAAATACAATTTGAAATATTTGTGTATACCTCATAAGCAAACGATACCTATAAGTAATAGAGAGAAACTTCCTTCTTTCCTTCTAGAAATCCCTATTTTCCATAATTTTGGGTTCAGTAATATTATTAAAATTTGTATTATTAAAATAATTAGGATGCTTTACTTTTAGTATATTTTTTTTACATTGTTCAGGATATTTCTAAAGATATGACTTCTAAAATTATTAAAAATATCCTAATAACAAGTTTTTCCTAACTGAAGATTGTCATCCCCTCCTCCGAAAATTTCAATGTGAATGTTTTTGAGTGTAAGGTATTGAAGTGTTTATGGATTAATACGAGTATGGTTTACTATCATGCCAAATGTCAAATTCGTACACAAATGGTTTCTGAGAAAAAACGGCTGTAACAGACAAAAGGACCTACACGTGAGTGATCTTATAAGGTTTCCGTTTTTCATTACCCAGTTTCATTAATTATGCCTAATAATGAAATTAAACCTACACACATAAATATGTATATGTATGTATGTATATATGTTTATATATATATATATATATATATTAGGGTGTCACAGAATACAAGGGTGAAAATTTTTTTTTCCAATTTCGAAACCCTCTCTTTTTTTTACATTTGACTCTAAAAACGTAAATATTAAATATTATTGCCATCGGATAACAATAACCCATGCCGACTTGACGTTAAAGTTGAATTTTATAAAAGTTAGAATGGAAGCTGAAGGACAATTGTAAAGTTTGTTTATTTTCAGTAAAAAAAACACAAAGAAACACATTGTTTAATATTTATTTATTGCAAAAGACAAATTAATCATTAAATTTTCTTTTCAAAGTTAGCTTTTTACAGTCAGGATATACTTTTCTGTGTTCTTGGACGCAACGTTATAAAAATTGCTTTTGCTCCTCTTCAACAGAGATTAAGCCATAAAAGTCTTGCATTAATTTAACCGCTCTTTCTGCCGTATCATTAATTGCTCTCAGTGTCAGCAGCTTCATTTTAATTTTAAGTCAATTAAATAAGAACTTGCTTTTGACAGAGACGAAGTCATCGATGTTTTTCTCTGAAATTAAAATATAGAGAACGCTTATCAATCGTACGGTAAACTAAAAAAGAAAATCAAAGCATAATTTACATGTGATGCATACCAAAAAGTGGGCCACAAAGTTCTTCTTTGGATGCGATGTAACGTTTATCGTGGGCTGATGGGTTTTCTTTAGATAAGTTAGCAACCATTTTTACTTTAGTTTCTTGATCGACATTATCGTCAAATAAAGACAAAACTGACACTTCATCTGTCAAATACCATAAATGCTGGCAAAACTTCTGTAAAGCTGCTTTGGAAATGCTTTTGTCTATTGTTTCGTAAGCTTTTATGGTCTTCAAAAAGCACAAATCCTGATAAGGTGCCTTTACTGCTAAAATGCATTGAAGCCATGGTTTGATGTAGGATGTCACAATAAACAGACAGACATCTAACAGTGCTGCCTTATCCTTGTTTGAAAGTCTGAATTGGGAGCTTAGTAATTATATTTTTAATGAATAAATGGCTCTCACCATCCACTGAGCTTGGTGCATGGCACCTGGAGGCCGAATCGTAAATTTCTTCTCTGTATCTCCACCAAGAAATATTATTGAAAGCTCAATTAACTCGCGATAGTCATCTCTAGCTATCTCTTTAGTCAATTCACATCGGTAGAATTGTAGCAGTTTATCAATTTCTGAAACATTTAAACAAGATAGCTTTTCTCCACAGATTTGAATTTTCTCAGCATCGACATTTTTCCAGTTTTCTCGGAATTTTTTGAACAATGGAATATCTGGGCTTGTAGTTACTTGGCTGACTTTCGCTTCAAACACACTTTTCAATACCAATTTGTAGACGTGATGACGGCAAGCAAAAATGAGCATTTCTCTATCCAGTTTTTGTTCGAGAAGCACACGTGCACCATTAATACGGCCTGTGTTTGAAGCAGTAGTATTACAACAGAGAATCTGCACTCTGTCGTCAAGATTCCACTTGATAATGGCAGTCCAAACTGCCTGTGCCTGTTCGCTTCCTGATGAGCTGTCCAATTTTGGCACAGCGATAAGTTGTTTGTTATTATCATATGAAATAACTATCGGTAGACGTTCTCCTTTGGATTTACATGAATCTAGAGCCGGCAGCAATTTTTGCATCCCAGTGGACAGTTACAGTATCCGGGACCTTGTTTTAGAAATTAACTTTTATAGCTCCAGCCTGCTCTCTTCGCATTTCTGTACGAATTCTATGGATTGAGGACTTGCTTATAGGAAAATCATCCGTGTTATGCCCTAGTGCCTCAATAGTAGCTTCAATTATTAATACAGAATCTCTCACACTTAACTGACACCTATCTAATGCGACAACTAACTTCGGAGTTATTAAGTTTTATCGGGCCAAGAGGAAGCACCATTTGAGCTGGGCCTATTTTCTTGTGAATCTATTATTTCAGAATCAGAAGATGAGTTTTCTAGAGGTGGTTCATAAGCTGATGTCGATGGAGCTAACGATGAAATATATTTAGCACGTTGCTTTTCTTCCTCAATGTTTCTAAGGTGCGCCTTTTCCTCTTTTTCTGTTAGATTTTTGTCCACTCCGGCTAAGTGACCAGGGCGACCTGGTTCTCTTTGGCGCTGCAAGAAGATCCTATCTTCATTTATTTTAATTAGCTGAAGCGCATCGGCATGAGCAATGTCAAACAAATTGTTTAAGTTGGAAAGAAACTCTTGTCGACGCTGTTCAAACACTTCTTGTGTTTTTTTCGCATTTTTTTGCAAATCTCTCCAAACTTGATATAATGCAACTAGTTTCTTAACACAGTTAGGTATTGATTTAGTCGGTATACTTGCCTTTTCCCAATAAATAATGCACTCACGAATAGTAAGATTTGCACTTTCATACACTTAAACTTAAATTCACTTCACGAATATTATATAACAGAACTGCCAATACTTGTCCATTAGAGGGAAGTTTCGAACCGGTTATTTGATGTTTTACGTCACCTAATAAGAATATATCCTTTTTGGAACTTCGTAAATTCACAGACAAGGTGACGACTCAAAAGTAATGCGTTTACTAATAAAACAAATAAGTAATAACAAGCAATCAGTGCGAGATTTCCGTCTCGCCATACTGTGCAAGTACAGACAAGTTTCGATGCAAGACGACAGGACACAGGAAACTTCATTTTTAAATGTTTTAAGACCATTCAAACAAAATAAGAGGGTATGCGTGAAAAAAATATCACTTTAATTTTTTTGGGACACCCTAATATATATATATATAATTTATAATGTATACGTCATTCGACTTTTAAACATAAAACTTAATAGACACTATGAAATAAAATATTTCAATTAGATAAAATGATTTATTACGGCTAAAATTAGTCAATTCAACTATATTTACTCCAATAGTGTAGAAAGTCATAGCGAATATTTTTATTTAGTGCAACACGACACTCTTGGGCTGCATTTCGACACAGAATGACAAGCCCATATTACAAAATGTATTAGTTTTTTAAAGTTAAAGTGTAGAAATTTTATTATTTCATTAAATATTTTTCTTTTTCAATTTTGCTATCAATCTAAATCGTTTTTTATAAAAATTAATGAAGGGAAAATGAACATTTTACTGTTTTCTTTTTTCACACTTCAAATTATAGCTGTTTGGAATGAATTCTCTAAACTATTCTCTAATATCCCTTTTGCGATTTGGGCGAGGAAAGAGCAGATTTGCAAAAAGCAGATTTTCATAAAATGGATGTATAAAACCAATAAATAGTAATATTATGTACGAATTATAGATGAAGGTTTGATCCAATTTTCCATATGAATGTTATGGAGCTGCATATTTCCAGAATTTAGAGTAAATTTCACAAGAATGAAGGTTTTTTGTCAAAAATGTAAATACGCTCTTAACTCTCTCTATATCTTAAATGTTCTAGGTGAAAAAAAATGGTGACAGGAAATCTATGTGCATGGAACCTTTTAAAATAGCCAAAATCCAATAAAGACACCTGAAACAACTGAAATCCGTTTTGCCGTTCCTTTTTATAGTAATATGGGGTATTACTATGTGACAATAAATTTAAATGAAAATAGAGGAAAGGACACTCCTCGTTTATTTTATTTTTTTACACTTTTCTTTGAAAAAAATGTCAAGTATGATTTTTTTAAGAAATCTTTTTTGTTTTTTAGTTTGATAATTTAACAACTAGACTCATTTGATTAAATAAAGACTTTGATATTTGTAATTTTAATTCACTAATAGAAACCCTGAACAAATTTTAACTCTATTAAACCTACGCAGAAATGTTGCTGTATAAACGCATAACTTATGAAACTAATAGATTTTACAAGAGTTATGCATTTCAATCTTATACTAAAATACAGCAGCAATTATTTTATCAATTGTAATGAGATAGAACTTAATTTCAGTTTCTCCTGGAAACTTCATTGTTTTAAACTTACACGGTTATAACGTTAATAGTCTTGCCGGTACGCAGTATCACCAACGCTCTGGATATATTTAACGTATGTTTTTGTGAAAATATTTTATATACTTTATTTTCCATATTTTAACAGGCATTATTCAGAAAAAAAGAGAAAGTTTGTATTACATAACGCGTGCATGAACGCACGCATACAACTTTTTTCATCTTTTTTCGACGCTCTTTTTGTAAATATCTGTAGATTTTTTCAACAATTTAATTTATTAGAATGTATGATCACTTTTTTATTTACAATGATATTTTCATGTTTGTTACTTTTGCAAAGTAGCAGCTTTTTGTTGCTATTTTGTGACTTAGTAATAATATTTTGCGAATGAACATAATAGTATGATAATTATTTCGCCATTCGTTTTTAAATTTGTCGGTTTGTCAATTTGTTTTCTTGATATTAAATCTTTTGTAATCTCACTGCCGCTGATGAGATGACTCAGTTTAAAATCATTGTTAAATGTTCAGCAGTATTTTGTTCTTGGATTTTTTCGAAATACAACTCAAATCACTAAACAAACCCTTAAAATGTTTAAAATTTGTATAGACTACATGTTTATAGAACACGCAATAAACATACAATTATCTTAAATTAGTTCAGCAATTTTACTTTCAGCAAACACATACAATAAGTAATATATAATTACAGTAATAATTAAACTTTTGATGAAATGAGATATATAGCACTTACTCTCTTTCACAGGCATTATGGATTGTAGTTGCTTCGAAATGTGATTTTAACACCCTTCGTTGCCGCTTATTGCAAAGAGGCTTAAGAGTAAACTGAGTTAATAATGCTCTCGTACCTACTTTTAAGGATTTATTTTCGAAATCCCGCTGCTTGAGAATGGATATTTATTAACTGTGAAATCACTAACATATGCGTAACAACATCGCTTGTAATGTGTAACAAATTTATATCTGTTTGCGTTTCCTTGATTATGATTAAAATGGTTTGAATATCTGTTACGTCAAAAAGCCCTAACATAAATTAGTATTATTACGGTATTAATTATCATTTTAGCCATTGATAATGCCAGCTATCTAGAGAGGCTCTGATAAAATATGGTAAAATCATTTTATTTAATTTTCAATTTATCGAAGTAGTAATTACTTGTGACTACTAATTAATGTCTACTATTCTTTTGCCATTTGACACATACTTTTATTGATCTATTTGGGTTCGGCTTGTAAATTAAAACACAACTTAAAAATTTAACCACTAAATGTCATATTTTTACGTGAATAATAATGTAAACACAAAAAAGGGCGCACTTGGTTCCAATATAAGATCTATTTAATATGAATAATCGAATAGAATACCAATGATGATGAACAATGCCTTAAAGCCGCCTCCCGACTATCTTTAAAATAATATTGTATCACATATCAAATGTTAGAAAATATCATTGTACTGTAGTAATTATCGTTAAATAATAAAACCTACAATAAAATATAATTGTATGCCTTTGGATATTTCCTATACTTTGTTCATAAGTGCAGTTGAAAGTCATGAATTTTTAAACTTAATGATCTGCAAATAAAAAGAAGTAGCTAATGATATATTTTCTGACTAAATTTGCCCCGTTTAGAAAATATTATTAACTTAATAGAATAATACACGTAATGCCACTTATTGTAAAATTTAAAAGAGAAAACTTTTTAAACTAAATATAATATAGACCGAAATGTGAAACTACCATATCTTCTTTTTAATTGGTCGATTGTGATAAAACATAGCCTCTACGTTACTTCAGAGCCAACAGAATCCATCAGTAAAAACTTCATCAAAATTATTTTAGCTACTCTTAGATGGTGCATGAACAAATAAAGAGGCTTATACATACAACAATATTTTTATGTTCTGTTACATTTGTTATGTTATCCTAAATATTTTTTTTATAAATATCTTTGATGCACAGACAGGCTAAGTCTACAGTTTTATTATCCTAACTAATGCAATGCTAAAGTATGTTTGTAAAAAAACAGGACTCGTGGCATTTCATACGTTTTCACATAATTGAAATTGAAATGAAAACTAACAAACAAATGTGCGAAATAATTCGAATAGTTCCTAAAAGTTTACTTATTACAATAATTTACTAGAACAAATAAGTGAAATGCATTTAACAGTCGAATAAATGGAATTAAATCGAAACTAAAAACAATAAGGCTGAGAGATAATTAATTTGGTTATGGTTATAATACTATTATAGAATGACTGCAGACAAACTTTAAAATTATACCATATATTTATATAAAATTCATAAAAATCCGTCAAGCATGAATAGAACTCGTGTTACGAGGATTCTGTTCAAATTTTCGGGAGTTTTTCATAACATAAATGTATTCTAGTAGTTTCATAAATATGGGGGAATGCTAAATTTTTGTATATTTTGGGAATATCTTTGTCAAATTACAATTTCAAATGTTTGTGTACACCTAAAATTATACCCATAAGATATATGACATTGCTTTGGTTTTCCTATAGACTTTGTGAGGGCTTCTGAAAATACCTAGTTGTCATAATTATAGGTTCAATAGTTTTGGAATTAGTATTTTTTAAATGTTTTCATATTTTTCAGAATATCTCCGAAAATATGATATGATATCTAAAATTACTCAAAACTCAAACACACACGCACACACACACACAAACACGTGCACGCGCGCTCACTCGCACACACTCACACACACACACACGCACATGCACACACAAACACACACACAAACACACACACACACACAAACACGCAAACGCACATGCACACACACACACACACATATATATTATATTGTTTATAACTTAACTGTCGTTCAACTGTAATGTTTATCATGGCTAAGAGTCCACTATTATTACACTAATAGCTTAGAAATAGATCGCTTATGTTATTATTCCGTGCAGCCACACACAACCACTTCGGGAGATGATCTCAGCGCAGAATAACAAGCTGGTTGTTACAAAATGTAGAGCATAAATTTTGTTGACTAAATATTTTTCTTTTTCTCTTTCCCTATTGCATCAATCTAAATTGTCTTTTTAATCAAATTAAAGAAGAGATGAGCATTCAACTGTTTTTTTTATTAAAGTTTAATTGTAATGAATCCTTTAAACATACCCCTTTTTAGCTATTTTGAGGAAGTATGAGTTGCAAAAAGTCGGTTTCGATTGAATAAGTTTATGAAACCAATAAAAGATAATCTACTGGAATTATAGATGAAGGTTTGATCTAATTCTCCACAATGAAAATCCTTGTATTACATATTCGGCAGAGTTTAGAATAAATTTGCAAAAGTGAAGGTTTTTTTGTCAAAAATGTTAACACGCCCAAATATTAAGACCTTGTCATTGAAGCTAGTCGATACAATATTGCAAGTTCGAATGTTTATTAATATAACAGCAGAGAAGTTGGACAATGTCTCAATATTTTTGCTAGCATTTTTTAAATATTTTGTGTAATCCCAAAATTGGTAAGTTTTATATAATTATTTATTCATTTATATTATTGAAGAACGAAACTATTATAGGCAATAAAACACTATACAATAGACTCCATGTGGAAGATGTCATTAAATTACGAATGTAAAAATTAAATAGCATAATAATAATTTAGCCAGATTAAGAACCAGATACGAAAATGAGGAAGACAATATGGTGAGACATTGATCTGTGCTAAAAGCATTCGAGATGACTTTTTATCACTTTATCAATGATTCGAAACCAATTTGTTTTCAATTCCCTTTTACATTTTTGGAGGCCTCTTCGAAATTTAATTTTCAGTCACTTCAAATATCATTCACAGATTATGTGTTAATTTCAAAAGCCTATCTCATTTTGTTTAGAAAGTAGAAGATCCTGACAGACGACAGACAAAAGATTAGATAGAAAGCATTAACACAACTATAGGGTCCGTTTCGAAGCTTTTGGTTACGGAAACCTAAAACGACGAGTAAAATATATTATTTTATTATTAATTAAAATTCAATAAAAGGATTTTAAAAATCAGCTTCAAAATAATTATTTTATAGAGAAAATGTTCAATGCAAACATTAACATTTGTTGTACATGACAAATACAAACTAATAAAATATTTGTTCAAATTTACTGAATTTGACAGTATGAAAGAAACGGATTTTATAAATATTTTTGTAAAAATAGTTTTCTACAATAATTTAATTAACCGTATGTAATCATTATCCGAATCATTATTTTTTAGAAAAGGATATTTAAAATTAAAAAAAAATGTTGTAATCTGCACAAGGTAATTTTATATCCTCAAAAATTTTATTTTATTTATAATTTCTAGTAATATACTTTTAAAGAATAAATTATGTTAAAATATATGATAAAATATGTTTTCCGAAAAGTTTGTCACCACATGAAATAAAAATTTTAAGTCTAATATCAATAATCATAAAATAAACATTAGTTTGTGCCATGGCTTTCTTAGAAAACGTTGCCATCATCTAGTGGTTGTATTTTGACGGTGACTGAAATTATCAATTTAGACTACATTAAGACCGTGAAAATTTTATATTGTAATTATATTTTTTTTTGTCTTCACTTCAATTGCAAAAATTTCCTAGCATTCAATTTGTTTTGTCACTACAGAATATTTAAAAATTGCCACCAAAATTCAGGGTAAATGCTATCCTCAAAATTTCAAAACAATATTGCAACTAGGCTATCATTTTCAAAATAACAACTACTTTTTTTTAATATTTACCTTACCCAATTTACGTTGCCAGAAACTTCGTCGTCTCCTGACTTCATTAGGCAACTGTAATAAAGTTAAAATTCTTCATTAAAACTATTTGTTGCATGTCCGATAGAAACTGCCTTCAGAAATTTTGTCTTCCTGTATGATGTCTGTGTGTTTTGGACTTTTTGTTTTAAATCAGATTGTTTGACACTTTTATGCTCACAAAAGTTTCATACAATCTCACATCACTAATTAATATGTTTAACAAAATTTATATAATTGACAGAATTATATAGATGAATTTGTAATTTAATTTAAAATGGTTCAAATTTTTTTTTTTTTTTTCCGTCAAGAGTAGTTAGTGTTGCTAAATCCAACATTTGGATAATTCGGTATATGAATTGTTTTTTACACCATTTCAATAAACATTTTTACAATAAAAAATTACATTTTTCGGAGGAACAGTTAGTGAAATTACGAGGTTATCATTATATTCACCACTCATTTTGAATGAAAAGTGAGTATTCATTATTACTGAGTGCGAAAAAAGCTTAAATAGTTGAATACAACTCTGAAATTAATTTGTGCAAAACTCTCAGAGAATTTCATATCAAATCCACTATTTACAAGCATGTTTAGAAACTTGTTTCGGATGCTTCCGTGCACTCAGCCCAACACATAGTATTGAGATCAATATATGATAAATTTTGAATTGTCAGTAATATCAAAAAATTGGGAGAATTGACATCCCATGTAAGCATTACGTGAAAAATAAGCCCGTTATAGGCTTCTAAATTTGAAGATACGGAACACGATACCTCTAAAAATTGAGACGTCCTGTAAAAATTAGGACAGCTGGCAACACTGGTTAGTAGTATCCTTCCTGCTTCTTTGTAAGTCTGTGTCGCTCGGTGCTTGTTCTTTTAACTGTGTACGATGTATGTAAATCAGTTTTATTACCGGCTCAATATACAATTCAGATTATTCGCATATAAGGATCTAAGTATGTAGATATTCCGGATATATTTTCGTATCATTTTCAAGATTGGTATTAAAGACATTCAGACTGTTGTAGTATCACTATGCAAAAGTGGCAAAATTAAGCAGTACCAAGTTTTACTAACTGAAGATATTTGAAAGCAGGGCTTTCATCGAAACTAGCTGTATGTGCATTCTTGTATATTAAATTATAATTAATCTTAAATTAAAATCTTTCTTGAGCTTATATATAATGTCGTTATTTTTCTTTATAGCTTCTTTACCTCAACTGCTTTGTTTTAATCTTTTAATTACAAAAATGTTTATTAAAGTGATTAAGTTGAATTTAAAGGAAAAATCAAGTCAGTTTCTAATTTGTAATGCTACCATGATTAACTACTAACTTTTTTTTTACTACCAGGGTAATCATTATAACGTGAGGTAACTGAGAGGCTGACACCAATATAAAGAAGAGAAGAACGAAAAATATAAACATTAAAAATTATAATCGTGCATATCAACTAAAATAATTTGTAATGAAATTTGAAAAAAAACTAAAGTATTTAATTAAAAAAAAAATAAATACTATTTAGTCTCCATAAATTAAAAGTATGTATGAAAATTTAAAAGTAAATGAGACTTTAGAAATAAACATTAATTGAAGAACTATTTCAATTAAATAACCCCAACATATTAAATAAATAATAATAAAGGTCTTTATTATTTTTATTCTATTTTAGAGGTGATAAGCAAAACGTTCAGTTCTCATATTCACTTATCTAAACTAAGAAAATGATTACATTTATTTTATAGTAATAAAAGCTTTATATAAATGTTAATGGTATTACATAAAGAACACGCTAAAAAGATTGATTTAAATAAGATAGAGAATTCCGAGCATAAAAACTATAAATCACTTAAACTTAAGAATTACATAATAGTTTAGTTTTTCATATACTTAATTTAAATACATTTATGTTATTTTAAAAACTTATATTTCAGCATAACAAACGAATATTAATAATTCAATATATCTTTCATTAATTTCACCTGTCTAAAATTTCAATGCCTTAAAAACATACAATTTTCCATGCCTTAAACTTGTACGTAGGGAATACTATGTTATGATCAAGTGATGGTGCAAAATACTTCTGAAGTAACTTTGGGATCACATGGATGCAAAGATACAGGCCAGCTGCTCTAAATCCATTGGATACAATATCATACATTTCTACCATATTTTTATGAAAATTCTGTTGAAATGCCTCTTTATGAGTTTCCTATTTTGATTTTGATAAGCATATAATAAAATTCTGTCGTACCAATGGTGTTCGTATGACCTACATACATATTTATGACGTACGTGGCTGTAATATCTCTTTTGTCTGTTATGTAAACAGATATGTATGCTTTATGCAAAACAATAGCATATCAAATATTGTTTCAATTTTTTAACGGCTGTTAGCTAAATACATATTCTAATGTGACAGCAATATTAAAACTGCAAATCGAAATGTTCACGCCCAGAACACAAAAAATACTTAAAATTCAGGTCAAAAATATTTTATACTATAAAGTCAATAAATTTTGATAAAAAACAAATTAAATGTTTTTACTAAGTTGTACTTTTTTGAATGGCAATATATATTTTACACATTTAAAAAAAAATTATTATTTGCCTATAGAAAGCTGCTATTTTTTTTACCACAAATTTTCTCAGGTTTTATTCTACTGATTATTCTTAAGATAAAATATTTTTGGAGAGTTCGAAAAAAACCAACCATTTTTGAAATAATCCCGTTCAAAGACCAAAATTAAAAATAAATTCCAGTTTTTTATCATAAAATCTCTTCAATATATTTTTATATCACTAGTTACATCCAGGAAAATAACACTTTAAAATTGTCAGAAAATCCTTATTTAAAACAAATATCGCTAAAAAGATCAGCTGAAGATTTGCTACGTTGACATGACATTTTTCCATAATTTTCATTATAGCTGTGATTCGTCACAATATTTTTAATCAAAAACCATAAAAAATTACTTTTTTAAAAAAATTATAAATGTTTAATTTTTCTTCCTTTATTGATCATATATATTGTTAATAATATTGAGTCAATTCACCATTACGAAAATGTGTTGAAAAAATAATACAGCGTATGAATTTTTGTAAATATTTAAAAAAAATTCATGCGCTTGTCAAAATTTTCTATTATGATATTGCCTAATGCATATGTTAATATGGACAAATATTGTCGTATTAATATATAATTTACGCAATATTATAATTATGGACAAATATTGAAAATTTAAATATTGGGAATAATTTTTAAATTCAATAGATAATTTGCCAACTGTGGCATGTTCAAATATTGTTGTGTAAAACATACCAATGATATTATACGCTATACTTATAATATACATTAACATTTTGATTTCAATACATATCTTTTACATAAATTACATTTATGTTGGGGTCACACTACTGGGCTTCGGTGAAGATTTGCGTTAACGCAATAGATATGCATATAGCTAAAGGATTAGTTTCAAATCGCAAACATCATTGAATTCAGGCGAAAACAAATGACGATTATTTAGCTTTTGGTTTTTACCTGCGTCAAAAGGTTTGTCGGGACACAATACACTCATGCGACACTTCATTCTCTCAGTTGGAGCAGACATTGTACGTTGCAATGAATTTTGGGGAAAACATGCGACAAATATTCATCCGACAGTAAGCATGAAGGGAGATGGTGAAGCTTTTATTGCGATAACATGTCACAATTTTTTGTTGGATAGTGTGGCCCTGGCTTAAAAACAATCCTAAATATACTAAACAAACACTCTTTTGTGTAATTTACTTGTAACTGAAGGTCTCATTAACTAGGTATGAAAATAAATTTACATTCTATGAGTGGTGTACACGCAAACTATGTATCTACAACTTTGACCAGCAATGACATAGTACTTTGGAAACAACACAGCAAATTTCTAAAATCTGAATGGGGAATTTTTCTTAATAGAACCTCTTTCAAAGTCGTTACTTCTTAACGCTGCTTTGTATAGTTTTTCATCTACGGTCATTAATTTTCAGCTTCCGTTTTTTAATTTCTTGAATCTTTTTTCTGTTATATTTAACAGCATCCAACGAATCTTAAGTAATCTTTTGGACAATGTAATTTAAAGCTTTGTATCTCAATTTAAACTTAACAGTTGCGAAATTTGAAGATAAATTTAGTCCTCGAAAAAGTGTTTTTACTATAAAGTTCGTTTTCAGAATCAAATATTTCCTTAGGTAGTGGAGAACGTTGTCCTCTGAAAGAGGGATCTAAATTCTAACGCCAAAGAAGAGGTATAAATATCCATAAATCTGGCACGATGTTGATATAGCTTTGAGAGAGCATATATTGCATGCTTTCAATATGGAAATATTAATAAGAGGTCATCGTGGGATGCTTAATCAGGAACTGCTGAATGCAACTGACAATTTCTGTCAAAACAAACTGGTGAATGTGATTGTTTGTCATGCTGCACGGTTTATCTTCAATGGAAGATTTGAGTAGGAAACTGTAGTCGTCTAATGTTTCAATAAAATGAGATGCGGATTCTGGAATATCTTCAGAAATACTTTCTAATAACAGAGTAATATTTTGAGGAAGTTGAAATGGCGACTGGTTTCACAAATTTTGCTCACAGAGAGTAACATCTATTATTGAATCATTTTCATTATCTCAGAAAATTAGTGAATCTCTGACATTTAAAGTTTTTTTTGATGAACTACAATTGAAATCTTGTATTTTGAAAT
Organism: Druceiella hillmani; assembly: GCA_039881145.1. Taxonomy (NCBI): domain Eukaryota; kingdom Metazoa; phylum Arthropoda; class Insecta; order Lepidoptera; family Hepialidae; genus Druceiella; species Druceiella hillmani. The sequence goes on along the minus strand of JAYKKI010000015.1, from coordinate 21,667,062 downwards.
CTTTTAAGTTGTATGTGACATTTAGGCCCAGTAGGTCAATAAATGTATTATAAATACACTATTTTGAGATTTGAACTACTTGTTAACATCATGAACATATTTTACACGTTCATATAATTAATATTTTTTTTCCAATAAACATTTTTTATAACTTATTTACTGCTTCTATGTATGATTCACACTGCAGTAAAAAGCACGCAATATAAAAGTTTTTGTAATAAGATAAATATACGAATGTTCCATTGCTTAAATGCTGACAAAAATTTTATGAACAATTACAGTTTCGTGATTACGGTTTCGAAGTAACAATTCGCATAAATATTTGAATATTAAAGAAGCTCTATGTGAATATACTTTAGTTCATAAAACTTGCAAAAATGTCATTCGATATAAAAAGTAACAGAAATGAAAAATGACCATAACATTGTACAAAACTATTATGTTAAAAATATATTCAAACCTGTGACACTCAGTTAAATAAACAGATATTAAAGACAAACAAAGATGATGATTATAGAAGGAACAAAGCAAATACGGCGCTGTAAAGGAAACCACACTGTAAGCTGTAAATTAACTCCCACTGAATGAACAGGAGCGCTTTCAGAATATTTTTAACTTTATTTAGTATCTGTAACATGTAATGTTGTTTCCATTCTTGCAATTGTCCTCACAGCGACATTTATAAACAATATTCAGATCTCATCTATTATACTGGAGTTGATATGCCTTAATAATACTGTTTGACTTGCTTAATAATAATCTTTGAGAAGACTACACAAAATAACAACTTGTGTAGTATTTTCGTAAATATTAACAAAAGCACTGTAGTATCTTAGGTTATCAGGTTATTCCCTAAGTGCTGATGACGCATTTGTTTCTTCTGAGATAACTCTGGGATTATATGGATGCATTGGATATTTAAATAGATATTTAAAAAAAACAAAGATATATATCAAAGATATTTAGACCAACTGGCATCCGGATGGATGCCAGTTGGTCTAAATATCTTTGATATATTATCATACACTTCGACCATATTTTTATGAAGATTTTGTTGACTTCTTCATAAAAATGTGGTCAAAGTGCGTGATAAAATATCTAATTATGAGTTTTTTATTTTGATGTTGAAATATATATATATTAACCCTTCTCCATCAAAATTGTGCTCCAATGACTAATTTACAAATTCATGATACGGCCGTAATTCGTGGGTAGAAAGCGCGGCTCGAGAACGGCTCTTCTGTCGCCTCGAAAATCCTGGCAGCTAAATGAGAAAAAAAGCTGTGTCAAAAATTAATAAATCTTGTGCTGAGCCAAGTGATTAATGAAATCAGCAAACAGCTCCACACCATACTACGCCATAGTGCTGTTTTAAATAAGCTCCCTGCTGGCGAGTGCTCACATAATTCAGGTTTCGCTTTCAAAATAATCATTCAGGTGCAATATTTTCCATTGTGTCAACAAACATTGTAATCATGATATTCTCCGAGTGTTGATAAGCAATGAATTGAACTCTTTTGTCCCTTTTCCTGTAAAAGAATCATTGCTGCTAGTGAAATATCAATCTACACCCTTTTTCCACATAATTAAATAAGCTCTTTGGGTGATGGGTAATATCTATCTCATCATATATTTTTCTGACTGCTTGAAAATTACTTTACACGATGGGCTTGTTAAACATGTATTCCTTAGCAGAATCCCGCTTGATATGGATAAATATCAAGCAGGAGTCTACAAATTGTAAATTAACAACATTTTGAAATACATTTTGAATACACCAAGCTTATATATTATTTATTAATTACAAATAGTGTAAACCAGATTGTTATTCACCACCGATAGTGGTTGTTCACCTTAAACATAACAACTACTCAAATTTATTAAAACATTTATACTCAATATTATTAAAACATTTATAAATATAATAAAAATTGAAGTGAGGATTATCTAAAATCTGTGGTTAATGACAATTGGATTAGATTCTAGACTATATTAATTGTAAACTGTAGTAATAGTTCACTATTTGTACTTTTTTATTTTCCTAATTTAGGGTCATATTTATTGTTAAACATTTTGAAACATGACTTCGGTCTTGTACAATGTACTTATGTCAAAAACACAACTATATTTATTGTTTGTTTATCTGGTTTCATTAACAATTCAATACAGAATTTCTGAGTTCCATTCCTTAAGTGTGCATTAAATATGCGAATTATTCTAGTATATAGGAAAAAATATATTATCATATTTTTTTTATCACTCAATAGCACAAGAGTAAAGTATTTATATAATACTAGAAGTATTATATAAAATGAATTAATTTCATTCAAATTACGGAAAAATATTATGCAAAAACGAATGACGGCTAAAGTTCCACGAAAGAAACAGATACTCATCTTTATGCAAGAAATGTTTTAAAAAAAACAGCACATTTTTGAAAAGTAAATAAGAATATATTGAAGATATAGAAATGACGATAATCCACAAACCAATAAGTAATAATATGATCAAAACTGAAAATTTCTTAACCTGCAAGGCTTTAGAAATTAATAACATTTGAATATAGCAGTAAATTAAATATTTATTTTCTATACAAGGTAGGATCACTTGACACGTTAGCAAGGCAAGAGTTAAAATCAAAAGTTATGTTTAACCTCTTTTAAAACAGTGGTCTTATAATGAGATGTTCAGTGGTAAAAAAATCTGCACTTCCTGGATAGATTACCTCTCATCGCTAGGAACTTATATTGTTTCTGATGTCATTTATTTGCTGCCAGTAGTTCAGTTACAGTATTTACATTTGTGTCTGGAATATTTACATTCTTGACAGAAGTAGAGAAAATTAAATTTTAAAGTTGTAAATTAACATTTGGAAAATTTAGGAAAATGAAAATAATTTAGAAATAAGGGAAACACAAAAAATTACATATACAATCTAGCAATTAAGAAGACCATTTTATGTAGATTATTAAATATAACTTTATTTCTGGCTAAACAAAATGTGGCATTTCGTAGAGCTAGTTCATCTTTTTATGTACGACTAGCGACCCACCCCGACTTCGCATGGGTGCAATATCTACTATAATACCTAGTATAGGTATTATTTAATTTGAAAATATAACCCTCAAAAAAAATAAATATCAATGGTGTAAAAATAGTCACTTTGGGTTATCCATATGATATAGATATATGTCATCCCAGACTTTTTTGTAGATATTTTTAAAATACTCAACTCCATAGTACAACATTTTGATATATGTCGTAAAGTTTAGTCAGTGTTAGCAATGGAAGTGCCCAAAATTCTATTTTTTTACGAAACATTGACTTTTTTATATATGTTCTGTAAATATAACATGGATGTATTATACCTATAAACTACCCGGAAGAAATTATCTGAATGCTAGTGAAAACCACATCAAAATCCGTTGCGTAGTTTAAAAGATCTAAGGGTACAGAGGGACAGACAGAAGTGGGAAGCGACTTTATTTTATATTACGTAAGGATGTAGTCCAGAGAGAACATCTTGAATAGGAAACATCGTAAATCACAAAAAGTATTATGTGTACCAAACGAGATACTAAATAAATTCATAGGTGTTTTATTGACCCACGTAAAATGTAAATTAGGAAATCTGCAAATTATTTCGGTATTTTTTATTTAGTATTATATTTTAGTGATTCCTTATGTGAAAATGGATAAGAGAAAACTAGAAGTCAGAGATACTGCCCCTAAAAGGAAAGAAAACCCTGATCCAAATGAAGAAATTTTTTATAAACTTGAAAATGACAGTTTAGATATTATAAAGTGCCTTTTTCAAAGTTGCGATAATGCAGTTACTATGCAGAGTACAAGACATTAGAAAAAAGCCATTTTCGTTAGATATATCAATCATTCAACTAATTATATACAAAATGCATGCTGACTATTACTTTTCGAAACCTTGAAAATATATTGCAGTCAAAAAAAGCAGAAAATTTTGATAACGTAGAGGATTGAAGAATTATACAATCAACAAGAAAATTTAGACTCATTAGTGTCGAAATCAGAGGAGCTGCATAGAACCTTTTAACTGCTTTACATAATTTTAAATACTTTTGTTATCAGACGAATACTTTGCTATTGACAAACATGGATAAGTTGGAAATAGGTGTATTAAAATTCACTAAGTTTTATGATGAGACAGAACTTATCTAGTATTTAAGAGACATAATTTATCTTGGCGATATGAAGATTGGGAAGACATTTAAGACATGAAATGTTGTAATTTCAAAAGCCAATGATTGAGTAGATTTAGATTTTAATGGGAATTATAAAATATTTGGAATGAGATTTTAAAAAAATCTGTCAAATATGAGTAAAACTAATACTTTGTTTCATACACAGTTAGCATTTATAAACATTTAAGGGTACATTTTTCTATTAAATTATTTAAAAATATTAATTTTCCACAACGTAAATATATTGTGTACTACATCCTTCACATATGTGAAAACATGTAGTATTTTTAAAAATTGTAATACTTAGAATATTTGCTACAGTTTTTCTGTAATCTTCCAGTCAGATTTAAAACAAACCTGTTTTTTTTCATGATTTTAGTACAGTAATTTCAGAAAAAAATTAGAAGAGTCTGCTATATTTCTGCATATTTTTGAGAATATTTTAAAAATACATATCTACAATTGATAAAAAAAAGGATTTTGGTAATCCTCATGATAAACTATCATTGACAATATGGCATAAGCTACATGGGAGTGGGAGTTGTATTTTTGCATATTTTTGCAAATATTTTTATAAATATTCAATTTATAATTATGAAAATGAGTAAGTAGTCAAAAAAAGTAGTGAGTAATCTTATAAAGGTTCCTTTTTTCGTTTTGAGGTCAATAATGCGCAACATGATACTAAACAAATAAAGCATTAGGCAAAGCACAATATTAATTTTAATTGCTATTTCCGAATTTGCAGCTGTTAAGGCTAAAAAAGATAGATTTTGAAAACTTTCTATTTGTTTTGTGTTCATTTATTTTTAAAAACATTTCCTTGTAAACTTGTATGTTAATTATCAAAGGAGTTAGACAATCTTTTAGGGTTTATTTAATTTTTTATTTTATCTACTTAAAGAATTTTATGTGCTGTCACTGCCATCTAGGTGTTTTTTTTTTCATTTTATGTATCTTATGATGTAGTATTTGAAAGAGTATATTAAAAAAATTCTAAACCGATTTCATTTAGAATTTTATCTAAGACAGCTTTAGGAATGCAACCATAACAAGGGACCAAGTTCGGTGACAAGATTATGATTGAAAATGTCTGCCACTCGATTTCCGCTGGAGTCAAAGTTATGAAAAAAAGTAATACTAGTTTTTGAGATGTTCGTAAAATTTTATGCCTATGTAAAAACAATAAAAAAATAATAATCAAATCTGTGGATAGCTTAATAGAAACACTATAAATCCATAATGTTTATATATGTGTGATAGTATAATGAACCTTTGTGCCTCGTACTTAATACATTTATTACAAAACATAACATATGTGGTAATTAGGCAATCACTAATGACAAGACTTCATCTACTGGGAGTAATTTGCTCTTTTCCTTCCTCAAGATTATATACAGGTCAACCGTGCTGAGTTAAACAATCCTTCAATATTACCTGAATAAAGAACATGTCTGCAAAATTCATTTCAATTCAAATAATAAAAATTCAAACTAATTTACTAGCAATAATGATAATAAGAACTAAAGCTTTATATTACCTAGAGTCTAGAAAGTCTAGATTCTAGACATTGGTATCAGCTAAGTGTTTCAGACGGTAAAGGTTCTAATTTTTTCTTTATACTTTAATGGGTTTAAAAAAGTCAAAATTCAAAAACAAATACATAGTCGTTTTATTTCTAGATTTGATATTTCACTGCGCCGCGACACAAATATATTACTTTAGTGTTTGGAAGAAATAATAATATTTATAGCTGTATTGTCTTGATAATTCTTATAGAATCATATTTATATTATTAGTTAAGCGCATATAAAAATGTTATTTAAAACACTTATTGCCTAAACTTTAAAAAAAATAATGAAAATCTGGTGGCGTAAGCCCTAATGACATCGCACTCCACCACATTTATTGTTCAAAGTTTCAGTACATCATATCCACTTGTTATAAACTAAATTCTCATTGCAAAAACGTGGGTTGAGAGGGTGTGGGGAAAATTAGAATGCATTTCAGTGCATTTTCTCAGGTACTAGCACCAATGAAGTGAATCAAACGACCCCACACCGTATTCAATTTTAAGTTACCTAGTTGTTTAAAAAAATATTTTTACTTTTTTTAGTTTCATTTAATTGTGAATTACGTAATTCACAATTAAATGGAACTATGTGATGTATATTATTTTTATGAAATGGAACTATGTGATGTTTTTTATTTTAGTATATTATTTCTACTTTTCTAAAATTCTTTACCAGAACCTAAGTTTCGTAGTATGACAACATCTTCAGGTGGGCAATTAGAAAAATTGGAAAATAATACTAGTTATTCAAATCTCAATAAGGAGTTTATTTGTAAATTAACATATCGTATTGTATTGTTCTAATGGTGCCGTTGTGTATGGGTCTAATATTTAATTTGGCAAATTTTGTTTGTTATTTTACAAATAGTTGTGTTAATAAATGTAAAAGTCACAGATTGAGCAGTGAGCCATATTTTTCTTTTTAAATAATGCTATTTTTTCATAAGTTTTAAGGAAGTTTAATAGATCTCAATTTCTTACTGATGAAGTGGACAAACCCACTTGCTCTTGTCACCGAACTTGGTCCCTTGTTATTGTTGCAATCCTAAAGTTATAGTTTTACCATATCCATATATCTGTCTATCTATATGCTACATCTATTCTCGTCGCTGACTATTATTACTATAAATTTGCCATGGTTATACACACAGAACAAAAAAAAAGTTAGAAATCGCATATTCATCGAAATGAATGAAAACATTACATAATATCATAGTATGTGATGCATATTTATAGCGTCTACAAAATTATGAAATAAAATTTTAAAAAATTAATTTAGGGTTAACACCCCTAAAACGTACAAGCAGGTGTAAACTTTTCATACTCGATTTTGATAGGGTAATTTTTCTATGTTGTTGCTGTGCCCTGAACACTTTTTCGATACGGAGATCCGTTAATGAAATATTAAGCTTTTAAATGGTAGTTTTTGTTAAAGTTACGTGTTCCACCCCAATTACCTAAATTGTTATTTTTGAATTTATGATAGTTTTCATAATAATATATATATCATGTAATCAAAAGGAAAGTTATTAAAGCTGAGTTGCTTCTACTACTTTACGAGTAGTAGTCGACCAATTTATGATATATAATTGGGTCTATAAACATTTCACAGAAAGACTATACAAGTGACTTCAATCTTATGCAAAAATAGCATTGTATTTTAAAATGTATACTTATTGCATCTGTGATAGATATGCTGAGCTATATACTTATATATTAGTATTGTGAGAAGTAAGATTATCTAAATCATTACCATGTTTTTAAGCTTGTGAAAGGTATACTACCCAAAGTGTTTACATTGTGAAAAATTAATATTTGTGTATAGTTTAACAGAAATATTATGTTTATTCATAATAAGTACCTAAATATGAACTTAGCTCTTTTAGTATGAGTTTTACTTGTGCTTAACAGGTTTCTTCACATTTATGTTTTCTTCAAAATTCTTTACAAAATTTGATTAAGCAATATAAAATTTACACCATTGCAAAATTCTTTGCAAATGTATAAATTTTACATTACCTAATCATTTTTTTTCTCATTTTATTTCAAATTTTAAATATTTTCTTGAACATATGAAAATATTAGAGCACATAACATATTAATCATCTTTCACTTTTTTAACATATTTTCTGTTTATCTACATACTATACCTAATAGTCTTCCATCATTAATACCAATACACAATTGTACATTTTCTGTATTTTTTCTTTATGTGTGTCCAATGACCTAACTTCGTTACAATTTTAAGTTTCTAAACCTATTAGAAGTGGAACAGATTTTTAATCAGTCAGCGTTGAAAGTAGATTTTGTATATCTATTACATAAATATCTCATGGTCAATTTGGACTACGTTTATAAAATTAAGAATTCTAGACAATTCTGGTGACTTAATAGACCCACACAAGTTTGTAGATGAAATTTATTTTGAGTTACAGAGAGGTCGAAACCAGCTTAAAAGTGTTGTATAAATGTATCCGACGTCTCCATGCTTTTTTCTTTTCCAGGAACCAGATGGCATACAAGAAAACTTCCTTGATTTTAATCATTTTGTTTTGTAAGCAGAAAACAGCTTGATATACTTATATAAATATATGCGACATCTAGGAATGAGTGTCGGACAAATAAAGACTCTACTTGTTGGCTGACAATAATTGACTGCCTGTTAAAATATAAATTTAAAAATATATGAAAATTATTGTCACTGAGAGCTTATATTTTTCTTAGGGATATTAATGAATGCTGTTAAAAAATGTACAATGGCATTCTTGGAAATAATAATTATTATTGAACCTATTTATCATTTCTCTTTGTTCCTTTATGGTATCCTGCTTAGTTCTACAGTTAGACCCAACTCATCCATATTGTATATAAAATTTGGTGGATTTACCTTTAATGTACATCTCCCTCAGAATATTAGACAAGTTACTGATATTTTGTTTACTGAATCCAAACTCTGTTGCAAAAGATGTACCAATGGAGCTTGTCACAGAAAGCTTTTTTATTGCGGTTCACAAATAAGATTAACAACTTTTCCAGACATGCCAAATTCGCCGAACAGATTTTTTAAGTTATTACATATAATCAATACACATGCCGTTCTTCGAACATCAGTTCTGGTTCAATCATACTAATAATATATTCTACTAAAATTCTTTCGAGACCACGCCTAAGATCATTTTTCTTTTAATATGGCGACTGTTATCTCATCTTTTTTCATTCTTTTGGCGTATGCGAAATAAAATTGTTTTAGATACTTTAAAAAACTTTTTTGCTTTAAAATTACTCAGTTTTGTTCTCAAATTATTTTTATGGGTTCAACCATTTTGTCTCCTTCCCAGTTTTTTCATTTTTCTTTCGATTCCAAAGATGACATTCTAAAAAATTAATATGTTTTAGAAAAATATCTTCAACCACTTAAGATGACATTCTAAAAAATTAATATGTTTTAGAAAAATATCTTCAACCACTTAAGTATTAATACATTATGGAATATTCCCTAATTAGACCTCTAGTCAATGTCCATATGCAGAATTTCACCTAATTGAAACTTGTCTTTGTATTTTATAAGTAATAACGCAAAAATTAATGATCATTGTGAAAACATTAAAAATAAACTAAACACAACATGTTAATCATAAAACCATAGTACAGAGTCCAACTAATTAGTACAAAGAAAACAAAACACTGTTGCTGACCGATAGTGATAATGAAGAATACACAATTACGCCAGTATCGTGGAAAGTTCTGATTCTGATGTTTCTATTTCTCAGTTCTGAAAGCGATACTGGCGTATAGAATCTAAGTCTTCACACTCTGAAGATTCTGTGCCCAATGAAACTGATCAAAGTAGTCGAAACAGAATGCAATATGATAGGGTTTTTATACCAAGAAAAAAAATACTTCGAGACAAAAATGGACCATGAAGCTTAGACAGCTAAGGACGCGAGCTACTTCCAGAAATATCATATGTTTTCTTGAGGCGCCTCAAGTTGTAGCACGTAATATTGTGAAACCATGTAAGATATTATTTTTATTTCTTAGCAATGAAATGCTTGAAGAAATAGTCGCATATACCAATATGGTATGTAAATATAGTCAAAAAAGTCAAACTACGCTCGAAAAACAAATACAATAACCAATATTAATAAGTGTGAATTGAAAGCTTTGCTCAGGCTGTTACTTGTGTCTGCTGCACTAAAAAGAAATCATCTACCCTCAAAACTTTTATTCAATACCTCATATAGTGCTACTCACTTCAAAGTAAGTGTGTCTATAGATAGAATTTATTTTCTAATAAACAACCTGAGTATTAATGATAGAAATACACATTCATAAAGAATTGGTGACAAGTTTGCAGCATTTCGAGGTATATGGGAAACGTTCGTAAACAACTGCATAAAATGGTGTACGCTGGGCGCTTAAGTAATTATTGATGAGCAAATATTTGGATTCAGAGGCCTCTGTCCTTTTAGGATGTATCTGCCTAATAAACTAGGCAAATATGGTATTAAAATTGTAATGAAAGCCGATGTGAAAATCAAATATGTATTGAATGCTACACCTTACTTGGGTGAAGAAAATACGCCAACAAACAAGCTGCTAGCTGATTATGATGCCAAAAATTTAACTTCACTAATTTATAGCACCAATAGAAATATCACAATGAACAATTTGTTCATATCGGTACCACTAGCTTAAGAACTTCTCAATGCTCTGTACAATTTGACGCTGGTAGGAACCTTACATAGTAATAAATGAGAAATGTCGAATAATGTAAACGATCCTATTTCTCGTCGAATCGAGATGTCTGTTTTATACTCTAATGGCCAGAAGACCTTAGTTTCTTATAAACCAAAAAATAAGGTGTTTATCTATTGTCAACAACACTGGATGATATTGCGAGAAGTACTAATGGAAAACCAGAAATAATTGAATTTTGTATCTCAACAAAAGGAACTGTCGACACAGTAGACCACATGTGTTCTGCTATGTGCTGTAACGGAAAGACCCGTACATGACCATTACGCTTGTTTTATAACATGATTAATATTGTAATTATAAACTCATGCATCATTTATATCAGCAACAATTGCATAAACAAAAAGAATGCGCGACTTCATTCTGGAAGTGGCTGATGCTCTTACGGAGCCTTACCTAAAAGAAAGAGTAAATATTCCAATATTTCGGCGAGATGTCAAAGAGCTCATAAAAGGTATCTTAGGTATTGAAACTATTCCCGAAGCAGCAATTATGCATGAATCAAATTCTAGAAAAACATGTATCCTGTGCCCGTCTAAGCCAAAAAAATAACAACAAACTTTTGTATGAAATCTAAAAGAGCCAGGGTGCACAACATGAAAGTGTTCAAACTGTGTAGAGTAAAAAAATTTATACAATATTTTTTTAATTATAGATAATACTATTTTTACATAATTTTTTAATTGTAAATAACAATATTAAGTTTATGATTTGTAAATTTATTCTATTTTCTTTTCTTGTCATATTTTTTCCGAATGTTTAGTAGCAACATCACTTGCAGGATAGTTTAGTAATCTAGGGTTAAATGAACGAAAATATTTTTTATGGTGACGTGTTTCTAATTAGTTTTCTGTATTTTTTAACAAGGTGTAAATCAAAAATAACCATTTCTTGATAACTCAGTTATTAATTGGTTTTATAAAATTACTCCAAATTTCTAAATGATAACCAAAATTATTAATAACAGATCATCCCCTTGATACACATGAATCCTAAAAGGGCCATAAATTACATGTGAAAAATGTTTGAAATGAAGTTATTGTGAAATATCCGCAAAAAAAAAACACATAATTGAATAAAGATAATAACCGGTCAAGTGGATATCAGAAAATATGCAAAGTAAAGTTTTATAGTTGTCTATATCTTTATAATTTTCAGAGCATGTTTAATGAAATAAGTTAACTAAATTTTCATTAAATGTAATAATAAAATGCAACTACTTGTTATATATTTCCCAAACCGAACTAAAAATAAATTATATTTAAAACCTTATCCAAAGACCTTACTCAATGCAGCACATAAAAAAAAATTTAGTTACCAAATCTATTATTTCTTTATAAACATTATTCCTAGGTATTTGAAATGTATATGAAAAAATGTTTTCAGTACTCTATTGCATATCAAGTGAAATATCCTCCTGAAGCATATAAGTGACACGATTGAGCTGAATTTCCAATTGTTTAAAAAATGCTTATTGTGTTGCAAGTGTGGATGGTTAGAATGCTGTTTGTGTGGAAAATATGGGTGAACATTGATAACACTTGCTATATTATAATCTTAATTAATACTATTATAATCTTAATGTTAAGCATCTCGGAATCACTCCACGTTACAGAGAGTAATCAACCACATATTATTTAAAAAAAAGGCATACTCATATAATAATCTTACATGCAAAACAGATATCTGAAACGAAATGAAGAAATTGATTGTATCAAAGATGAATATAATTTGACCCAAAGATGAGCATAGCTGAGTTTAAATAGAAAATTCTGTAGACCCCGTTCTCCCCCCATTAAAAATGGAGCTTGTATGATAGTTTTATTTCTCTTCATTGAACATAATTCCTAAAATAATAGATGTAATAAAAACATAAAAATTGATCTAAGTAATCAGTTAGGTAAAACAAATAATCAAATAAAGCATTATGTGATAATAAAGATATAAGATGTAACTGTATGTTATCGGTTTATATATTAATGTATTAACACTATATGAACACTACATGGTAAACAGTTCTACTTCAATGAAATAAAAAAAATGTGCTTTAGCCGTATTATAAAATGCTGCAAAAATGAAATAATTCCTTGAAGCGATTAATTGATTGGAAATTCCAAAATTGGAATAGTTTTTTTGCTATAATAACTGAAAATAAGCTAACAATCAACATCTCTTTCACTCACCTTTCCCAGATCTGTAACCAATATTATTTTAATGCTCTTATGAAATAAATACAATCATCCACCTGAATCGGGCACCTGACATTCACTCATGCCAGTTTTCACTGCTAGCTACTATCTTCTGTCTGCTACTATCTTCATGGAATATAATCATATTTTAGTTCTACGTCTAATTCAACTGGTACCATAAAACGAATTTGAGAAACCGACAACAACCGAAGAGAGCAAATAAAATGTTATCAAATTGAACCACAATTTGCTACTGTATTGTATATGGACTGGAACAAATTAAAACTAAATGCAAAATAGAGCATACGTCCAATGACAGTGGTTACTTGAATATCCTGAATATTGATGGTGGTTACTTGATATATCCCATAATGATCCATTACAATCATGAATTATTCCTAATATTTATGGATCATAACTTACTCGCTTATAATTTCTTATGATTAGGCTTGTATCATAGTGTATACTATGTTATGCAAAAGTTAAAGGTATAATACACCCACCAGAACTTTGTTTTGTTTTTCCTGTTAAATGTGACAAACCTGCTACGAATGTTAAATACTTCAGATTTGAAGAAAATGGTATTAAGGGTGAGAGAATGGTATTTTGCACACATTTATGGTCACAAGCCAAAAATTAGGTCTTATTGCCTCATATTTAAAATCTCTTGGCCTCTTTAAGGATCTTATTTAAAAAAGAAATAAAAATATTTCTGTTTTAATAAAAAAAAATCTTTCACTTGATATACATACAACAAACCAAATTTGATATCAAAAACAGCAATGGCTTACAGCCAGACAGAGACCGGATTCTCACCATAAGCTTTACTCTTTTACTGTTTTAAAAGAGAGAAGATGTTTTTATAGAAAATATTACATTAAAAGTTTGGTCTTTGAATAGTTGTCTTTGTTAATTTAATGCTGACGGAAAATTACAAGATCCCTGTTTACTGCTAGAGTTAAACAATTCAAAAAAATGTGGAACAACATCCTTCAGATTCTGAAGACAGCTATAGTGGTTGGATTAAAGCTGATAAGTTTCTAGTTTGTTTGTAGTAACATACCGGGCGTTTCTTGGAAGAATAAGGGATAAAATTTTGGGTAAATGTTTCTTGGAAGAATAAGGGATAAAACTTTGGGTAAATGTTTCTTGGAAGAATAAGACATAAAATTTTGGGTAACATAAAATGGGGATATAAATAGGCTATATCTACTTACCTACATCTTCCCATTTAGCATTCTTTTTGAAGTTGGTGCCAAACGAACCGGGTTAACTGTGATAAATATTAAATTGAAACAAAGAAGAAAACACCACGTAGACCATATGTTATTAAAAGAAATTATATGTCCTATCTGTAGCTGTGCAAAACAAATGTGATAACCAAGTTTAAAAGAATATATTGTTACAAAGTTATTTACCTTCCAGATTTTGATTCAGAAAGAGTCAAATTTCCAAGTATAATTGAAAAATTGAGTTAATAAAGGATTGGACTCCATGAAATTAATGTCTCGATTTTATCAAAAGTTTTACTGTAAACCCTAAAACTAACCCTACTGATTGATTCTGTAATTAGGATACAGATAGGTAAAGACTGATGATAATGGAAAGACATCTGTAGAAGGTCACCACATAGATATATAAAATAAGATTATTATTTACTGTGGTAAAACCTACTTATATATACACTAACCATGTACAAAAGAAAATACAAGAGGATACAACAACAACATCACATTAGAAAAAATACATTGAAAAACGAATAGTAGAATAATAATGAAGAATAACAATGGTTTTACGTCAATAGAATGTAAATTGGTCTATAAAACAAATGTTGTTTCAGATGATACTAGTTTTGACAATGATATTGATTGGACGTTTAGAATATCAAAATGAATATTCTGTGCAAAATAGTTAAAGAAGGCACTGTTTGCTTACTCTAACAATTGTTATAGATATCATTGCATTAAGTATTTGTTGAAAAACATCATACACATGTCGCAAATAAGGCAGTAATTTAAAAACAGCTGAATGAATAGAGAATAAAATATGAGGTTAATTTCAAAGAACTGCAAATTTATTAAATTATAAAATAAAATGGACTTAACCTTCATGAATTAAAAGCAAACTTCATAATATAGCAATAAAAATTTAAAATATTGAACAAAATATTACTTCAACTATAGATTTAATTAATTAACATGATTAACAAATCAATTCTTTCAAATACCTTCGACATTATTTTAAGCAAAGCACTTAAATCTTCACATATCGGGACAATAGCCTCAGCAATATTTTCAGATATCGGTAGTTTATCAATGAATGTTTCCGGATTGCTTATAGTCATAGCACGCGAAAAACTGCAACAGAACTCTACACCTTCTCGGCCCAGATAAGGCCGAGGACTTCCTAGTATTGTAGTGTTGTGACTCATTGTCACCTAAATAACATGATAAATATTGTTAATGCTATCGGGTTTTTAGAAAAACGATCACGAAAAAAGAACTTTTTAAAGTACAGAAACAAAAAAAAAAACAAGTTCACTGTATGAATATTTTCTTACTACTAAATATACACGCTAGCAATTTCTATCAACTAAACACAATTTTTACTGTTTCAAATACAATAAACTTGACAACTACATTTTCATCTTGTAATTACACTCTGCCAGTGTGGCCTACCCCAGCCACTGTACCTGTTTCCACTTTTAATGCCATTTGTAAAATTAAAAATGTTTAGCTATTAAAAAAGGCTATTAAAAAAAGATTTCAAATAATATTGAAAGGAAATGGAAACAGTGTTATTTTTTTTATATTACTTATTATGTAAAAGAAATTACATTGTTTATCACCTAAAATTGTAAAACATAATGGCTACAAGGGTATTTAGAAAATGAATGCGGTATCACTGACAGGATAATAGCTCCAGTATCTCTTTATATTGTCCCATTCTATATGAGCCTGAAGTATTAAATTAACCAAATTATTTAAAATGTGTTTTCTAACTTCTAAGCCTTATGCTGGGCCTTATTTGTGGCATGCAGCTTATAAAGAAAATGAAAATATTAGAAATTGCATTGATTGTGTTTTTGATATTTTTAATTCACCTTCACAATAAGCTAAAATCGAATTAAAAAACTGTGGGATTAATTAATTAAAATGGATAATTACCACCGATTATTGCGAGAATCGCCTAACCTTAATATTTTTTATTTATTGTGCGCGAAAAAAAGAAGAGTGCTGTAGGATATTCATGCTCTGCGCAGATAAAATAAATTATCCCTTTGTACTCTTTTATAACAGTCAGGAATATGAAGCATAATTATTAAACCCATGATTGATGGGTTAAAATAGCAAATGATTGAGATGAACTAAAAAAATCAAAATCATCAATCACCACAAACATTTTCAATTTAAAAATAGAGTTACGGCATGAATCACAGGGAAAAATACGCTCAACACAGTTGTTCATGTCATTTAATTGAGTATTATTTCAGAACTGTTTCCACTCTCCACACATTGTACAACTCTTCGGATAATACAAAAGTACCCAAACAATTAAACATCTATGACAAAAAATTAAAACATTGATTTTAGTAAGCTTAAATAAAATATGTTATCTACAGGACCGTCTGTCCTCTGTTATAGAAAATAAATTAGCTAGGATAAACAAATTTAAGTACTTTTTTAAAGTAGTTTGAAAAAATAAATGTGAAACTATTAGTAATATTACATATTCTGTCTACATTTCACAGCTGATAAATTACTGTATAAATGAATAAATCTTACTTAGCATCAGATGAAACATCCATAGTTACAGAATTTTTTAATAAAATGTACTCACTGGACAATGTCTAGTAACAAAATAAAGATTTATACAAAAGAATACAGAGTAAAATAAAAATATAGTAATAGCCAATTTATGACCCAAATTTTTTCCCATTATACTAAATTCGAAATGGACGAAATTGACTAGGACGTAGCGTAGGCAGCAGGCACAGCCGCATGCGGTGTGTTGGAGTCTGGAGCACGCACAACTGTGTTAATACCATATCACTGTAGCATAACAGTGCGAGCCAGCAAATGGTGCAGACATACACTTGATGTATGCTGTCATTTTAAATTTTTTCAATAGGTTAGAAATTAATAGTTTGTAACAGTTCTAAGTTCGTTATAAAATTTTGGTTTTGTCTTTGAATATTTTGTGTTCCTTTTAAACTTACATAAAATTAAATTTAACTTTGTGTTTCAAAATTTTATGTTTTTCATAACATTGGTAGGAATTGCATCAACCATTAAGCAGAGGATTTAATTGGTCGTAACTGATCTCAAGTGTCATTTTAGTGAAGGTTCAACTCTGCTTTTTATTCGACTTATATAACTTATATCCAAGTGAAATCTTTCTGTGTGCACTACCTTTAAGCAGTGATCAACAGTAAGCAGTGATCAACAGTTGTCTCCACCATTAAAGCAGACTACTCCAAAAGAAGTAGCTAAAATAATAAGGAAACTACCAAACAAGAAAGCTCCTGGGTTTGACCTCATTACAGCAGAGATTTTGAAACATCTACCACAAAAGGGAATAGTTTTCCTCACTATGCTCTTCAATGCAATCAACAGACTCTCATACTATTCAAAACTATGGAAGATATCTGTCATACGTATGTTAGCAAAACCTGGCAAGCCACTAACTGAACATAACTCGTACAGACCAATTAGTCTGTTACCTATCATCTCCAAAGTTTTTGAGAACATACTTCTGACTAGGCAAAAGCCAGTTCTTAACACTGAACATGTAATCCCCGACCATCAGTTCGGATTTAGGTCGCAGCATTCAACCATAGAACAGGTGCACCGGGTAGTTAATACTATAAGATAATCTTTAGAGAGAGGAGAATATTGCTCTGCCATGTTCCCAGATATCCAGCAGGCGTTTGACAAAGTTTGGCATAAAGGGCTCCTGTACAAACTGAAGATTCTTCTCCCTAACTCGTACATGGTGTTAAAGTCATATTTACAGAACCGCAAGTTTATGGTAAAATTTGATGAAGAATTTTCTAAAATATATAATATCCGAGCATCTGTACCACAAGGATCTGTACTCGGTCCAATTCTTTATGCAATATATACATCTGATTTACCAGTGACCCAGGAAGTAATGACTGCAACATATGCAGATGACACAGCTTGTCTCTCCTGTGATAAAAATCCCAACAAAGCATCAGCTAAATTACAAATTCAGCTTGATAGTGTCAATCAATGGTTAAAGAGATGGAGAATCAAATGCAATGCCATTAAATCAACTCAAATGACATTTACTTTGCATAAAGGACATTGCAAGCCGGTTATTATGGATAATCAAGAGTTACCATGCAGAGCCAGTGCTAAATATCTAGGCTTCCATTTAGATAGGAGACTAACATGGGCAAACCACATAAAAGTAAAGAGACAAAAAGTAAATATACACAGTCAAAAACTGTACTGCCTGATAGGTCGACAATCTCACTAACTAATAAACTGCTTATTTACAAATGCATTATAAAACCCATCTGGACTTATGGCCTGGAATTGTGGGGCTCGGCTAGCAACTCAAACCTAGAGATTTTACAACGGTTTCAAAATAATATCTTAAGAATGCTGTCTAGTGCACCATGGTATGCACGTAATACTGAGATACATGAATATCTAGGTATACCAACCATTAAGGAGGAAATAAATAACTGTTGCATAAAATACAAAGAAAGACTTCGGTGCCACGCAAATAATCTGGCCCAAGATTTGTTAAAGACAGATGAACAAATTGCACGTCTTAAAAGATGGCAGATATTAAAGCTTGACAAAAGTCACAAAAGTGTAACGTGTAAATTAAAAAATGGCTTTGAATCTCGATGGAGAATCAGCCATCCAAACATCAAGTATTGAAAAACATCTGATTATGGTTATTCAGCCGATTGCAGATAGTCAAAATAAATTTGAAAAAAAAAAAAATCTACCTTTAAAGCATAATAAACATTTAAGTTGATTCATGTAGATCATTCTCGAACAAAGTTTCATTGAGAATATAGTAACACACACCTACTGTTAGATTAAAGAATGGAAAATCAATATTCTTGTCAAAATTTACTTATTACCACATGAGCAATCTCTTGCAGTCAACCATAACAATTGGTGGATTTAGTCGGTAGACTGTAAAAGATATTACAATGAAAGTTCTTTAGAGTTACATTAGACAAAAAAAATTTTTAAAAAATACAAAAGTATAAGTAATACAAACTATTAACATGATTTGGGATGGGAAAGACAAGAAAGGACAAGTGCACAAAGGAAAAAGTTTCAGGAGAGCCAGGACTTTTTCACTCGATCTTTAAATTAGGGATGTGATTTTTCTGATGTCAGGATCCAGGGGATTCCAAATTTTTGCTGCTTAGACAGTGAAGGATTTTTCATAAGTGGTAGAGATATGTTTAGGAATAAGCAGGGTGAGTGAACTTTCAGATCGTAACCCAAGTACGTGAGCAGAGAAATCTTCAAATTCGCCACTAAGATTATTTGGGCTCTGAGAATTTTTTAATACATTAAAAAGAAGTGTAACTATGTGAAGTATTAGGTGTAGATTTAATATATTAATATAATAAGGCATAATAAATACATTAAACATATTTTAGTGAAAAATTATATTATAATTTCGATTACTCCAAATGATAAATAATGCCTAAAAAATCTTAATTATCAAGAAGCTATTCCACAGCTAGACAACAGAAATTAAAGGGCCTAAATAAAAATGAAGAAGACAGAGAAGTCTCTTTGTCTCAAAGTTCAACGGTGGCTTCTTGGTGGTGATACCAAGTTTTAGAGTGTTTGGTTTTGAATTGTGTTTGAATATTTCATGTTCCTTCTAAACTTAAATAAAATTATGATTAACTTTATGTTTCAAAATTGTTTACTCATCGTAACATTATTAGGAATTGGTCATCATGATTTGATTAGTCTTAACTGATTTCAGATCTCACTTTAGTGAGATCAAGAAACAATTCAACCAATTAACAAATTAGATAACTGAAAGCAAGGAGCCTAAATGAAAGACAAGAAGACATAAAAGTCCATTTGTCTCAAATTTCAACATAGGCTTCTTGATGGTTAACCCAGGATTTTGAGTCAGTTGCTATAACTAGGTGATAGCAAATACCTAATTAAAATATTCTAATTAAAACAGGTTATGAATTGGGAAAGACTGTAATAACTCATAACAATATAATATGCAAAATGCTGTCATTTTCGTTTTTCTTAGTTTGTTAGTAATTAACAGGTTGTAAAAATTCTAAGTTCTTAGTAAGATTTTGGTTCTTTCTCTGTTTAAATATTTAATGTTTCTTGTATACTTACATAAAATTGTAATTTATTTTGTGTCTTAAAATTTTTTAAATTTTTTGTGACATTAGTAGGACTTGGCTATTGCTTTTGCTATTTAATTAGTCACATGTGATCTCAGATTTAGTGAGAATTATAGTGAGGTCAAGAAACATTTCCATAGCTATATAACGAAAAATAAGTGGTCTAAGTAATAGTAAAGAAGACAGAGAAGTCCATTTGTCTCAAATTCAAAAGAGCAAAAAGGCTTCTTGGCGGTGAACCAAGGTTTTCGGGTCAGTCGTAATAGAGAAAAGTACTTGAATAAGATGGTCGAATTAAAATGGGTTATGAAATGGGAAAATTATAACAAGTTTTAACAAATAAATCTGTAAAATATATTCTAATATTGAGAAGTTACTAGACAATGATTACACTTAGATGGACAAGAGAGCTATTGTATCTGTATCTATCAACCAAACAAAAGGAGGAAATGTTTAAAAGAATACCTAGTGAGGGACTGTCTTATAAATCAATGGACACAAATTTGAACATCATCTGTTTACAATACTGTACCACTGTTTGTTACTATCTACATCAATTTATATCTATAAAATGCACTTTTAGAAGAGAAAAAAATGCCTAAATTTACACCTATAAAAAGATATTATCATTAAATTTTGGGTTTTTAATTTGATATTAATATGTTTTCAAGGTAGTTTGACAGAGAAAAGATTTTAAACGTTAACAACACTGCATGGAACACATCAATTCATGCTTAATGCTTTTTAGCAGTAGACGTTTCTTTCTTGTGTCGATATCAATTTTAATTCCTAACTAATTACTGTAAAAAATAATATGCAAATAATGACTCATTAGTTCGAAGGGATCAATGATAAAGTGGAAGTAGCTAGTGATGATGAAGATGAGGTAAGTGATCCAGATGAATAGGACCTTTCTACAGAAAGAAAGAGCTATCTACACAATATAGTCACTCAGGAAGAACAACCTTGAGAAGTTATTTCTCATTATTGACTTGCTAGTATTCAAATAGTTAACAATTACTTTTGCAAATGGTTATCTTCAGTGTCTCTTATCACTCTTTGTAAGGTTGTATAAAATCCAGCCAGATTGATAGAGGAAGGCGTCATGTTGACAAACTTACTACTGTAAGAGTATTGTTAGAAGCATTTATGCAACATATCACATTTGTTACAGTACAGGTGAATACATCATTAAATGAAATGTTGGAGTCTCACTGAGGTACCTATTCTGACAGTTTATACCAGAATAGGGCATAAAAGGGTAAGCTCTTGTAGATTCACATATATTTCATACTTTCAATTAAGAAGTATACGCAGAAGTACAACCAGCTCTACCATTGACAACTCCACAAAAGCTGTAGTGACGTAAATTACCCAGCCAATTTGGGCACTATGGACAATTGATATTAAAGCAAACCACTTACTGAATAGTTAGTAAGAGATAACAACAATGATTACTGGCCCAATAAAACAGAATATATAAAATTTTAAAATGAATTCCAAACCCTATGATTTCAAAAATGAAGACCTGAAAATTATATTCTCCTATTTTTTTGTTTTGACAATGATCATTTTCATTAAACATCTTTTTTCTTGCACATTAATGAAATTATGAAATATTCTAAAACTATACAATATTACAAAGGTGGTTCGAATACTTGAGTTCTGTACTGCACTGTTATAGAATAATTGCTTTTGATGAAAATATATAAACAGACCAACAAAGATAAGCACAAGACTAGAAATTGATGTGGCTATGAATGTATTGTGGAGCAATAAATTCATTGTGCAATTAGCAAATGTTTTACCCCTCTATTTTGGAGACCAATTTTAAGAAGCGTAGTTGTATACTTGCCTCACAACATTGACACAATATAACTAAATATGCGGACATATTCGTGCCATCTATTCATAGTAAAGTATCTGTCATTTAGTAATTAAAGTAATTTAAGTATATAACCTTCTAGAAAAATCGGGTTTGTCATGCAAAGAATACATGAAAGCACAACTCAATATAAAAAAGACATGTATAAGTAAGCAAAGAAAGCATGGGGTCAGTTATGAACATTGCGAATACAGAAGACATGGAATTAATGATAGTGTTTAAAAAAAATTATGCATATTTTCAACAGTAAATTTTTACGTAAATTGCTTTATTATAGCAATTAACTCTAAATGGTGGTATTTATACACTTTAGATGTCTAGTTTGATAATATTATTCTAAAACACAGAGCTAGTATATAGGCCTGGAGAACAGTGCTATAAACGAATAAAACCTCCTACCTGAATTTGGTGTCTTGCAGGCATACTCAGTATGACAGTTGTGCTATATTGTGCCTGATCTTCGTTTATTCCCTGTTATCAAATAATGAAATACAAGTTTACTCAATGCTTTTATTTATTGGCACAATCAATAAATAACTATGCTTAACATGATTATGGAAAACTACATTGATTTTAAAAAGCTCCCTTATAAAATTAATAGGTAAAACCACACTCAATGTAAAAAAGAGAGTAGATTTTAGCATGTAGTCACATTGCCAATACAAATTGACCACTTGTTCGAGATACTGAAGGCAAACTGACTCTGAATTAATCTATTGGTACAAACCCGTATCGGGTCGGCAGCATAGCGTTTACTTCCTCCCCCCCCCCACCTTATCCACATAGGTACGATAGTAGTGAATCATCATCAGTTCCTGGCGCTATAGGGCAGACGTAAAATTTCTCCATTTTGTGCGGTCAGCGGCCAGTTGCTTAACCTCACAGAGGTCTTTCCAGCTGTCTTTACTTCTTCTTGAACCATTCTCTGCCAGGTCTTTTTTGGTTGGCCACGTCGTCTTGCCCCTTGGGGATTCCAGTCGAAGGCTGCCTTCTCGATAGCTTCATCAGTCTTTCGTAGCGTGTGGCCGATCCAACGCCATTTCCTCTCTCTAATCTGGTCTGCGATGGGTTTTTGGTCTGTTTCAGCCCACAGCTCCTCGTTCCTCTTCACCTCTGGCCATCTCACGTTCATGATGCGGCAAAGGCATCTGTTCAAGAAGACCTGTAGTTGGTGGGTGAGACCTTTGGAGACGCTCCACGTCTCACAGCCGTACATCAGGACAGATTTGACGTTGATGTTGAAGAGTCTGATCTTCGTCCTTTTGGAAATGGATCCATTTCTCCACACCAGGTATACCCGGACGAACGCTCCATTTGCCTTTCTCACCCTGCTCTTCTCCTCCGTCCCTCGTCATCATACTTCCGAGGTACTGAAAGCTCTCTACCTTATCGACATTCTTGTCGCCCAGCTTCAGGGATGTATCAACGGTGGTATTGAGGCACATCTCTTTCGTCTTGCCGACGTTGATTTTGAGCCCCCCACTCTCTCTCCGGTCTGCACCCTCTTCAACTTGTCGTCAATGTCTCTGAAGCATGTCATAAGACAAATGTCATCCGCGAAGTCGAGGTCCTCCAGCCTGTTTATCATTCCCCACTGGATTCCTTGTCTTCTGCCATTTATGACTTTCCGCATCACCCTGTCAATAGTGTTGGGGACAGGAATAGTGTTGGGGAAAGAATGCACCCCTGTCTTAGGCCTGAATTTACGCTGATGGACTGCGTCACGGTTCCCTTATGCAAGACTTGACACTGGTAGTCCGTGAACATCTCCTTGATGATGTTGAGGATTTTTATGGGGATGCCATACTCTGCCAGGGTGTTCCACATGACTGTTCTGTTGACCGAGTCAAATGCCTTCTCGAAGTCAATGAAGGTGAGGTACAGGGTATTCTGCCATTCTGAGCTTTGTTCTAGGATGATCCTCAAGGTGTTTATGAGATCCACGCAGCTCCTGTTTTTTCGGAAGCCTGCCTGCACTTTTCTGAGTCGCCGCTCCACCGCTTCCTTGATGCGCTCCAAGATGACGCTGGAGAAAATTTTGCTAGGTACTGAGAGGAGAATAATGCCCCGCCAGTTGTTACAGTCGGCAATGTCACCTTTCTTGGGCAGCTTGACTATGATTTCCCTTTTCCACTCAGTAGGTAGCTTCTCTTCGCTCCAAATTTTCTTTAGCAGTGGTTTAAGAAGTTCGGCTGTTGTCCCAACGTCGACCTTGAGCATTTCTGGGGTGATGCCGTCAATGCCTGGTGCCTTGCCGGATTTCATCCACTTAAGTGCACTGTTGTATCCGAACCTCGGTTAAGAACTTCGGTGAAGTGTTCCTCCCATCTGCTGAGTTGATCTTCCGTCGAGGTATGCAACATTCCGTCCTTGTTTCTAATGGGTCTTAACTTTCGGAAGCCTTTCCTTGCTAGTGTTTTTGTGATGCCATAGAGTTCTTTCGCATCCCCTTTTTTAGCTGCGACCTCTGCTCTCTGCGCAAGGTCTTCTGTCCACGGTCTTCGGTCCCTCCTCATGCTCTGTTTCACCTTCCTGTCGGCCTTGGCGTACTGTGCCTGGGCAGCCGCCTTCTGCTGTCAAGTCCTACTGTTGTTGATAAGACTCTTGGCGTCCTTTCTCTTGTCAATATCTGACCAGGTTCCTTCTGACATCCAGTCCTTCTTCTTCGTGCCCTTGTACCTCAGCACTTCTTTACTGGTTGCTATGTAGAAATTTTTGTCCTTGTCCAAGAGTTTTCCACAGTATCTATCTCTTCAGACTTTAAGGCTTGGAAGCGGTTCTTTAGTTCAACTTGAAACTGTTGTCGGATGTTTTCGTCCTTTAGTTTCGCCACATCAAACTTTTTTTTCCTGCTCTGGAACAGCTATTATGAGGTTAGCTATTATGAGCTGGTGATCGCTGCCAATGTCTGCTCCGCATTTGTTCCGCACATCTCTCACTGATCTCCGAAATTTTCAACTGAATGTCATGTGGTCAATTTGGTTCTCCATAGAATGATCAGGAGACACCCACGTCACCTTATAACAGTTCTTGTGTGAGAACACTGTTCCTCCAATTACCAAATCGTGTCTTGCGCAGAAGTCCACAAACTGTTCACCATTGTCGTTTCTATCTCCTAGGCCGTGTTTACCCATGATATGTTCCAGCCCCGTGTTATTACTCCCAACCTTTGCGTTCAGGTCACCCATGACGATGATGATATCCTTCCGGCTCGTTCCCATTACTGTGTTGTTCAGGTGTTGGTAGAATTCTTCTTTTTGCTGTCTTTCTGCACCCTCTGTTGGTGCATAGCACCGTAGCACCGTGACGTTTCGAACGCGAGTCTTGAATCTCACCGTCATGAGTCTCGCTGAGAGTGGTTTCACACCATCCCAGTGTTTGGCGTCATCCCCCGCATGTCCTGAGTATAGGAACGTCACTCCATCTTGTGTTCGTAGTTCTTCGAAGTCGCGCCACCTCACTTCGCTCAGCCCAAGGATGTCCAACCTGTATCGTGCCATCTCGCTCACCACTTGCCGCAGCTTGCTGCTCTCCTTCAGCGTTCTTACATTCCAGAAACCAATTCTCGTAGTCCGTTTCAAAGCAAAAATCGTCAACTTAACATCCATCTGATTTAATTTCTCGTCTGTTTCTTTAATAATATAAGTTTCAGGCAGATTGGTTATTAGCCAAAATGTCCTGGTGAGGTTGGAGGGGCTGCCTCCGTGTCCGCACCCGCAGTGTGTAACCCTACACCAGGGACCCTCACGAGGTACTATCAGCCGGGCCAGCTGAACCAAGGTTATTTTAAAGAGGTGTTACTCCTTTATCACTCCCCAATTTATTATGGCTTGTGACATGCAGAGCCTGAACCCCAAAGGGCACAGGTTGGCTGGGTTATATAGTAGTGATATATATATATATATATATATATATATATATATATATATATATATATATATATATATATAGTTATAGTAGGGTTATATAGTAGTGGGTCCATAGTAGTGAAGCTGATAAATCATTTACAATGTCCAGGATGTAAGAAATTATAACATAAATATAGACCTTGACACCCCAGTATACTTATCCAACTCTTTTATAGGAACGTAGCACAATGATATCTGCAATAACAGAAAGCATTTATCTTTAATATAACACAACTGTGGAATGATTGCAAAATATCACAATGAAGAAAATAATATAATTATCACAATTAAATATAAAGCAGCAACAGAAATTTTAGCAGTTAAGTTGTTAATTCATTTTACATATCGTCATGATTTCTCCCCACGTATCTTTTAATGTTTTATTCCTATTTTTATTTTATATTATTACATCTACAAGTATGTCACTCTGAACTTGATTAGTACCAACGGCTAAATATTAAATTCATTTGGCCCTCATGTGCAGGGCTTGTAAATGTCTTTACAAAAGCAGAAATATTCCTAGGCTATAGATTAATTCATAATAAGTATCTTTACGACGCAATACATTATCACATTTAAATCATACTACTTATAGTATTCTGATAACAGAAGACCCTAAATGTTTGAAATCTACAATGTTTGAAATGTTATTATATCCATTAGATAATCACAACAACAACATAACTTTGAGGGAGACATTAAACTATGGGATCAAACACAATAGTCTTCATATATTCTTGGAGTTTGAAACAATTGAATTTGTGTAACATAAAAACCATGGATTTATTATATCCAAAGACCAAATTGATCATAAAGCACATGGGTAGAGCAAATAAAACTAAAATGAAATATAAAACATAATAAATTACTCTTTAATGTAGCAATAATTTGAATAATCTGACAAAAACATGTTCAAAAAAGACAATGATAAATTATATAATGATATGATAAATTATGTAATATATATAATTTTGGTAGAGCTATGGCTTCTACCATGATTATGTAAGCGACATTTCTCTCTTTACCTACTTTAATTCTATTGACCAAATCAATCAATATTTTTGAATCTAACTGTGGAAAATCAATAGAAAAACATTGTACAAAAATTAATTTACCGTAATTAAAATTGACATAAATTGCTTTTGAAAGATATTAAGGAATGACCAGTGAGAGGAAAAGAGCATCTTGTTTGTAGATATAAAAAATATTTGACATTCAATCAAGTAGAGTTTTTAAATCATATTTAAGATAATGTTTCACACACATAATTGAAATTAGTTTTTCTCAAACATTAAAAATTAAACTATGGAAAATTTTTTATGTAAAATTGTTTATTCGTCATGACCTTGTAAAGACATAAATGTTCAAAATTTATGAAGGCTCGAAAGTCTAAAGGAAAGACTGCATACATTCATGCGGCAATTATTTTCTCTTAAGATGATGGATTAGAAGTGGTACAAATTTTACTTATGTTTCGAGTAGATTCCTAGATTTTGAAATATAACAATAAAATATAAAACATATCTCGTAAAGACACTTTTATAGACCGAGAGAATAAATTATGAATGCTGGAGTACCTTAGGGTAGTGTTCTGGGCCCAACTATGTATCTTTTATTTACCTCGGACTTGCCCCTGATTTCTTGAACCATAATAGGTATTTTTGTGCTTTAGCGTTCCATGGGTATTTTGCTGCTTTAGCGTCCCACGTAAATCCATCACATGTCTGAACAACATAACAAATTATCTAAAAACTTGGCGTATTAAATCTAACGAGTCAATGTCAGTGCAGATGACCTTTACCACAAGACAAGCTACTTGACTACCATTAACGCGTAACAGAGTAGAGATATCCCAATCAGATGAAGCCAAATATCTTGGAATTTACATGGACCTCCGTGTTACATGGAATTACACATTTTTACAAAGCGAAAACCCTTAGGCATGCAGCTCAGAAAAATGTACTGGCTCCTCAACAACAATTCCCTGATTTTACTCGAGAATAAACTGCTCCTATACAAATGCATCCTTAAACCAATATGGACCTATGTCATCCATTTATGGGGAACCGCATCAAACTCGTGATTCTACAGCGATTTTAGTTCAAAATCCTCAGACTGGTTACTAACGCTTCATGGTTTCTAACCAACTAACAACTGCATCATGATCTTAAAATCCAATTTATCAAGAATGAGATACAATACTCTATAAAAACCTACAAAAAAAGGATAGTCAATCAACCAAACATACTCGTTGCAAAATTCACACAAATGAAAAAAAGCCCCTGGAAACCTATAAAAGACAAATTTCGTTAGGGCACGCGTCACTGGATGCTTACCCTCCAAGTCAAAGATATATACATGACCATTTGCTGAATGTTTTTTGGACAGCATTACAAAGAAAAAATATTTAAAAAAAAATTATTAACCGAATCTTTACCTTCTCTTATTTGCAGGAGTTTTTGTCAAATACTTGTGGTTTTTCATATCCTGAAATTCACACTCTCATATTTGTTGTTAATTTTACTATTTTCATGTGCTGCTAGAACTAATTTTTTCATCCACCGGCATTGATCTTGGAATGGCAGGAAGTGTTTGACGAAAATCACCCACTAGCATTAATAATGCACTTCCTAAGTCTTGAAATGTTCTATTGAAAGCTCGAAAGACTTTTTTGAGCCATTGTGCATTCATCCCATATAATAGCCTTGTATCATTATAATATTTGACCATATGCTGATGATATACTGGGAATTCATTTAAAGGTAATTTTAACACAGAATGTGCTGAAATAAAAATATTCTTTTCTGTACAGCTAGGTACATCCAAGAATATTATTCCACCTTGTTGTTTTATGTAAAAATATATAGCATAGCAATAAAAATATGTAGCATAGCAATTCCTTAGTATTGTAATTTCTTTTCCTTAAAAATTCACTGATTGTAGCATCAAATTCACTTCATCGTGGTGGCTGTGCTCCCAGTTGTATTAGCTTTTTATATCACTAAACATTTATCTACCAGCAACATCAGGGCAATACATTGGCTCATATAACACATTACAACTCAAGTCACTTAAAGATGCTACTCGTGATAACTTGGTGAATTTGTGGTTCAGTCCCATTGTCTTGCTATGTATTGTCAAATTTTGTTTTGACTTATTGTGCGCATATGACTATGTGTAACAAATCATTCTGTTAAATAGTGACAGTTCATTACAGTAGGACGTTTTCATTTATGATTATTGAATTTTTTTCATTAAATTCACAAAACAAATTACTTATGTACAAAAGATTCAGTTTCATGCGCATCATAAGTACAATATCTATACATTAATGCGTGATGTCAAAACTTTAACTTTGTCTAAAACATATTACGCGCATGGAGGAGTGTGAGATTTGACAAAGTTAACATTTATATTTAAAAAAACTTACAGTGATAATGTTTTACAAATCTACTAAATTAAGTGTTGTTTAAATAAATTTTAAATTGTAGTTATGTCACAATTTCTGCCTACCTGACTGTAAAAATCCTTTATGTGGGAGCTAAAATTAATGAAAAGATTTTGTTGTTATTAATGTAATTAATTTGTTTTTCTTAAAAATGGCTGTATTTGGAAGTAAGTCAGTTTCTCTGCCTTCCTTGTGTTCAATAAATTCATAATATGTATTTAACAAGAGATATTTCTAAAAACACCCTCCAACATGGAAGAATAGTTTTCTACTACTGGCTTCACAAAATTATATAGTTGACATTTTTTCTAGCTTGAATTATAATGCTGTCTCAAGATCATCCCAAGAAATAAAATTACTTTTTGAATCATCAAACTCTTCAAAAATAATAGTTTCAATATCCAACTTGACCCATCGTTGTTATTAATTTTTGTAAAGTAATAAATTATAATAAGGCAAATAGAGGCATACTGTAATATATACAATATTACAGTATGCCTCTATTTGCCTTATAAAGATACAAAGACAAAAACAAGTCTATGTACATTTCACGATCAATACATGTTCACATTCTATCTTCTAAGTGACATTCCACCTGTATAGTAAAGTAGCAATGTCTCATTATAGATAATATACGACTGGTACTGTAAAATAAAAATATTACATCAGAGTTGACATACCTTCCATATGAAAACCATGTGGAATTTGTCATTTATGAACCGCTTATAAGGACTTGGAAAATTTTTTTTCTTAGTAGTAAGTTGGTAGAACCTTCCTTAATTACTGCAGCTGTCGTGTTAGGTCGACCACAAATCCCTGCTGCGAATTTTAATTGATTGCTTTAATAGAATCAAAATGGTTTTTTTTCAAAGTTTTTTTTTATTCTAGTTTTGGAAACAGGAAGAAGTCACACAAGGCTAAATCCAGGGAATATGGTAGATGGTTACTCTGTGGGCAAAAGAAGACGAATTATCGTCATGCTAAATCCATGAGTAGTCCTTCCACAAATCTGGCCTCTTACGACAAACATTCCTATGTAAAAGCCTCAAAACATTCAAATAATACTTCCTATTCACTGTTTGTTCCATCCGGAAGGAATTCAGAGTATACCACATAACAGCAATCAAAGAAAACAGTGAGCAATACCTTCATTTTT
Source organism: Druceiella hillmani (assembly GCA_039881145.1). NCBI lineage: Eukaryota > Metazoa > Arthropoda > Insecta > Lepidoptera > Hepialidae > Druceiella > Druceiella hillmani. Next base: position 21,636,541 of record JAYKKI010000015.1, on the reverse strand, counting down.
GAGGGGTTTTGGCATGGCTTTTTTTAGGTTCTTTTGGATTTGACTTGTTTTTGAAGCGCCATTCAGTAGATTGTTCACTCATTAATGTATTGTATTCATAAACCCATGTCTCGTCTCTACTTATAATATGTTCCATGAAGTTTGTGCCTCGAGAAATCATATCTTCAGAGACCTGCTTACGATACTCTTTTTTGCAAGAAATTAAGCTCTTTCGGAACCAGTCTTGCGGCAACACATCTAATGTGCAAAACGTTAGTTAAAATTCCATGAATGACAACTTTATCAATGTTTAAACCTCAAGCCCGTTCTTGAATATTGAAATTATGGATTTCAAGCACTAATTGTTTGATATTTTTGATGTTATTGTCAGTGGTCTTCGACCACTTCACTCCCTCTTTGAATGATTTATGGCTCTTCTTTTGCTTGTATTTTTAACATAGTCGAGTCACCAGAGGCGTTTTTCAATTTTTTTAACAATTCAACACAAGAAATTTTGCTTGAAACACAACATTTAAGACAAACCCTTGCTCAACTAATTTATCCATAATAAAATTCGCAGAGCAACTCTGAAGTCAACATGTTACGACAGCTGCCATAAACACACTATTTGACAAAACACGCTTAATTTTGGTTTAATAATTAAAGAAAGTTCGATTAAATTAACAGAAAAAATTTAACAATTCCTTTTAAGTGGCTCATTTAAATGACAATTCCAGATACTTTTTATTCAGAAAACTTCTGTTAAGACTTAATTATGTTAGAGCTTCATGGTTAATATTTTGTTTAAATATTTAGCTGTACCAAATTTTTGGAGGTAAAAGAAAAAAACAAGTTGAAAAGAGTTTGCTCTATGCTTCAGCATATATATAATATATATATATATATATATATATATATATATATATATATATATATATATATATATATATATATATATATATACAATAATATATATATATACAATACACGTAAATGTTACGAAGACCTGGAGAACACTTTGCAGAAGTGTGCTTTGAGGAAATTACCCCTTACGGTGGAGGCTCCGTAATGTTTTGGGCATGTATTAACTCAGATGACCGTACCGAGTTAGTTTTTATTGAAAATAGCACATTTAATGCGCAAAGGTACGTAACAGAGGTTCTTATTCCTCAGTTAGAGGCGAGTCCATTTTTATGGACGACAACCCTCGCGCCCGCCGCTCTAGAAATGTTGATAACCATATACGCATATGCAGGAGGCCGGAATTTGTCATTTAGACTGGCCAGCTAGGAGTCCCGACCTCAATCCGATAGAACACATATGGGACAATCACAAACGACGTGTCAGAGCCGTAAAACCAGCTCCAGAAAATTCCATTCAGGCCCTTAAAAATGTAATCGTCGCTGAATGGAAACATATTCCTCAGGAAATTTTAAAAATGGTCGTCGAATGCATGCCTAGCAGATTAAGCGTATTGATTTTAGCTAGAAGGGGCCATACTCGTTACTAAATTTTCAAATTTTATGTTAAATTAATGAAAAATAATCAAAAATAAATTTTAGCCATTTTTAATATACCAGTATGAAAACGCTCGTCTGTGGACTTTACATAGTTTTTTTTATTTATTCGCATTTTTATTGACTGAAGTAGGTAAAAACGATATCTCAATAATAAATAACAATATTCTCATCATATTGCCATATAAAATGTAATCAAATAATAATAAAATAACTCTGATATGGTTTATTCCTATAAGTGCCTGTTTTTTTTGCAAAAGAGTTTATTAATTTAAATGGAATGACTTGTTATATTGAAGATGCTTGTGTGGCAAAACTTTTTACATCACTGATAAGTCCGCCATATGTACTATACATAAAAGTTAATAATAATAATAAATAGAATTTAAAAATATTGTTGACCTTGGGAAATGACACAAATTGTAGTTAGCAACATAAACAAATATATACATTATTACATTAAAAATAAAAATGAGATTTACTACTATCGGCACAGTTTTTCATTGTTTTTTTTTGTATCATGTATTTCACAAAATAAGTTTGTATTTGAGTTGTTTTGACTTTGAGAACTTGGTAAAAAATCGCTTTCTCTTAGTTCTCGAACTACTCCTTGCCTAGCTGTGCCCTAGTTAGTTACTCAATAGTTGTGAGAAGAGGAGTGAATGTTTATTCGGCAGTCGCTTGATCACGTATGTTATTACATTGTAATATTTATATCAGACTGATATTAAATCATAATTTTGTTGCGCCCTAATAAACCATTCATATGTTGCAATATTTTCTTAATTTTATAATTAAGTTGTGACAAGCGCTATTTTTTTACACATTCGTCACAACACACTTCTGTTAGAAAAAATGTCATAGAATGGTATATTTTGTGACCGAGCTGTACCTTTGGTATGAAATTTTGGGTCTTATTGACATTTACGACAATAGTGCTTATATTTTTGTAGGTTAATTATATCGTCCCTATTTCTTTTTATAGCTATAATATAAGGAAAACTGTAAAAATGCTATTGTTTGCAGCAAAAAGACAGAGAAGTTATCATGAAAAAAGAAAAAAAAGCTAGATAAATAATGTAAAACGAAAAAGTTTGAAAACATACCATGCCGGAAAGAAGTTCATCAAATATATAACACTAAGACACCAATAGAACACAGATTAACGAAATGAAAATGGAAAATTAGAAACAAGAAGAGATGAGAAAAACAGAAAACTTTACAGAATATTTTACTACCTTTTACCTTTATACACCTTCACCATAAAATCCTTTAATACCTTTTAATACGAGTCCTCCTAGATTTTTTACGCTGTCGCCTATCACATCAACTGCTAGTACAAGAGAAAGAAATCTAGTTAGAACAGATAGATGGAAGCTTTATCGCAACAATATTCAGTTTCAATAATAAGTCAAAGAATTACTGAAAAAGGTACAGAAACATGAGAAAAGGCTTCATTGAAAAATAAGAAAGTCAGACAAAAACTGTGAAAATAACAGTGTAATGAAAAAAAAATATCCCATTCTAACAAATACTGTTATGCAACATTACAAAGAAACAAAAGACTATAAGTTAAGATTATTTAGCAATTCTTCGGTTGAATATTCCAAGCTAAAACTTTGATTAATAAAAGATAATATAGGAAAACAGAGAATGAGAAAAACCCGAAATGTTTTGCCAAAAAAGACTGTTCTGAAAAGGAAAATTCCTGATTTGTATCTAAGGAATGATGTATTGCATACCACTCTTGGAAAAAAAGAAACAATGACCTTATATAAAGTAGAAATGGATTCTTTTGAACAGAGTGCTCAATATACAGTCATTATTAATAAAGAATAGAACACGTCTTCCAGCACAAGTCATTAACGAAAGAAATGTTGAGTATTTAGACATTGCCAAGAGACAAAAAAGGAGCCACAATAATAATGTTTAACAAAGGTATCGGTGATAGTGGGCAACTATTTAAATTAGTAAAAACAGATGTTCCAAGCATGAAGTTCCAAAATTCGCTGAAATTCCTAGAGAATTTAAAAGGGGAAGAAGTGTACTATACAAATTCGATGAGTCCATAGAAGTATTTGAAAATTTGGTTCATGACTTCTGAATATATAACAGGGTGATGAGACTCGTCTCCCATATGAATGAAATCAAAGTAGTCTAGCACTTTACTTTCCGAGGTTTTAAATGAAATTATGTTCTAAAAGTAGTAAATATTTTGTATATATAAAAGTATATATATTTATACATTATATAAAAGTATATATAGTATATATATAAAAGTATATATATATTATTTATATATATTTATACATTATAAAAATATTTTAAGGTTTCCTTTCTTCAGATCTGGAAATGTGACAGAATACTATTAAGTAACATATTTTAATTTTTTAGTAAGAGTATAATAATATTGGGTTGCTCAAAAGAACGTCTTTGTTTTTTAGTTTTAATTGTAGTAAAAAAAATTATTTTCTGTGACTGAGTTGTTTATTTTTTGTGAGCCTTCCTACAAATCTCGAAAATTTAAGATTAATTGAAATAATAAAACAATGCTGAGTTTATTGCTGATATTCAACATAGTTTAAAAATTATTTAAAATGGCAGACGATTATGAAAAGGTATGTAAATATTTTTTCAAAATCAAAATAAATATGACTCCAATTGGCGGTAAAAAAGAATAACATCCCATATAAATGTATATTTATATATATTTTTAATTACTGTAGTATACGCTATAGGAATAGAGCCGCTTGTTCTAATGTCCATTTATCAAGAACCCGCCATGTGAACACAGGATCTGTAACAACTGACGTAGCAATTCCTCTTCTCCCCACAATGCCCATTATTCTCTTTGAGTCCACAGTTGTACCTGAATATTCTGCTCCAAAATATTCACCCTAGAATTGAAAAGAAATACATTTTTTGTAGACAAAGCAAAAGTTATTCTTTAAAAAATATGTACACAATAAATTAACATACAATGAATAATTTCAAATACAATATACCGCATCACTAAAATATTTATATAGTTTCATAGACATCTTTCCCTTTGCCGTTAATATGTCCTTAAAATTAACAGCTGAGTAATAAACAAAACAGATATCTGTATCTGGAATGCTATGTTTTATTGGACTTTCTATCCATCGTAAACTTGACAAATCACCTCTTGTTAAAATATTAACATATGCATGCTCCCTCTGAAATAAATGTACATTTTTACATAATATTGGTAATTTGAAACCAAAAATTGTAACTAATTTTAATATTATGATATGTTATTTAATATAATTTAAAAAAGTATTGTAATACTTAAATAATCTAATGCCAAGTATAATGTTAACTTGGTTGCATTGCTTTCCTTGGAAATTATACAAATCAATAATAAAAAATACTCAAAAAAACCATTTATTAATTTGTCCTATCCACGTATATGTATAAAATTTTGTAATTCTTTTTTTTAATAACTCCTATATACTTTAATGCAACAATTACTTTATCATAATTGATTATTATTAACAAATATTAATTGTCATTTTATATACAAAAATAAGAGATGTGAATTAAGAAAGGTTAGTAAATAAAATTGCATAGGGATATGTTGATAAAATAGAATAAAATTAAAAAGTCCAGAAAAAAAACTTGCTTATATAACTAGTTATGTATGCATGAGAATACGGTTTGTTGCGTTCATTTGCTAAAGATGAATTATATTTACACTTTTGAACTGTGGATATACAGTGTATATTAGCATATTTATAATAGACTGTTTCACTATTTCTTTAAAAAACTACCATATGGAATTTGTAGCTTGACTTGAAGTATTGGAGATGAACAAGTGGCAAGAACATAATTTGTTTTAATATACAGGAAAAATTAGTTAAGAAATAAAACAGGAAAAGCATACAAACTCATTTTAAATATCACACTATTGAACAATTGTGAACTATTAAGCAATTCCAGAATCACATTCCTGAAACAGTCAATAGAGTAGAAAACAATTTTGAAACTGGGCACATCTTGCAATAGCACATTAATAAATAAAATTGTGCGAAAATTAGATGAGCGCTGTAGGATGGTTGTGTTGCGTTTCAGGAAGATGGAATAAATTGTGACTAAAACAAAAACAGCTAGGAACATAAAGTGCCAGCAAACACAAGACCAAGATTTTATTTCCAAAAGCAATTCATGTTGAATTTGGGGGAAATTATATCCAACCATGCCCTTTATAAAATCTGAAGAAAATAAATAAGGGTAGGAAATTTAAATTTATCGACATAAAAGTTCATTTTTTAACATTGTCTCCAGCCAGAGCTCTTGATATGGAAGAGGGTTCTTCATATGGAAACCCAATTACTGCATTATTTCCAAGAATACTACGGATCATAAGGTTAAACAAAGTTATATACACTCAATGCCATGGAAATCAAAGGAATGTCAAGTGATAAATCTCAGAACCTGAAAACCTTCTAACAAGTTTCGATGATTATTTTTACCAACATTTCAAATGAAGTTATTTCATTTTTGAAGAAAAACGTTTCAAATTTTCAATTTTAATAAAGGTGATATAATATTTTATGAGACTGCTTATAATTAATATGTAGCTGAATGTATCATCAAATAATTTGTCCCTACAAATTAGTTCATACATTTTTGCTTTACTTAGATCTATTCAGAATTATATTTAACTAATAATATTAATATCATATAAATGAAAAAAAAACTTTTTTCCTTAAATTTAAATTGTGTCTGCAACACTTTCCACAGTTAAAATTTCAAACCAGCTTATTGAGGTTAGCTACCAAGGCTACCAGTTTAAGGCCGCCATTTGCTAAAACATTGCAATAGATTTTGTGAAAGTATGTGTTTTGTATTTATAAGTGCTTTGTCAGTCACATATACATGTTACAATACATGATGCATTAAATATTTATTTTCAAATATGTATTTTCCCAAGTTATTACCCTGGATGACTATCCACTTGTCACTTGTCACTTACTAAGTATGTCAGTCTCTGATCATTCCATCAGTCTTACAGTTACATTCACATTAAGGGCCTTTTGGTCTAGCGACTGACTAGTCGCTAGACCAAAAGGCCCTTAATGTGAATGTAACTGTAAGACAGATGGAATGATCAGAGACTGACATACTTAGTAAGTGACAATATTTTCTAATAATACGTGTTGTGTTTTTTTACAGCAACACGGCACATAAAAAGAAAACAAAGTTGTCTAAAGAAAAAATGGCAGCGAAGAAGACAGAAGTTGTAAAAGCATGCTTATCAAAAATTAAAAACAATCCCATTTTATTGGCCAAATACAAAGAGAAAAAATTATAAATGCCTAAACAAAAGAAAAAGGATAATGAAAATATGTCAATAACATGACATATCATGAGCAAAGGTAAGCTCAAAATTTCTGAAAGAAGTACTCATCCAATTACAAAAAAAAAGTAAGCTGTGAATAAAAACTCCAATAATACATCAAGCAAAATACACAACTTTACTTGATAAAAAATAAACTATCGTATTCCTTATCAGTATCGTATCGGAGAGTAGAGCTGTGGAGCGGCTAAAAAATTACATAAATATGGAGAATAAAAATGGTGACCTAAGATAAATTGAATCTAAAAGGAAAAGACTTCTTCGGTGAATGTTGAAAAATAAAATATTTCTTGAAAAAAATTCTTACATTGCAGAGTTATGTAAGAATTTTTTTGTCATTATGCTGCACTTTGCACTCGTCATGATGAAGATGAGAGAGAGCTTACTATCAGATTTCTTGAAGTATGTAATAAAGAGGGGACACTATTTAAATTAGACAATGATGTTGCCGACATACTTTCCAAGATGTTATTAAAAAAATCAACAATCCAAAATTTGATTGCCTAAGATGAGAGAATGTTTTCGCTATCATATTTTGATGTTATATTAATTATTTAGTAATGGAAGTTGTAGTTGCACCAAATGCGAAATTATAGACTGATTATCTTATTCCATTAAGAATTTAGATATGATAATTGAGGGATAAGGGACTTTCCATGATCTACCTAACTGTCTACGTCACAACTGATTATAATCGCAAGGCTGAGCTCAGCTGTAGTTTGATTACTTTCAAACCATAAATATCTAAATATTCTAATGTGGAATATTTTTGAAGTGAAAACTTATTTGGCTAACCTTGTCCCAAATTGTTTGATGTAAAAAGATTTGCAATTTTGAGTCACTCCTGAAGCGTGATGCACTTTGTGTATACTTAGTGGTATGCCAAGAATGGAAAAGGATGTCAAGTGGCCAAGTTGTAAGTACATCTTTATTTCGTCACTTTGCCCAGTGAGTCATTCGCGCAGCGGAAATACACTTGATTACGTACGGAACACTATGGAAGTCTAGGTTCAGATGTCGATGCTTCTGTGCTATTATTCTTTTTATTTTATTTAGGGAAGTATTATTTCAAAAAGACATTTTTTAAACATTTCTTAATAATTTACTCAATTTTACAACAACGGTCATATATTTTCGTGCATACATATCCAGTTAAGGTTTAAAGCTAAAAAAATTGGATTGTCATGGTCTTGATAATCCCACTGCTTGAATTTCTTTTCTTGTTGTTATTTTTTTTATGAAAATATTATTTTTATTTAGTAATAGAATTAAAATAAGACTTTCTCTGTCCCCCACTCGGGACTCAATACATAAGTAAATAATTGATTTATTATGTGGCGAATTTTGTATGTAATTTCAAAAGTTTTGTAAATAGATTAAACATATTTGTATGCATTAATATATCTTATTTATTATAATATTATATGGTGTCAAAGTATAATGATTAGTTATATATATAATTACTTGAATTTTATGTATATGATTAATAAGAAATATATAATTATATGAACATACACTGCATTGTATTGGTTTGTTCACACTTCTTCGTGAATTTATGGGTAATATACGACTGCTATTAATGTCAATCATTTTTGGTTTTTCAATTTTCATATTCATTATTTTCAACATACTCAGTATACTTTTATATATTGCCAAATTTTCCACTTACAACAATGTGGTCTTAAATATATCAAAACTTTGAAAATTTGTTTTGAACATTTCCAAAAAATATACAAATTCATTTTATTTTTAAGTATGAATAAAAATAATACTACACACACACGTTTTACTTTATTGAAATGGTAATATTTTTCATCAGTCCCTAATCATACCTGTCAGTCCCTAGTATTGACTGGTCTTTTTGAGTATGATGTAATAAATTTATTACCAGTTATATACACTAATAGGAAACCCAACAGCAGCTGAAACAAATTTCTTTAAAACAAATTTTCAAAATTTGAAGAAACAATCTCAAGAGTTACCCTAATTTTATGAATTCACCCTGGTATAAGAGATGTTTAATTTTAAAGCCATCGGTACATCTTTATAATTCTATACTCTACACACCGGCACTGTGACTTTGCTTTCTACTAAGCTTTCTATGCTTACAACTTGAAATCTGATTTTGAATTTTGAACAGTAATCCACTAATGATTAATGTCTAGGAAAGCAATACATAAAAATTTAAGTAAAACTGTATAACTCACCGGTAATAGATTAGAGTGGATATCATATGAAAATGGAAAATGTCTATAAGATCCCTATTGACTTTTATGATAAATATTTATTAACAAATCCTTTTCAATTTGTTGTTATAGATATTTAATTTGACATCAAACAATTCCATATTTTCATCTTGTATAAAAAAAAGACGAATGCGTTGACCACCTGGTTCCAGCCGTAAGCAATTTACTAACCCCACTGCACCAAAAGTTGTCTCATTCTGTGACACAATGTAAATTCTTTTGTCAGTATTCTCATTATTCATTACAACTCGTTTTAAATTTTCTACCCAAATAAAGTCTTTTTCTGTTACAGTAACTATACTGTAATATTGAGATAATATAGGTGTTTTACGTAACAATAGATTAGAATGATCGTCTGTTTTAATGATTGATATTATTTATATCCCAAAATTTTTTAAATCTTTAAAGTAATCATTACTTGAAACAATATCTGTATTTTCCTATAAAAGAAAAAATCCTTGCGGAATTAAACATTTTAACATGTTGAGTAAACTATCTAACTCATTGTTTTGAAGAATATTGCTGGCCAATACTAAGTGACACTCAATTTCCACCGGACTTGATCAAATGTCCTTTGAGGTGATTACCAGAGAAGTGTCCGTAAATATGTCTGCATAAAAAGGAGCTAGCCCCGCAGCTGCTAAGGAAATTTGAATTTGCACATTTGGTTCTCTTAGCAATATATCCCTTACATCTGGTGAAAGCAAATTTGTTACTTCTGAACTTAATGCTACTTCCACAAGTTTTAAATCCAATATGCCAATATTTTCCAAGGCGATTTGTAAACTGGCTCTTAAAGCTTCCTCCTTAGATGGCAGCACTCCTCCTTCATATGGGACAAATATGTATTTTTCAGTTATAGGGCACTGGGATTGAATTTTTCTTGATGCAGGACTCGTCTCCAATCCTCGAAACTCCACATCTCCACACTGGACAACATTAATGTCATCATCAAACTGAGCAGATACATGCTTTTCACCCGACAATGAGTTCACTAGTTCTAAATGCTTTTTAGGATCAATAGTTAATCTTTACAACCGGACAGGTACATACAACTTTCTAGAACTTTCAGACATTACACATGGGTGTAATATATTATCAAGAAATGCAATCCAGTTGTTTTCCCATGCAATTACAGCTTTGGAGCCTTTTTCACTACAGTTGATTACTCCCCTAAATATTCCAATGTATTCATATCCACGAAGCCTGAAATAATAAAATATATGAAATTTGAAATTAAGATTGATCTTCTTATTCCAAATAAATTAAATATTTTAAATGAAACATATTTCAATTTTTAGTATTTTGGCATTGGTCCTTCTCAGTATGTTTGCCTTGTAATTATTTTTATCTTATACAATGCATAATTAACAAATAAGCAAACTCACTTACTCGTAGCAATTTGTGTATTTCTATTTTTAGATAAGGAAACGAGTTCACACAGTCGCCAACATCCAGATTAGGTTATGACACAGGTATGACAATGAGTTATTTCTCTTTTACTATTATTTAAATATTTTTCTATTTGGTTTATTAGATCATTTATTAATAATCTAGTCTTATTACCACAATCTTAAATATACTGTAAGTCAGTCATGTAACTATATACTACAATTTAAAAAAATTTAATAGTGTTCTATGTCTTTTCTCTTACCTAAATTATTAGTTTGATAACTCGTATGCAAAGAAATTCCTGATGTTTTGAAAAAATATCTTCTAAATACTATGCTTAATGAGGATAAGTATTTAAATGTTCACCATATTTTATAAATTACTGTTATGTTGGCATACATGGCATAGCTTGAGTACTAGAACCTCTGCTCTACCATTCCCTATAATGATGGTATTATACATCACAGTATAATTATTTATATAATTATTTTTTTATTTTATCTGCTACACTTGTCATGCTAATCATACTAATCACGACTGTATCAATAAAAAACCAAACCAATATTTGGCTTTTAGAGCAAATGTCACTAAATTTCATTCAAATTAAAATATATTCATCAATTAGGTACTAAGTTTATTTCATCACTATGAAGTAAAAAAGAAGAGAAATACTAAAGATTCTGAAAATTCTACTGTCTCAGCTGTGAATGAAAAGGCTAGAATACCAGCCAGTTGGCAAAGTAATGGCAAAGAAAATAAAATAATTCTCCTTTTTGCTAGAAGGATATGCTACAACCATTGGCAGTACGTGGGGTGTTTGCCCGATTCCAGACATAAGATCGCTAGTCTGTTTTTACCCACTGTGTCCAGGCAGTTGAAAAAGACCTGGCTCAATTCTAATGAATGCAGATCACAATTCCTGACTAAGCAAAGTGTATCCAATGCTAATTTGCACCATTTTAGACTTAGTGTGTGTTCAAGTTAAAGGACATGAAACATATTTATTTGATTGCTATGAGCAATGTGCCTGAAGATGCTCACAGAAGTCACATATAAAATGAGTAGTACTGAAAAAACCTGGTTGGTGGTGGTTATAGTCACTACATGCACATTCTTGACTATACTTCAAAATACTTATCTGAATAAAGTGATTTGCACAATGATAAAATCTTAACTGGTTCGTGCATCTCGTCAATAAAAATAACAAGTATGCTAGGCGACTGTGAAGCACATCCTACATCCGCAATTGTTTAGTGAATACATTGAGTAAGAGTGGAAACCACTGAACGAGCGAATTAGGTAAGAAGTATTTTTAGCTGGATTTTAATGAGTAAAATGAGTAAAAAGCAAACAAGTTGAAGTAATGCCTGGGGACATGTAAAATACCTCACTATATTTTTTCCATCAATTTGGTCACCAAATTTTACTTCTCAATTACTACTCGTAACTGAGTAATTAAGACAATTTTTTTATAAATTTTTCATCACAACAAAGAACAGTATCAATAATTGAAACAAACCTGATGATGACAACAATAAAGATTAAATTATTTCAAATTTGAATTTATTGACAATTGCACAATCGAGTGTACTGAATCGAATATATTAATTATTAGATATTGTACTACCATGTGCCCTTTGTGCTGTGAACTTTTCAATGATTCCACATTGTTTGCTTATCCATTAGTTTAGATACTACAATTTCTGGTGACTCGATAAACATTGACTAAATACACATTAATATCCTAATCATATTTTGAGTAAAAATAATAGAAATGAAAATTTTCAGAAACTCATACTGGAGCCAAGGAGACGATTTCAAAACTTCCCAAATAAAAATTATTCAGTGACAAAGAAAGCTTTGCAATAGACCGTTTCAAAAAGTTTGATATATGACAAGTACATAATCTCCATAATATATAGAAACAAACCTAATAAAGTGAAACTGCCCATTGCAAGCAACTACAGAGCAAAAAATACAAAAAAGTAGAGTAAAAGAACGAATAACAGTAACAGCACGAAACAGTAGTTAATTTTACTCCTGGTAATGTCACGCTAAAAAAAGTTGTTAGTACAAAATAATGACATACAAATCTTACAAGATATTTCTAGTCAAAAAAGTATTGAAAACAAATGTTAATAAGAATAAAGGAACTCATCTTTGCAAAAATATTTGCCAGAATTAAGGTTGCTCGCGTTTTCTCTAAATTGTTTTTCCCCCCAGACCTTATAATTTTGTATGCAAACTTTAACAATTGCCTTACCACATAAGGTAACATGACTTGGTACAAAAAGTTGGAACTAAGCTAGTGGTCACCAGAGTCCAGGTATTTAAAAACAAACCGTAGTAATTTCGAACAATAAAGTGTTTATTAATCTTTGTATTGATAAAATGTCTTTTAGAAAAGGGTTAATTTGAGATTCATTGCAAGCTACACTTCAAGGTTATGTCGATATAGGTACACAGGTAGCGAATGAAAACCTACCACTTCCAAAGCATGCTCTAGTTTTATAGTTACTGCTATAAATAATAGGCAGAAATTACAGATAGCCTATTTTTTATACAATCTATGAAAGGCTCGTATTGATCAAACTATGTGAGTACTATAAATATGCTAGAGGAAATTGGGATTTATATTTGCGGCGTAACGTTTGATGGCACTACTAACAATATTGACATGACTACGGAACTTGGATGTCAGTTAGCTTAGCCAAACATAAGACCACATTTTAAAAACAAAATTAATATTTTCTTTCAAATTGATCCATGTCAATGTCAATGTCATGAAAATTGATCCATGTCATGTGATAAAACTAATTCGTAAAACTTTGGGTGATTTTAAAGTTATTAGAGATTTAAATAATGATGTAATAAAATAGAAATTTTTAAAATATCTGCTGCTGTTATAGGAAACTAAAAGTTTACATTTAGCGAATAAGCCCAAATCGGCTCATATATATTTTTCATGGCAAAAGATGGAAGTATATTTAGCGACACAACTGTTTGGTAGTTCTGTTGCTGATGCATTGATTATTCTGTGGAAATATTTTAAAGCTTCCTCAAACGGCAAAATTATTAAAGTATATTAATAATACTTTTGATATTTTGAACAGTAGGTCTTTGTATGTTGCTGGGTGTAAAAAGGCCTTATGCATATAGAATATAGAAAGAACAATTTCTGATTTTTCTGAATGTAAAATTTACTGGTCAAGACTAAAATTTTCCAATAACGAGAGAGAGAGAGGTTGTAACTTCTCAAAGACCCGTTTTGTTGGTTTTATCATTGACATGGATAGTGCATTAAATATTTTTTCTAAATTAATAATTAACAAAAGTTACGTTTGGACCTCTACAAAATTAGCTATGATCATATAGAAATATTTTTTCAATAATTCGTTTGAGAGGTTCAATTTACATCAGCTTACACAAAAATTTTAATTCTTACACAGCTTTGTGGAAGTAGTGCAAGAAATTAAATACATTTAGAGGTAATATCAATACTTACATCACTTAGTACAAATCTTTAATAAATGAATTAATGAAATAACTATATCTTTTGACATTGTTGCTCTATAATTTGATAACCAGCAAATAGAGGCTGATGAAATTGAGGATGAATTCTTTAAAAACCTTGTTACATTACCACTATATGAGTACTCTCATCATATCATAACATACATTGCTGGGTCCATTATCCAAAAATGTCTCAAACAAATAAAATGTAATGTGTATTCTATGCTTCTCGTGAAAGACGAGGGAAATTTGTCTGCAGCTCTTATTAAAATCAACGACATGGATAGGTTAATTTATGATTCAGAGGATGTCATCACAGTTACAAAAAATTTTAAAAAAATAGGCAGATAATTTAATTCTCCACAAAATGTAACAAAGGTTTTTACACTCATTTCAGAAAAATGTATTTTTACAGAATATTGGATAGTGAAAATTGTCAACACGATGCAAACTGTTTATGTGTTATCTGTTACTAGTAATTTTAAATCAGTTGTATTTACTGATGGTACTTATCTTTTCACTTCTAATTAAATAACTTACCACAGTTCCTTATAAACATCATTTGCATTTAAAGTCAAACTTTCATCAGACTCATTTAGTTTTAATATCTCTTTTTCAGGTTCTTCACAGATGTGGATAGTACCAGTTATAGCTACAGTGTTACCGACAATCACATTGAAGCACCCTGTCGCATGTACTATGTTCACAGTAAACTTTATTTTGCCTTGCTTTGGAAATACTATTGCATTCATCAAATCGACATCTTTGAAAATAGCTGATATCATTTCAATATTCTTCTTCTTCAGCTTGGCCAGTGAACGCCACGCCAATACCTACGAAATAATCAATATTAAGTAAATACATACAACTGCAAAAAAATGTTTACAGAAGAAATTATACATGGTTGAAATTAGTGGACATTTTTTTAAATATATTTTATGTATATCATTAAATTAAACAATAATTAAAGCGTACCAGGTAACCAGTGGCTGGAAATAACACTTGGCCATCTACAGTATGTCCTATTAGAAAACTATCCTCGGGGTTACTTAGATCAAATACATAGCTATGAACGGCAACTGAAGAAACTAAAATAGAGAAAACCAATAAGTCTGAACTTAAAAGGAATAGTGAATTTTTTTAACAATATGTGTAAAAACTTCACAACAGATTTTGACATTATATTCAATTATTAGAAAAATTATTGTAAAAATATGTAAGTTTTCTGAAATCTCAATATCATCATACCATTTAGACAGATTACGCAGTATAAATATAATGAACAAAATTTGTATAATAAAAGAAAAGGAGCTAATCACTAACACCCTAACTGAGGAAAATGTACAGAAAATGAAAAATGTGATTTAAGAAGCAGATGGTACCAACAAATTTAGCACTTAATATCCACAATTAATTCCAAAATCGCTTAAATCATTTACATATGAAGATCTACTCTTTTTATTTATCTTCCATTACACTGAAAGGAAAAATGCCCACATTCGATACCTCAGAATTTTTTTATGTAATAGAATGGATTGTTATCAGATGGATTGTTATTAGAATGGATTGGATCAAAACTAATCTCTTCAGTGTTAACTAATCTCTTTGGTGTAAAAATTTTAAATCTTAACTGATGTGTCACGGGCAGCTTACATGCCACTTACAGTACAAAAGTATAGGTTTCAGATAGAAAAATGGGTTCAAATTTTTTAGACTATAGTGCAGATGTCAATTTATTTCCTGCAGCTGTGAGTGATAAATGAAGTAATGATCGCAAATTATTCGCTCCTAATGACTATAAAATACCAACTCTTAATTTGGGATTATATAAAATTGTTCGATACATTGTTATTATTGTCAATGTGAATAAAGCCGTTTTTGGTGTAGATGTCCTTAACCAATTCAATAAGGTATTTTACAGTTTTCGAAAAAATTTTCCAAATGTTTCGATAAACCTACAGTTGTGATACTTTTCCCGAAAAACGTGTTACAAGCTGCAAAGCTTTCCACTAAAATAATTTGTCAAGATATATGTAAAGTCGATCTCGTCACGATGCCTCACATAAATAATTATACTGAAAGGTTCCGTCTATTTCGCAAAATTCATTTATGTTTACTTATTCAACGTCATTTCATTGTGACAGACAAATATTATTTATGGAATTCAATTTATGAGGTAGCACTATTTTGGTCACATAATTGCTCAAAGTCAGCCATACGTTTTGATATCACATGTTCTGATAGATATCATTAGAATTGATCTGATTTAGAATTTACAAAACAATTTTCTTTTTCGAGCATGAAATAAAAATATTTATAACTAATTAATTACAGTCAAATATTGTTAATAATTTTTCTTAAGGGTAAAAACTTTAACATACATTAATCACATATTTGTTTATACATGTTACAAAAACAAAACTCGAAATCGAAATAAAGAAAAAAAAAGTTGTATCTAATAGTACTTCTACCTGAATTAAAACAAATGAAAATTTAATTCCTTTTTAAATGATATTCTCAAAGCTTCAAAAATAGAAGATCAAAAAACACTTTCAATTAATCTTCTCAAGATTCGGGAAATAGTGTCTAAGACTAAAGGGTATTACCAAGTTTCTGTGGAGAAAATTGCTGTGACCGAAACGCCTTTGGTTTTTTTATTTTATTTACTTTGTCTTTGATACAAAATGTACAAAATTTCAGCTTTAGAAAATGCCTATATTTTGAGAAAAACAATAAAATAAAAAGTTTGTGAAATTTTTTTACCTAAGGGGTAACACAACTGTATAATTTTCACAAAATCAATTTTTTATTGTTTTACAAGATGCTTTGAACTTTCTAAAATATGAAACAAAAAGTCTAATCCTCAAAAAAACTTTTTCGAAAAAGTTTTAATGTCTTGGATGATCCAAAACGGTCTACCTGCACAAACTAGATATCCGCTGCAAAATCCCGACTTTTTGAATTGTAACTTCTTCAATACCTCCTTAGATGTCGATAGTCTAGTGTCTAGGTCCAGTTAGAAGCATTTAGAAACAAAAATTCGTTAGCTTCCTGTCAGCAAGCATCAGTACGTGTGCAAAAAAGACAATTTTTTTGCTTCAAATCTCGGTTTTTGTGTGCAGTGTTGACTTTTGAAAGTTTATTTGTGATCTTATAGTATACAGTTTTGTCTTTCAAAAAGAATGAGTGGTATTAAAATGTACTCAGGCAGAAAAGGTAAGAAAATGTCATATTACAAGTGGCGTCGAAGCAGTATGTCATCAAAGTGACCAAGCAATAGGTACGAGGCTGAGAGCAGTTTGGAAGGAGTCAGCGCCTTTTCTAAGAAGTTTAACAATGACCAGGATTTTCATGTGAATTATGGATTAGGCTGTAGAATTGTACATTTTCTTGCTATGTTCTCTATTATTGCTATGTTAAATGTGAAAGGTAAGATTCCGACATTCAAGAGCAAAGTCCTCGAGGCTTAGACTTCAAAATAGTTATTGCTTGTCCAAACTACCCAAAAATTAACCATTGAATAGTCCTAGCAATGCATTTACTTAGAGTAGGGCTAAATGGATTTTGAAATTGCTTTATGGAACTGCTGCAACCAATATTTCAATCATTTTACGATAAACCAATGGATATGATTTTGATCGCAACGGCAAAAGTACTACAGGCCAGTATAAAGAAAGCAGCACAAAAAAACTAGCTAAAGAAAGCAGCACAAAAAGAGAAATAGAAAAATTAAGAAAATGGTCAATTTTAAGGAATTACTCTCTCCAGTTATGGTTCGTAGAGGAAACGCAGATTTTCGCCGCTCTGTAGTATCACATCACTGATTCGATGGTTTAAGGCAAAATCATTGATATCGAGGTAAAATCAAAATACTATAAGTCTTATGAGCACTGAAAGCATTTTGTCTAAATGCTTATTTTTCACTTAATAAGTGGTGATGTACAATCTGCTATGCCAGCTGGGGGTAGATGCTTTTCATTTTGGCTTGTTGCACTTGCGAGCAGCGGGTATTCGGCCGTCTATCTCCGAAGACTCAAGTCGTACTCATTGACAAATAGAGCAACCTTCGCAAATTATTATTGTCCAATCAGTTGTCCGTGATAACCTCCTAGAGCTCATCAAAACTCATCACTGTGCCAGTGCATATGCCATTTGAATTTTTTGTAATAGAGTTAAATATATCCTTAATAATTAATTTAAGTATTATTTCTCTACCACTTTCCTTCTACCCAAAAAAAAAAGTCAAAAAAATGCTTTCTTTTAGGCCGTTACAGTAGTGTTATCCCTTAAACTACTTGACCGATTCTCATGACACTCACATGAGATAAAGAGACATATAAATTTCTTTTTTGTCATATCCTTACTCTGGTATAAATTTTGTT
Organism: Druceiella hillmani; assembly: GCA_039881145.1. Taxonomy (NCBI): domain Eukaryota; kingdom Metazoa; phylum Arthropoda; class Insecta; order Lepidoptera; family Hepialidae; genus Druceiella; species Druceiella hillmani. The sequence goes on along the minus strand of JAYKKI010000015.1, from coordinate 21,618,132 downwards.
TGCATTTTAAAATTATTTGTGTCATCGGTAACGCAACAAATTTTGTCTGAAATTTTCTTTGAGTGTTTATATATATATATATATATATATTTATATATATATATATATATATATATATATATATATATTTTGCTATGCTATTAATTATGTAAATATGTTAATAAAATAATCAAAACTCCTCAACAAAAGTAAATTATCCCTCATGTTAGTTGTATAGGCAACTCGACAAAAATGCTAATACATACATATTTATTAGAGTTATTTAATGCATAATAGTAATAATCATAAATAATATTTTGCACAATTTTGTGGACGAGCTACCAATGGACATTCCTCAGAATAATGTAATTGCACCCTAATAAGCAATTTTAAAGCATTCATCAAAATTTCTCAACATTACCATTTTCGTTGAAATCGGGATATTCCCATGCAATGCTATGATTCCACTTAATGCGCGTTGCCAGCATGTGTATGCCTCGACTGACTGGGAAACTGATAGGCTCATACAATTTACTCACTTGTGATTGTGCACCCACAATGTATAGTCTTCAATTATGAAATAAAAACATAAGTGTAATTTCTAACACTGAATTTAAAGTTTTTATATTTCTCAAAAATTCAGTTATTAAATAATTGTCATTTTTCATAAATACATTGAAAGAAAATACTAACCTGCCAATATTACTGAGAAAATATTTCACATTGTCTTCCTTGCTCTGTGTCATTAGGGATAACTTCGTGACTGTTTCTGGAAGAGATCTATTGACAATGCCTTGCAGCAGAGCATGTGGTGCTATTTCTATGAGAATAGCATTTTCAGGAGTGTGTTTTGTTGCATTATAAAAATTCACGCATGAAATCAGATTATTGACAAAATATTCAGCTGAACAAAGTTTTGCTGAAAAAGAAAAGCATTCATTAAATGTAATTTTATGATTAAAAGGAATTTAATTTTATACTTTAAGTTTTGCATAAAGAGAATTTTACTATTCAGTATTTTTTCTTACCAGATGACACATTATTGATTGTGTTATTTTTATACTTATAATGAAAGGTCAATCTATGCTGTATTCAAGTGTAAAGAAAAAGGTGTTTATGCATTCTTAACATGCTATTTCTTTAATTTCATAAGAAGAAAACTGCTGTCGATATAGTAATACTATTAAAAAGAAAACATTTTCATTCTTGATTCTTTGGCATAAAGTTATTAGTATAAGTCTGAATCCAAGACTTCCTTCTATCTTTTACATTTTTCCAATACCTGTTCTATATTCTGAATAACACAATTATATGTGAAATTAAATATGTACAATGGGATGGTCTGATTAAAGAGCAGGTATTAAATAAGTCTCTGTAATCAGCACAGTGGAAACTGGAAATAATCACCGAGTAGTGAAAGGCATATTGAAACTGAAGCCCAAGCTGAACAGGGCTAATTTGATGATGTCTACTTTTAGGGTTTTAGATGTTAGTGAGTGCTTGACCCACCAATGTCAAAAACCCTGAAGAATTTCTGCTCAAACTCTGCAATAATTTTGAGTGCCTAAACAAGTGCATGAGATTCGACAATTTGTATGAGATTTCCACCAAAGAAATTGCTTAAAACTGAAAAAAAACAAAAAGTTTATTAAAACTGAAACCTTATTAAACTAAAAGAACCAAGAAATTTTCAGACGAAACCTTCAAACTAGATAAAATGTTGTTGCGGTCTTCACTACATTACAGGCAGCTAAATGGGCAGATCTACTAGTCTATACAATATGATATCTGTGCCTTTAATTCAAAATGTACCAATTGAGGAGAATAAAGATTCCAAAGTGTTCACAAGCGATCTGAATTGGGCTGAACTAGTTGACAAACCTGGAGACTGACAATAAGGACGTAGTTTCGTCAAGAACAGAGATCTTTAGGGAGATAGAAAAATCTTACAACACAGAAGTTCTACAATGACCAGAGGCATTGTGGTACTGTTCTTTATAATGGATGACAATATTATACTGGAGAATTATAAATCCACCAATGTCCTGAGTCCAGGATGGTTATTTTCAATCATGAACTCACTCACACGCAAGTTTTGCCATTTTTCAAAAAAGCTACAGTACTATAGACCACATTCATACATTACGCCAAAAGAAGTTCGAGGAGTATAATTGGCCACTATGTCTAGCATTTTTGAACTATGAGAATGTCTTCGACTCTTCGACCAACTCGATCAATCACATCAGTAATGCCATATTGGTTGATATTTTGAAGTGAACAATAGTCACCAGGTCAGCCAGATTATAGAACCAAATAGTGAAACTGATACTATCAGTTTCACTATTTGTAAAGATGTAAGACAAGGCAAAAAATCCAAGCTTTTGGATTGGAATGGATTTGGCTTCAATATTGAAACTGAAGCATATATATATATATACATATATATATATATATATATATATATATATATATATATATATATATATATACATATATATATATATATATATATATATATATATATATATATATATATTTATATATATATATGTATATACATACATATATATGTATGTAGGATGAACTTTTCAGTTATGTAAAACCAACTTCAAGAAAGAGGTAAATAAGAGAATCTAACTCGACTGGGCAGTATTTGGGATACGCCATACCTTCCCGTCTGAAATCCCGAGTGTTTGAAGACAAAAGTTTTCAGGGTATGTCACCGGTGATAACATACGAAAGTGAGAAAAGGCCCCTTGAAACTTCAATTCATTCAGTGAATAATAGAATTGGCTATGTTCGGGTTTATCTATGAGATATGATCCATTATGAGGACGTCCACAGAACTAAGGTCACCGATATAGTTCGTAGCATTGGCTGGCGACAGCAGCAATGAGCAGGTCATATAACATGCAGAACAGAAGACCACTGGGGAAGTACGATTCTCAAAGGGCAACCATATGCTGGAAAAGCAGAGTAGGATGGCCCCTCTAGGTGGACAGATGACCTGATACAAATTGTGGGAAGTCATTGGCTTCAGGCAGTTCTTTGTGGGAATCTATGGGAGATACTTATGTATAGCGGTGGATGATGATGATGGTGAATGGTATGGAAATATCATTAAATGAAATGGATACACAGTGCGATGATTATAATGTCAAAAATACCATTGAATGCAATGCATTTTCTTCCTTCAGTATATAATACCTTTGTTAATTAAGCTTTAAACAGAATAATTGTAGATTTTGAATATATTCTCATAAAATTAACTTATTCTCAAAATTTAAGCAAATGAAAACAATTTCGAGCTTTGATTTTTTTATTTCTTCTCTAATGACATAAATTTTGCTAATGACATAAATTTATGAGATATCTGCCTGTAACATTCTTGAATGAACAATTATAATAAACAGATAAACAAATATTTGTAAATGGCAAAACCAAAAATTTTCATATTTGTGAAACCATATAAATTTTGAAGTTTAACTCTGTTTAATTGGCAATTAATAATTAGTTCATAATCTTACTGCCACTTTCTGTATCCCAATTTTCTTCCAAAACAGATGTACTTATCCAAGTTGAATTGCGAGGTTTAGGATTAGTAATAAAATTTTTCAATTTTTTCAGTAAGACTGAAGCAACTGGTTCAATGTATTTGGAATGATAAGCTATGCCTCCCGTATTTATAACCTTCGCAAATACATCTTCAGCCTTTAATTTCTCTACAAAGCTCTTTACTTCGCTCCTTGGCCCTGAAATCTGAATGAAGAAATGTGTCAGTCTGCTGATGCCTCTTAATAAATTATAATACCATTAATAAGGTTTTGAAAATAACACAAATTATACATCTATAAATAAAAAGACATAAAAAAATTGCACTGAGTGACAAGCAGAATATATTTTATCCAAAATTTGAAGTGACTTTAATTTTTTGCAGATATTTATTTTCGTAATAATAAGTTATTTTTATTATGATATAAAGCATTGATACAAATTTTAATAAATATTATAAATAAGGAATTTAAGATAAACAAACATGGAAATACATGGCCGGTCTTTTAGCTTTTATCTCTAACATTTTGCACCATCATCATATATAGTGGTGCCATGCTCTATGCATATGTACGAGAGTAACACTAAAATTTTTCAAATCTAGCTATTTGTAATAATAGCAATAAAAGCTTTAATTCAAATTTTGAAAATTATGATACTTTCTTTGAACTTTGCATTTTTTTTTACAAATTAGCATTAATTTGATGGTTGTGTGTTAATACACATGTATGTTTACATATAATACACATGTGTTAATACACATGGATGGTTGTGTGTTAATAAATATGTTAAGACGAAGAAGATATATAAAAAACAAAATCACAATCAACTTTTATTGGCATTTTATGATCAGTCTACACTACTGTTTACAACAAGTTTAACGAGTTTGAGCATGGTTATTCAAATCTCAATGTTGATATAGGAGATGGACGTCTCTCTAGAGCAACAACTGAAGACTCGACTGACAAGAGAATAATCTATCAATAGTTTCAAGCTGGTGTAGGTCTTGACTTGATTCATGTACTGAAAATTTTGGCATCAAGAAGCTTTGGGCTAACTAGATATCCCATAATTTGATGAAATCACAAAACATCATTGTTTTGATTGGTTTTGCAAATTGTTAAAACAATCAGAGATCACTCAAATGCTTTATTCAATATCATCACGGGTGATGAAAGCTGGATACACTATTATTAACGGAAAACTAAGAAGCAGTTTGTGTAGTGGTGTTTCTTTTTGAAGAATTAACTATAAAGGAAAAATGCTGGAAGAAAAATGGTTATTATGCAACAATTGATCTGAAAAATAAAAATACAGTTACTGCAGACTAGTATATGAATAATTGTTTGACTGTTGTGGTAAGAGTTGGAGAGCAACACCCTCACAATAGGATCCTCTTTCATCATGACAACACTTCTGCACCTCAGTTAGAAGAATGACCAAATATTAACCATGTTAGGCAAAGAAATTATGGGTATCTGCCATTTATTGTTATCTGACTTTATTGTTACTTACAAGAATTGAAACAAAACAGAGCCGTGATTAATTCTTGGAAGAGTACTTTAACAACCTTCTCTTGTGGTTGAGATTATGAACTTTCTCCCAAATGTGTATTCAAACCTGTTTGAAATGTCTCTAGAAATATGAGTATTCTGCTTGTCAGTCTGTGGGTATACTTCTATCCAGCTCAAACTTAATACATGTAAAAATTTACAATGGCTCTGAAATCTTAAGACATATAGACCAAAGCACTGATTGCTGATATATTTAACAATGAATGGATCATTAATAAGGACCACCTTTTTGTACTGTGTGCAACATTGTAAGTACCACTTAATTCATTGGTAAAAATTATAAAACAAAGTGACAATGAATGGATCATTAATAAGGACCACCTTTTTGTACTGTGTGCAACATTGTAAGTACCACTTAATTCATTGGTAAAAATTATAACACAAAGTGAAGGGCAAGTAATTTATAAGAATAAATTCTCTTACTACTCAATTCCCAACACAGTCGGAATACAACTGACCTCTCGCATACATTCAAATAGCTGCAAATATTCGTTTAAAAATTATTCGCAAATATAATATGAAACTAGGTTAAAAGTTAGAAATATGTGTACATGATAAAATTATTATGAACAAAACATTTTGTAATTTGACGAAAAATTATATTATGAAAAATGAATATTTCTTTATATAGAAAATTAATTTTTTTACTAAATTAATATTTCTTTATATAGAAAATTAATTTGTTATACTTTTACCAAAAACTCTTTCAACAGATAAAAAATAATCATATTACCATATCCTTTACAACTTTACAGGTAAACGTTAAGTTTTTTAAATTAACTACTTACCGTAACATTGTTTTGTGAATTATGACAAGCAATAAAAATGCCTGGAGGATTTCTGGCTTCAAAATCTTTCTTGCTTAAATTGACAGCAGCCATCAAGCCAGGACCAAGTTTGATATCAATTGAACAATGTCCTCTCCAATATGCTGATAATATCAAATGCTCAGCTGTGAAACCTCCATCAGCATATGCACAAACTAAATTAATACAGTTTATGAATCAATTGATTAGCAGAACTATTTTCAACAGACTGCACTTTTTAAATTAATTTTCTGCTTTCTATAGTTTTTCATAATGTTTTTGATAGTATTTAAATGTATTTGAGTAGTAACACTGCTATATTTGTAACCAAATGTGTTTCCACCAAAATCTTTAAACCAACCAAATTCTTTAAATTTGTTTATCATGCATTCCTGTTTTGAAAAGAAAATAATACTCACCAAGTTCACCAACAGAATGCCCGATTAAACCATCTGCTTTAATATTCATGCTGCGTAACAAATCAACCAATGCTATTTGTACAGCAGCAATGGACACAAATGAATTCAATTTGTTATCAAAGTACTCTGGTGTGCTGTTTACTAAAATATCAATCAAATCAAGATCAAATTGGTGCAATATTATTGCACTCTTCTCCACTGAATTTCGAAATACTGGTAACTCCATCATCTACGGGCCATTTGAGGCCATTGGGAACCCATGCCGGAGAAAAGGAACCATATAGGACGTCCTTCGCTTGACATCTGAAGAAAATGTTTTATTATAGATAGACAAAATAGTTTATGCTCAACTTTAAAAGGAGAAGGTCCTCTGTTTGACTTGTTTGCAATATGCAAACAAGCATAAATACGCAATTTTCTTAGGAACACCACACCAGGTATTAGAAATAAGATTATCATCTAAAAATATAGGTAAAATTTTAAAAATAAGTTGTAATAATTTTTTATCATAAAGTAATAGTTATATATACTAATAATTATTTGTCCTTCTTGCATTACATTAAATAATAATCACATTGATTTCTCACAAAAAGCCACTGTAGTTGCACAAGTATGCTATTACAGAGAACTAGTCTCCATTTTCTTTTCATTTAGACTATATCAATACATAATATTTTATAAGATAATTACAAAGAAATCACCTTTCTCTTTTGCTTAAATGAAAAACTAGTAATATATAAAAAACCCCAAAACTAATCAAAAATTTTACAAAATTATAATCCATGATTTCAAACAATAACAGTTACTCTGAAATTAAAACAATATCAATATTTTTCCCTTTGTGCTAAATTTTTTTGCAGTTAGCTCAAATTAACAATACTATATAGTACATATTAGTATGTACTATATAGTATTGTTAATTATTATTGGATTATAAGGATTATAATCCAACTACAGTAAACAATAAGATATGTTCATTTCATTATTAGAAATTTCTTATCTTAAAATATGTTTATTTCGAGAAAAACTTGCATTATGACGAACTCTCTAAAAAACTCCATAACCTCTTAAATGGCACTTATAAACATTTAATAATGTATGGTATTTCTATTTAACATTTGTGGTGGATGTGTAAATATAGCCAATTTCTTATTTGTTTTTGTCCTCCTAAGTCTTCACAGTTTATTTTAATATTATTTTTCAAACTATCCATAAGTTAACTTAGTTTAAACTTGTCAGTTTTTACAATTACTTATATAATCTGTTTCATGATAAAATTAAGTATTGATAAGTTCAGCTCTATAAAGCTTTGCTGAAAGATAAATCATAAAATCTGATTTTATAAAGTAAAATAAGACTTATCTGTTATAAACTCATTTTAAATTTATAATTGGTTAAAATAAATTTATTCATAAACTCAAATATCTACTGCTTAATTTATTAGTTAATACTTTTAATATATTCTTTTCACTTAATTTATGCAGATTACAACCAATTTTGCTGGGGTATAAGGGATAATATACCTACTTTTTATTTTGAATACTCCTTATATATATTATAATACGAATATTCATAATATAATTTATTGCGTAAAATAAGCATATGACATGAATATTGTTTGCATTTAATCATAGACAGCTTAAAACTTTTATAAATGGGAAGCTAAGTGACAAAAAGGAATTTCATTTAGTGTTCACAAAATTTCAAAAAATATATATAGTCATTTATAACAACAAACCTTGATTTCTTTCTGAGTAGAACCAAGCACTGTGTAACCTCGATAATTATGTCTTTTAATGTTTTTTCTATGCACATTGTCAATCAGAGCAAGAAATTCCTGGTCTATATCATTATTGACTGTATAATTCAGAAAATGTTCCACTGCTTCTTCAGTTCTTCCTGATACAGTCACCAATCGTGGCAGTGTTACAGGTTTTGAAAGTATTTTTTCTTTAGGATTTGATTTTAGCAGAATATGAACATTAGCACCACCAAATCCCAATGAGTTTATGGCAACTAAACCACCATTCCAAGATGTCTTTTCTGTGAGCACCTATTGAATAAATTATATTATGTGATTATCTTAAAAATATTTGGCGTACTAGCTACTATCTCAGTTCATAACGAACTCAAGTATGCAGAATGTGTCCTGCCTATAATGAATGTATATTGAAAAATGTCTGCAGCATCATTTTTAATGAACATTTTTCAAATATCTATTTAAATTAATGAGTTTTAATGTAAAAACTTGCATTCAGGATATGATGGTTTCAGCAAAACTCAATCATTCTTTTAGACTATCATACTCAGTCATTACAGGGTCACATAATTGAACATATTTTGACATAATGGAAATTAAAACATTAAAAACAATCTAAATAGAAAGAAAGAAGATAAAACTACTTTGAGTCGTCCTAGCTTGTAATCGACATGCCCTATTGGCCGGGTGCGTGAACTCGACGCCCCTAGTGTTCACAGCTTTAAAGGCCCTTCAATTCTGCTTCAAATGAACTGCTCTAATAAATGTTTATATGAATAATATCTAAATAAAAAAAGATATCAACTGTGACTTATATTAATCCATTTTTTTCTTTATATGATGTTCTTAACTATATATCAATTGCTCCTTTGTTTTTTTCTCGAAATAAAATAAGTATTATTTGTGTTTTCGTTAAAATCATATAAAATTTTATTACATTCTTTTATTATTAACAAATAATAAAAAGTTTTTGGTTTTCCATACCCACAATATATAATACTCCATTGTTTTCAAGTCAACAAAATGAGTACAATAATAAATATATTATCCGTTTATAACCTTACAACCACAAACAATGTCAAAATAAATGCATTTTACAGCAACTACCCATTTATTTTTTTTATATAATTTCCCATCCAATATTAGAAACCTGTAAAATTAGACTTTGTTATTACTTGAAATATTTTTACCATTTATTTCACAATAACCATTGTGTCGTATTTCGAAAATTTGTTTTAAATGCTTAAAAAGTTAGATAAGAGTTCAATTCAGCAAAAATAGTAATTTTACTGACGTTTTATAAGTTAAAGGATTTATGTCTTTCAAAAGCAAAAATAATAATTATACTGATGTTTTATAAGTTAAAGGATTTTTGTTTTTTTTTTTGAAAAAGGTTTTAGTCGTGATTATTTTATTTTAAAAACTGAATTCGAAAAAATTTACTCACAATAAATATCTTTATTTTGTTATTACTGAAGAATTTTTCACTATTTTCACTTTAAATTTGTAATTATATACTACACACTCAACAAACATCTAAACAGAAATGTTAATAACAATACAGACATTTACAATATATAATTTTTTTAAATTATAATTTCATGTAAGGAGTAAGGAGGACCTCCTTACTTTCTTTAAATTTCATGTCTTTTGGGCTGATAAACAGCAAAATTTTCATTGTTTCTAAAATGCATTTTTTCTCAATTATCAAATTATAATTAAAAAGATCATAAAATTTAATAACCATTTTTTTAGATTGGAGAATTAATTGTGTTTGTTAACTTTAAGTGAGATGGACTTAATTTTTTCTTAATTTTGTAAATTTTTATTTATCTCTTATTTAACTTTTTCTCTTATTGTCACTATTCATATTTATTTGCTTGTTAAATATATAGTATTTAATTAAAACTTTAAAGAGAAAATAGTGAAAACAAATTTGTAATACAAAAAATGGAAATATTATTGTGAGTAATTTTTTTTATCCTATCAATTTCATAATAAAATAATCTCGACCGAGACCTATTTTTTCAAAATATTTCACTTTTGTGCATATTCTTTCATTAAAAAATCAATGAAATTCACATTTTTGTTAAACTGCACTGGTTCAAAAATTAAACATGACAATATATGTAAGTAAATTATGTTCTCTATGACAATGTTTAACAGGAGCCTTTAGACATTTCCATTTCTGCTATAGTGAGCTCTGCGGTCGATTTCGTTACCCCTATTCTGTTATCCTCACCCAGCCAATAAAGTAATTAAAAATGTAATTGCCAATCATATTTCCAAGTGATATCTTCATGTTTTTATGAATAGTTCAAAAATAATTTAATTTTAATAGACTTAGTCAAAGTTTTAATAGACTCCTACAAATAAGGAAAGAAATAAAATTAAAAAGCTATCTTACAATATTTACCTTCAATTTACCGTTTTGCAATCCGGCTATATTGGGATTGGGTATATTAAAATGCAAATTAGGAGGAAGCATTCCGGTTTCCATGCTAATAATGATCTTAGCTATTGCGCACAAACCCGAACATGGCTCAACATGACCCATATTTGTCTTCATTGAACCTATTAGGAGAGGTCCCTTCCTTTTAGAGCAAAATACATCTACCCTAATAAATAGTTATTAGCAACAAAAAAATTAATAAGCTGTGTTATATATGTGCTGAATAATATTATTAAATTTCACATGCAAATATGGATACTATTCTACATATTAAGTTATACATTTTTGATGAATGGCATATCAAATAATTTGTTGTGGTCCCGTAAGTGAAGCAAACTATCTAGTTATGAAATACATTTTATAATGCATATACTAAATGTTAAATAAAAATATTGATTTCTGATTAAGAGAATTAATTTCTGAGTTATTGTCGTTTATTGCTACACCTCCTTTTATTTGCTTTTGCTTGGGTTAAGTTTAGTTCATAATTCAAAGTAAATTGATTTCTACAAATAGAAATTAATTTAGACAATAAATTATAGATGTCTCCACAAATGATTTTGGTAATAGTCTAGCAAGAAGAACATTCTGTATAATGTTTTCATGTTTTAATAATTCTATTCTCAGAAAATATTTTAATTTATTAGACGACTCAATCATAAATCTTACTATACATTTGGAGATAAGCGATTTTGAATGTTATACAGGAAATTAAATGAATCAGTGTACAGGAAAACGAAAAAAAAAAGCTGAAAAACACATGGAAGAGATGGGAAAGAAAATGATAAGAAAAGAATAAAGTAAAAATAAATATATTCATTATGTGTTTCTAATGCCCAAACAAATTATGAAGGCATGCACAACCTAAAATTGTATAAGTAACACTTTGAAATATAACTGTAGTCTAAATTAGAAGTAAGATATTTGAAATATTTGAGCGTCATCTTAGTATCAGAAAAAGATTTATGTGCAAACTTCAATTAATGTTCAAAATACCCAAACGAAGATAAAGGGAATGAATAGTAGGTGAAGTGAGAACAAGATTTTTTTATGTCGATGTGAAAAAGAAAAGGGAGGATTGGTTAGAATACAGAGAGCAGACAAGATACCATGGAGTCGAAATAACAGTAAATGAAATCAGAAGCAATGACCACATTAAAAAAGATTCTGTTATTTCAATGGCACTTCCAAAACTCCCAAATCTCATTTTCCCCTTATATAAGGACATTCAACAAACAAATTCTTTCCCAAACTCCTTCCATTGTTGCAGTATATTCAACAAAAAGTGCATTTGTAACCCATTATTAAATGTAAACTATAATTTTAAAAGGAAATATAGAAATATTCAAACCAATAAAATATTATTGCATATTCTGAAGGGTCTCGGAGCAATATTTTTAACCATTCTAAGCATTTAACTTTTCAAGCATAAACAAAAGGCTTTCAAAAAATGTCTATGTTCAACTATCAATATTGTTATATGGAAAATAATAAACTTTATATATATGTATATATATAATATATTTATATATATATATATATATATATATATATATATATATATATATATGTAAATATATATATTAAATTAGAAACATGACTTTTAACACGGGAAAATTGTGAAGTTTTTTGTTTTGTTCTGTACATTTGTACAGTGTTGCAAATTATAATTTGACAGTATCACATTATCATCAGTGATATGTTTACATATATTTACCATACCTATATTATAATACATACTAATTGCTTCTAATTAGTTTTATGAAAATATTTGTCCATCAATATCTGTACATTTATAACGTCAAAAAGCATTAATTTTCACAAAATTTAAAATTCTCAAGAAATATATTTAAAATGTTTGTTTCCATCAAAAAGTCTCCACAAATATTATTAAATAATGTTTTCACTAGGTGAAATTTCTACTTATAATTTATTTGCAACTCTTATAATGCTTATTAAAATATGTAGTCCTCATATTTTCTTGAATGTTTTACTGTTTTTTTATATATTTAGTACCTTGCTACTAATTTTATGTACTTTAAACATTTTAGTTTTGAAAGATTTCTAACTATAGCAACTACATTGCTATTAAAAATGCAATCATCAGGATTTTTGTATACTTCCCATTTGTATACAACTTTTTTATCAGCTAATTTATTCTACATATACAGATGTATCTGTATCAATTTAAGAAGTATTAATAAAATACAAACCATCAGCAGACAACATGTTTAATTGTGTGAAACTGAGAGAAATTCCCGGTTTAAGACACAAATTAGCACCCCCTACGATAGCTGAATCACACCTGCCTGCTTTCATATGATAAAACGCCTGATACAAGGCTTGTGCAGAGCTCGAACAGGCAGTGTCGATGGCATAGCTAGGACCTTAAATGGAAGTGTGATTTAAGTTTAAAATGAGTATGATAAATACTTACCATGAAAATATATGACCCACACAAGATATCTACTAAATGTATTACAAAGTCACAACCTTAATTTGTATTATTACAAAAGTAAAGTCGTATTTATTTTTTTTATAAACTTTCAGTCTTATGTATTCACATAAAAATAAATGTAAAACTCAGGATCAGACATAGGATCTTTTATGGTGGAGTACTATGCTTAGTGCCAGCTTAAAACTATTTAGAATAACGAAATCTTTGAATCACATTGTATATGTTTTATAAAATTAATTTAATATCATGATTGATAAAAAAATTCAGAAATTAAAAATTAAAAAAACTTCAAAAACATAATGCACCCTAATAGCATAGCTCTCATATAGCTTGCAAACCATATAATTTTATTTTTGATATACCCAACAACCACATTATTTAATTTTTCTATCGCAGATTCTGGATTAAGATTAATGCAAGAACGTCACTATGTAAATTTTAACGAATATAAAAAATAACAAATTATCACTGTCTAATTTTATTTATATAAATACTCATTCCTTTGGATATAAAATCAGTAGAAATTGAAACAGAGTAATTTTAGAAAAGGGAAGAGAGTTAAAAAATTTGTCACATAATTTGTTCCTTTTTACACACATTCTTTATCAGTATTTTACAAGTAATCGCAAAGCATCCAAACACATTTTCTCATTTAAATACTGCAAATATAACTTGGAACATTTACCTCTGAGATCAAATACGAAAGATATTCTGTTGGCAAACATTGAATTTGTGCCTCCTATTATATTGTAGCCATTATTCTTCTCAGGATCACTCGACCAGTATTCCTGAGTTTCAGTATTCATAGCACCCAGGAACACGCCAGTGTTCGAGCCTGCTATGTCTTGTGGATTTGTACCTGTAAGTGTAAAGGATAATTTTATATTAGACTTCTTATCTGTAAAAATTGACTATGAATATTTGGAGTGTTTTTATTATATGACATAGTATATGCAGTTTCAATTTACAAAGAAATACGAAAGATAAAATGATAGAAATATTTGAAATTTGCATTGATTTATTACTTTTGGATTAAAAGTGTTTTTAAAAGGGAGAGAAGACAAAATATACATTTTCTTAAAGGTTTAGACCAAAACATTCATATTGATCATTAATAAAAGATTTTCCAAAAGGTATCCTTTAATATGTTGACCTCTTTTACAAAGTTAAAAGTTTTTGTATTTATTTTTTTGTTTTATAAATTACGCCATTAGTACCCATTAGCCCATTTATCTTAAGGCCAGAAAAAAAATATTTTAGTTTTTACAAAGGAGTTATATGGATGAAATATGACTTACTAAAACTGGTAGACAATTAAGTAATAATAAATTGATATCAAAATAACATCAGACAATCAAACAAAAATAATTTTTTGTGAAGTGAAAATTAGAAAACAATTTATTAGTTCTTAAAATTTTTTCCAAAAAAAACATGCGGCTGTACTCGCATACTCAACAATCAAATATAAAACATTGTTTCAAGAGGAACAATCAAGCATCGAATTGTGCTAGGCAATATCTGCCTCCTAGTAGCCAGCCTAAGCAAGCACGTAGGTTTAAAGCTCCGGAAGTGAATGGCAGTGGAAAGAGCAAGTGTGTATGACGTGGGTATATTTACAGACATGCAAAGTGGCTGCATATAGCGCCTGCACTGCCTTCTACTATGTTCTGTCTCCTTCATTGTATGCCTATTTCTATTCGTATTTTCTGTCTCATTGCTTTGTCTTCTCCATTTTGGGCCACATTTTTAGTCATATAAAAGAGTATGTTGTGGCAGAAAAAATCATTCAGTTATTGGACTTCTATAAATTTTATTTCTTCAAACTATAATCAAGTATGTGTTTCAGAATAAATCTCTGCTCAACGACACAACTACACCATGATATTGAAGGCACTGCAAGTGGCTAACAAGAACCAGGCCACGTCTGCAATGACATTCTCAAGAAACTCAAAGACAACATAGAGGAGTACATTCTTATAAAAAAACACCTCATCTCATTATACGAGGAAAGCAAGGAAAGGTAGTTCCAAGAATGAATACTTGACATGGAATTACACAAACAGTGACCCCATTTTGCTCTTTTGCAAGATGAGGAATTGCACTAAGAATCAAACCAGTGACTAGTAAACAGGGAATTATGATTAAATTACAGGCTATTGTTTTTGGTATTTGAAAACTTCTACCTAAAATGTAGTTGCGTGCCATTAACCACTAACCATAACTAATCATTAATGTTTGTTCTATATCTTTATTAATGTTAACAATCTTGGACTATTCATTATTAAAAATCTTGATGAATTTATCTGCCTCCCATATAACATTCTCAGACAAATAGCGTTAGTTATAAGATTTTATTCACAACACTCTCAAACTTCTTCAAAAAATTTTCCATAATATATATTTGCCAAGCTTCTCCTTTATGTTGCATTATGGAGACATGAGTTTTCAAAAAACATAAAATAATCTGCCGAATTAAAAACCTTTACACCTCATCTCTCATATCTCCCCATCCCATTGCTGTTTCCGGTGAGCTGCTTCTTTTATTGTATTTTATATCAAATAATAATATCTGTTCCAATGATATATATTTACACATCAAGAGTAATTTTTTTAAATTTATTTTGGTTGCTGTTGTAACAACCATTATGGTCTTCCACTCCAAAAATATTTATCACTTGCCACATTGCAGTTGGCTGTAGGTGATTACTCATGTAGTAATGAGTCCCCCATCTATGCTCTTAGGTTTCTAAGTTTCAGCAATGTTTTAAAATTAAAAATTAAATTAATAAAAATAATGTAGTTTTCGTCATACCAAATGATTATCTTAATTAAACTCTCTAGTATATAATTTAAAATAGATAATATTATCTTTGATGGTTATTAATACATTGTACAACACTTATTTGTTATCTTGTAATGTTGACAGTTCTAGACTAGTCCACTATTCAGAAGTTAATGCTGACAATGTTATGCGGACTAAAAGTTAACAATACAGGCAATTGCAATAACATTTTCTACTTGAATACTACTCTAATCTACTCTTAATCTAATTGTAGTTAATTTGAAGTTTGTTACTGTTATTATTATTTACGTTTATTTTTATTAATAATTCGTTAACACCATGACAACATAAATGTTTTTTTTGGCTCAATGAACAGTTGCATTTTTTTTTTATATATAAATTGACCTTTCATTGCTTTGTTAGAAGAATTGATTGAAGATAGATAAAAATAAATTTGAAATTTACAACCTTTGCAAAATTTAAACAGCTTTAGTAATTAGAAATTCAAAATGAACTTAGCAATGTCCTATCACAAACATGTTACCATAACTATAGCTTATCCAATTAGCTTCGTGGTCAAGTTTGAAGTTTCTACAGCTAGATTCGAACAATTCTAATCATGAAGCTCCAACTTACTCATCAATTTTACTTTTCTAACAAAGTATTTTAGGAACTTGATCACATTTTTCTTAGTATATTTTAGACGTCATATTTTAAATATGGACTTAGTCTAAACCTCACAGCTCCACTTAATACATTTCAGAAAAAAATATAGATTTATACCACTTTAGCTAACTTTTTAAAGTTTTCTCCATTTTCACTAACTTCTTTTCCTTTTTCTTAGACTCGTTACACTGAACTTCCACAATATAGGATGTTCGCATAAACCATTCACATAAAATATTGAAATTGTAAAAAGCTGCACAGCTCTTGGATTAAACAAAATTTACCTAACTGATGTTTGTCTGCGGTCAGCATGCATGACACTTGTTTACCACTAATTTTCGGTTACTTGAAGAATTTTTGTGTCAGTCATAAACTTGTATAAACTTAGAAGAATTTTACAGAAAGCTTTAATTACTAGATGTAAATTTTTATCAGGTTTTGCTTTCCCTATGGCAACTTTAATGCTAGTACATTGCTCAACACACGTGTATATTCTTATTCAGATCCTCTTTTGTATTCACGGTGATAAATAATAAAATAATTTCCATAAAAAGTATCAAAATATATGGTTTTTATTGCACATCATGCCTGACCATGTAAAGCTTAAATATGCTAATAAGAAAAATTAATCTACTAACCTGAATCAATAATTGCCTCATAGGTTAGCTCCATCAGAATCCTCAGCTGAGGGTCCATCCTCTTTATTTGCTGATTGTAACCTCCAAAAAACTCAGAATCGAAGCGGTCAATAATGTCAATTTTGCCACTTCTTCTAGGTAATCCATATAACTCTAAAATCAAAAATTAAGTTAAACTTATATTAGCTTATATACCTTTATATACACCTTTATTATCTTATTACATAACAAGGCTAACTACATCTATAACCCTCATTCCTAATTATATCTTGTAGTGAATTTATTTTGATAATTATTGTTTATATGAAATATTACTTAACATATATATTTACCGAAAGGCCATCTTCTTTCATCTTCAGTTATCATATCTACTCCATTCATGAGGTTGTTCCTGAATTCTTCTAGGTTAGGGCTCAAGGGCAGTCTAGCAGAAATGCCTGTTATTACAATGTCCTCATCTTCGCTGCGTCCACCATCATAAATTGCCGACATATTGGCTTTATGAAAAATTAAATGTTTTTAAATTAGTGTGTAATGTTCAAAAATTAAACTTCAAAAATTTTTTTCACATAAAATCTAAAGCTATAAATATAGGCTTTTGCAATATATATTATTATTATTTAGCTCTTTGATAGTGTACAGCCCTATATTATTTTATGTCTCAAAAATAATGGCGACACTACACTATCATTGTATTTTTCTTGTAATCTTCAATAATCTTAATATTGAACAATGGTAGATGTCTCTCTAGCTGGTTTTTAAATGGAGCCTTATGAAACTGAAGTAAATTTTTCATTTTTGCTCACGCAGGTCCTATTGAAACAAATGAATTGATTTTCCACAAATGCAAAATATACGCGTTGCATGAACAATATTAACACAAGCTGCTCTTAAAGCCTTCTTATCTAATTAAGAGTAAAAATTCATGGATTAACTGTACCAGAGTAAGATACAATTCCACACTTCTCCATTTCAAAACATTATTAGAACTCATTTCATTATTCAGTAACATTTATTTTTCAAAAAGGAGGGTAACATACATACATAGACATACATTCATTTCACAATTTTCCAATGTCCTATGCAATATAAGAATAACTGGATAGACAAAACTAACTTTTAATAAACAAAAATATGATCCACAATACTCGTCAGAAGCAAAGATTCTTACTCATCGCATATTTCTCATCTCAACGCAATTTTTAATTATTGATTAATATAATATAATATCAATATAGTAATAAATAATAGATATTTATACAAATATAAAAATAATATTTATATTTATAATTGAAGTAATGTATAATACGATACTTTAGTTATGATATTCTATGATAGATATAATTGGTTTGTGGTAGGTAAAATAAGATGCAAATGTTTGCAACTTCACTCTACTTTTCTATTTAACAGAGATGAATAGAAAAGCCTTACTAACATGAAGTATATGTAATAATGCAAATACCAGTGAGAAAACTGGAAAACGTGAAAAATTATGGATTATACTTTCATCAAAGGAGGTGCCTACAGCAATTAAAATATGCGAAAATGATTATTATTTATGGTCAAATAAATATAGCCGACATTAATTCCTAAATTAAATGTATGCTGTACTAATACTAATCCCAATATTAAAACCAACTGCTGATGTGATCTCATGTATCCTCATACTGGGAGATAGGCGGAGAACTCAAATCGACTACATTTTTAGTTTTAAATTTTATTTCAGTTTAGTTTTTTTAATTTTAGTAATAATTTTTCAATTAATATTTAAAATTTATTCAATCGGAGAAGAAAAATAATTGACATTAAAATTTTTCGACACTATGTCGTCTTTATTTTAAATTTTATTTACAAAACATTAGAGGGGAGGTTCAAAGTTTTGGAACAGAAGGGTTGCAAGTTAAATAAAATGATTTTTTCCATTTTTGTTTGACAATTTTTATCAAAACTAGTTAAATAACTAACGATTAATTTGTTTCTAAATGAAAACACTAAGAATAGTCTAAACTAAGATTTTTCCGTCGAATCACTTAGTGTTCTAATGTTTAGCAAGTTCAAATTGTTTTATTCTTTTGAGTCGTCTAATAATGTTTTGCATATTTAAGAATCTGAGCGCTTCTAGATTGATGTGGTTTTGAAGTCTCTTTTGGTGAGAATTAGCAAATCTACTAATAATATGATCTACCGTCTCGATCTCAAGGCCATGATGAAAGTCACAGTTACGAATGTACCAAGGCGCGTTAACTACACACTTAAGTACTTTGTTTTGGAATCTTTGTATCATTGGATATTAGACTTACTGTTTAGAAGTAACTTGTATCACTTACTGGCTACCTCTGATAAAAAAATGATGCCCATCTGTTGCTCCTTTACTGCGTGAAAGAAGGATAAAGAAATGAACTTTCATGTTTAACTAATATTATAATCTCAACTAATATAGTTGAGATTATAATATTAGTTAGCTTTAGATTTCCCAGCATAAAAAGTAGCCCATGTCATATTAATGCGATGGCATTTTAGCCCATGTCATTTTCCCATGATAACAAGTTTCCTTTGTTGTTTTCCGCCTCTCGAAATATCTTTGTCCAACACCATGTCGATCCGTTACTCCGTCGTTATGTGAAGAAGGACAAACAATAACTCATTCATTTTGTTATAGTGAGGCTAATAAATCTGTATAATTAGCCTGTCTTTACATTGAAGATATTGAGAAAAAAATAACTTTGATACACATAATAACAGTAACAGAATACAAAAATATTGTTTTTGGAATTTTCATTTCTTTGTTTACATTTTTGTGTGTTTGTGAATTTGTTTGAACTGGCATCACGTAAAAATGACAGATGGAATTTCTTAAATAACATAGAAGTTAACTTGATGTAACATATAGTTTTTATTTTATCAGGATAGGTTCACTCTATCTGATAATATGGGAATTTCTGATTTACATTGTATTGGAACAATGACAGTGTGTATTCGGTATAACCTTACATTGTTTCATCAACTTGTTTAAAATTTTAATCTATTTTGATTACTTGTAATTTCATTATTTTGATAGGTTTAGTATGAGGCTGTATAAATTTGATCGTTATGTACTTTGCTTTCTGTACTAATAAAACTGTATCTTGTTGTGTCTATACAATGAATGAAATGAAGGTATTTATCAAAATAACACATTTAATATTTGAATATTTCCCAAATGGAACTGAAAATTAATTATTTTTAAAACATCCAAAGACTTTACTCGATGCAGCACATAGAAAAAAATGTATAATGGAAATAATTATTTCATTATAAAAAAAAACCATTCCTCGGCTTCTGAAATGCTCAATAATGTATAAAAAATGTATAAAAAAAATATTTTAAGTACTCTATTGCATATCAAGTGAGATATCCACCTGAAGCATATAACTGCAAAACTCCATGCATACTAATTTAAACTCAAGAAATGTAAGGCTGTGACAGAAAGACAAGCAGCCATAACAAAGTTACAAATGTCCTTTGTACTCCTAAAGGGCCCAAAAGAGAAAAAATCGGGAAGGTTTTGCCATATTGAATCTGTGATGGGCAAAAATTGGCCAAAAAAATATATATTATTAAATTGATATAGCTCCGGTTTCTATGTTTATGAGAATGATACATTATAATTGTAATCAATAAACTTTTTTGTATCTAATTCTGCTCTTGAGGTCCACTATTTAATTTTTAATGCAAGAACCAAGTGTTCTAAAGTGCATACACACCAGACGCCGTGAAGCTTTATCCAAGTGACATGATGCATCACAGAGAATCTCTTATTTGATCTTGAAAATTGAAAACCTTGAAAATTTTTTAGACATAATAAAAAACATAATAATTAATCAAAGGATTCAATTAGGTGAAATAGATAATGAAATAAATATTATCTGATAATAAACATATAATATGTAACTGTATGTTGTCGGTTGCTACTATACCAAATGTGATCTGAACCTGACCCTAATGTACACTATATGGTAAAAAGTTCTATTTCAATAAAATAAAAAAATGTGCATTTTCGTTGCAATGAAAAGCTACAAAAATAAAATAATTCTATGAAGCATTTAATTGATTATAAAATCATGTGTCTGCGGTCTTGATGGAATGTAAACATTATTTTAGGTCTACCAACAATGCAACCAGTATCATACAACAAATATGGGAAACCAACAACAAGAACAGAACGACTGAGCGAATAAAATGTTATCAAATTAAATCACAATTTGCTACTCTATTGTATATGGACTGGATCAGATAGAATCAAATTCAGATATATGTCCATGAAAGTGGTTTTGATATATCTTGAATATCCTCTATCATCATTGCAAAATTACCTAATTTTTATGGATTGTTCCATATCTTGAAGAGATGCTAATTGATACTTATTTGTTTATAATTGTTTATGGTCAGGCTTGTATCATAGTATAAAAATGCAAAAGAAAAGGATTGCAAATGCACCCACCAGAAGAAAAAGTCGAGGTGCTAAAAAAAATAACATATTTTAAAAAGGTTTCTTCTCGAAAATTATAAATGTCAGAAAATTTGTTGTGTTACTGTTATATGTGAGAAACCTTCTATAAATGTGAAATATTTCACATTTTTCGACTCGCAAACTTTGGTGGTAAGGGTGAGGAAATGATTTTTTACACACGTTTGTGGTCATAAACCAAAAATTATGCAACATAAAATTAAAATTAAAATAGTTTAGGAATAAAGCTTTTTCACAAGATTCTCAATTAGGCCTTTTTGCCTCATTTTTAAAATCTCCATCCCTCTTTTCACATTTGAGAAGAAATAAACATATTTGTTTTAATAAGAAAAGTTTTATTGAAAAGAAAATTTTTCCTGGAAACAGGTTTCTTCATTGGAAATAGATGCAACAAGCCAAATTTCAATTCGATATCAATGGCAAAAACTTGTCTTCGTTAACTAATGCTGGCTGAAAATTACAGAATCCCTGTCTATTGCTAGAGTTAAACAGAGAAGCTAAAAGAAGAAAAAGAGAGGAAGAAGAAGAGAAGAAGAAATGTTCTAGATTCTAAAGTCACTTATAGCTGTTGGATCAAAGCTGATAAGTTTCCAGTTTGGCTCCGTATGTTTCTAAGACACATTGTACCCATATTGGATGCAATTCTTAATGATTATAAGTCATATTAAGCTGTGCTTGACTTCACTACGGAAAAAAACTAGTTATTGTGGTTCATGCTTCTTACAACATCATCTATCAAAAATCATATCTCAAAAATTTTTTATGTACTATCATATATCAAAAATCATATATAATATAATCATTGAGTGTGGCTTTCTAAAGGCCAATGACAAAATGTTTTGAAGTAGAACTTCACAATGATTTCTGATTATAAAACGTTACCCATATGATTTGGCGATTGCGTTTCCATGACAATTTACTATATACCATTATTAGAATTGGTTATGAAAAAGAAGATAGTGGTAACAAAGGTTTAAAAATAACAACTTTTAACCATTTTACTCATTTCACATAATTTTTTCTATGGATAATAGAAACGATCTTGTTAGTGAAATAACTTAAAGGAATTAAAATAGTTGTTTTCACTTCATTGTCACTTGCCAATCTTAATTTTACATGAATATCAAGTGAAAAAGATTCAGTGTAAAAGACGTACCTTAATTCAAATTATAATGATAAGTAGAATCTCTTGGAAGAAATGAACAAGAAACAACAAAACAATTCGTTTTTATTTTACTTTATTTCATTGTTTCCAAAAATTTTTGGAGCAAAATTTGAGTTGGTGTAAGAATTATTATTATGACACAACAAAATGTTTAAACTTTATTTCATTTATTTTTCTTTTTTGGGTAATTAAATGATCAGGAATTAAATAATGATCAGTAATAAATTAATCAATAATTACTGTGAGGACAGGAAAAAATCCAATGTATTTAGAGATGCCAAATAAAAATATTCCACTGCAAAACTTTTCGATCCTGTCAACAGAAATTCACGAGAAAACCGATTCACCATCAGAAGTAGTCATACTTTTTTATGTCAATAAATATTACGTGATACCAGTCCATCATCAGAAGTAACAATCATACTTTTTTATTCTTCGCTTGAACTAATTGAAAATGAAAAGCAGATCATTGACCGTACAACATAAAAAACGAGTCTGAAAACCTGAAAAATCAAATAATTTGTGAAACAATTTTCAATATGAAAATTTGGGTTCTCTCATACCAGACTATTATTTTTCAATTCCTTCACCCACACCTTTTACATCTATGCAATATCTACAAAACAAGGAAGTAACATTCATATTGCCTTATCAATTCAGAAACCTTTGCAAAGCCAGTACAAGAATAAACAAGAAAAAACCAAGAAAACTTGGTCGTACTATGATTGTCACAGATACCCCAAATAAAACAGAAATTCAGAAATTAAATCTTCAAAAAATATAATGAACAGCTGGCAAAGTTGACAAAGAAAAAATTATAAAAAAAATTGTGCAGAGTGATTCAAACATGAAAACAGAGAAATATACTTTCAAGAACATGATAATCATGATTTAAGTGATGAATCTAACTGACTAAATCATATTCATTAATGCTACTCCATTACCCAGACAATCAAATGAAGAAAACTATGTAATAGAGAGGTGTGGCGCACAAAGAAACAGGATTAACTTAATCGGCAAATTTGAAGACAATAAAAATTAAGGCATCATATAAGTTACTTACGAAAGAAAAAGCCTGATAAATTTTAAGTGCCCAGTCTTTCTGGTCTTTCAACTGTCAATAAAGACCATATAAAATTCATCCTACCAAAGCCGACATTGACTGGTAGTACATCATGACTACGAACACATTGTTTCTTTTTTTATTTAAATATTACAAAAATTTATATTTTAAATTATACAGAAGTTGTAGCATAAAGGACTTCAATTTTATTTTATGGAGAACATTAATTTCATATTTTTAAATTTTTGAAATATAGGTACATAGAGGAGGTCAAAAGCTGTTATTTTCAATTCAGTTGAAGTAGCTGCTTATAGAACTTTTTCTTTTAGAACCATCTTCATAAAAAGGAGGAAATTCTCTATTTAACCTGGAGTTTTTTTTACACAACAGAAAAACCCTAATTTTTATAAAATATAAATATGTACATAAATGAGATCAGGTATTGATGTTGAACTACGGGGATGTTAAAAAGAACTCCTCAACGGATGAGAATGCAAGGTCCCTTTGGACAAATTGAGACCATGCTTGAACCCATTTGTTCTGCCTTAATCAATATTTTAGTGACAGATGGTGGCCAGGCTTTAAAATCACACCAGAAAATAATGATAGAACTTCTCAATCATGAGGAGATAAATATTTGAGGATTACCTTCAATCTCTTTTATATGCAGCCGAGCAGTATTATAAAATGATCCAAGTTCAAATCAGATAACATTATAGAAAAATATAAATGTGAACATTTTATCATGTTACTTAGTGTTGGATATGTGTAATCTATGTATCAATTTGCCATCAACTTCATTAAAATATTTCATTAGTTTTAAATGGTGTTTTTGCCATAGAACTTCTATAATTTGTATAGAAATGGAACAAAATGGAAAGAAAGTGTCAATATATTTTTATGTACACATAATTATTTGATTCTATTACAAGATTTTGTAAATTGTGAAACTTATTAAAAAAATACTGTAAGCTATTTTAATATTTCTAGTATTAAAAATGTAATAATAATATGTTGACTCGGCTTGAGCAAAGTAATATTTTGCTCAAGCCGAGTCAACATATTTCCATATATAATTCAACAAAGTTGGATAATTTTAAACCTTTGAAGAAAACTAGTTTATATGAAATTAATTTGCTACAGGTGTCATCAAACATATAAAGTGCGCTGTGCCATTCTTAATCATTTAGTTAATGAAGAAGGCATTTAATTTGTCTAATTGAGTCAACAGATGGTGAATAGAAAATTTGTTTATAAACTATGTTCTTGTATAGTAGTTGTTGTCTTAGTTTTTTTGTTACTGAGATTTGCTTCTTAGTGTATTATATATTATATAATACACTAAGAAGCTAATATTTGTATTATATATTATACTTAGTGCATTATATTTTAACTGACTAAATAAAAATGTTTGTGGATAGCATAAACAACAAACAACATAACACAAAAAACTCAAAAATTTCGTTGTACTCTCAATAGCAATAATATTAAAAAGGTGAATCTAACAGAGATATAATAGGAAATTATGATATAGTTTTAATTATAATTAATGAACATTAATAATTATTAACATATAAACATTAATAATTATCAAATAATTATTCTTAGACGACGGAAATATATTTATGTACAAGTTATAAATTTAAATTGAGCATGAAAACTTTTCTACAAACTGTAGGCGAAAAGTAATAAATTTATGATTTTAATAATGTAACATAGCCGTAAAATCTTCGTCACTAATATTCCCAAATTTTCTCAGATTTTTTCAAGTAGTTTTGAAGATAGTGCAATTTTTCAGAGTTCCTGAAAATATTGTTGGAAAAAAATAACATCGAAAAGAAATAATATATACAAAATTTATAATTACTCGTAATTAAGCATTCATTAGTTTTTACTATTCCTA
The DNA here is from genome assembly GCA_039881145.1 of Druceiella hillmani. NCBI lineage: Eukaryota > Metazoa > Arthropoda > Insecta > Lepidoptera > Hepialidae > Druceiella > Druceiella hillmani. The sequence goes on along the minus strand of JAYKKI010000015.1, from coordinate 21,592,409 downwards.
AAACGATGACCTTGAAAGAAAATATGTTTTTCACAACCTGTCTCACCCAAAATATCGGCATAAAAATGGAAATTGAAATTTTTGTATGTAACTTTTTTAGTTAGACCATTACCCCCTACAACTATACCAAATTTTAACTTTCTAACAGATTAACAGCCACTGACGGTGTTCCATAACTGTTCAGTTTTTCCAATTCAGATAATTCTTCCAATTTTTTATTTATTTCTTGCTTACAATTTACACGTTGCGTCAAATTTTTTTCTACATAGTGTAATTAATGAAATTACATAGCATGTGATCATTCAAACAAAGATGGCATTATAAAGAAGTTAATTATTAAAAAAAATGTTATAAAGTATTTTATTTGATGGAATCTTTTTTTCTAATTCCTTCTCCTTTTTTAATTAATTTAAATGATTATTTTCACTTCCGAATACCTTATATTTAATCCAAAAATTTGAGTAATTTTTACTAAACATCTCAAGAGAGTCAACCAAATACAATAATGATTTCACTAAGTAAATGGATGATTTCATAACTTTGATTTACAAACACTATATGATACAATTGTATAATTCAGTATCGCCATGGGGAAGCACTTTTAAATATTTTTATGGTATTGTGTTTTTAACTTTCTACAATATGTTACATATGAAAAAGTATAACGTGTAATATAGCATTAAAAATACGTTGTGTTCAAATGCAACTGGAAGTCGAAAAATAGTCCTGCTGTTTCTTCAACCCTTCGAAATAAAGGTGAGGAAAGAAAGGCTAATCATATCAAAGTGGTTTTTAAATTTAAATTTATGTTCAATTCTTGAAAATAAGATTGGAATGTTTTTGTTTCTTTTAATATAATGGGCTGCAAATAACCATATCCTACTCTTGGAAATGTTATTACGCATTTTCAAAACATGGACTCAAATCATCACAAAGGTCATAGAGGAAGGCCTCGGGTCACCTCTAAATTTGAGGATTGTAAAAGTCATCACACGTAGAATTGACAGGTACTCCAATGAACAAGTCTCATCACTCAAGGAATCCAAATACATTTTAATGAAAGTCATAATAAAGGAACTATAATTAAGGATCATTTATGTAAAGTTGGTCTTTGTGCTAAAATTTCTGTGAAGGAAACTCAGTTACGAAGTTAAGCAGTCTTTAGGAAATTGAAATAAGCAGGCGTTAGGATCTATTAAACTATGGGGTATTTTTCTTTTACTGGTAGAAGAAATATTTACAAAATCAAGAAAATTCTGGTAAAAAGTTACCATATCGAAAAACCTTCTGGGAAGCGAGTATTTTGTCATGGGCTTGTCTTTCAACAAGATAGTAAACCCAAATACACCTCCAAACTCTGCATTCATTATCTGATAAACCCTTTATGGTTTGTCAGATAAATAGTTACCTCCGATTGGGGAAGTGGCCCTTCAACCTCTTATGTTATCCCATTGCGTTATTAAGTGATGAACTGATTCGGATAGTAATGAAGTGAATGTGAATTATGCAGAACATTTTTGAGAGGTATTACATAACATCATGAGGAATAATATTCTATACTCTGTAACAAATCTAAATAAAATAACGCTGCATTTATTAAAGAAAGTTATATTTTGCAAAGACATATTGATAGCATAAAAAAAGTTTGTTAGTAGAATTACTTTTATTGGTATTTCAAGTATTTTAAGTAATTAAAAACAACAATTATTTTTAATATGTCCGATGTTTTTTAGTTTTATTAATTTTTTCTTGTTTTACTTTGACTGAAAACTTTTTGTTAGCTGTCAAATTTATTTTCAGGGCCATTGGAAACTTAAACAAATTTTTAACTCAAATCATCATTTTAAGCATAAATACATCGCAGATATTTTATCAAATTAATTATCAATTAGGTTAAATGAACTCAATTAAATTTAACTCTAGCTATTCTTCATAAAATTTGTTTTAATATTTCCACAGCATTATGGACTTCACTTTTGTACAGTGACTATGATTTGCAGCTTTTCTTGTGTATAGAAGTTATTTTTTAGTTGTAAAAAACAAATTAATTTTAATGCAAGACAAAAAATATTTTCCGTGTTCATTTCCATAAGCGTAAGATTTCGTAAATATATGTTAAGCACTTGTAGTGTGGAAATGAGAAAAACAAATAAATACACTCATTTTGGCATGTATAATATAGCTTGTTAAGAAATCATAACTATTTACCACAAACTTTGTTGAAGCAATGTTTACTTAAGTAGCTATTGTTTCATTATGTTTCTATTTGAGATGGAATATATAATACTGTTTAAGTGACTCATGACAATTGTATACAGGTGCGACGTCGTATTGTCCCACAAGGACTTAACTTTGGCAGGAAATGGCACAGTGGCCAGTTTTTCTGCTGTCAGATAGTCATAATTTTTATTGTTTTCACGTTGGATGAATATGTTTGTATTATATTTTTAGTTAGCTATAGGAAATATCATATGTATCTTAAAATTGTGATAAATATATGTATGTAGTAAAATATTAACTCACTTCTTTTCTATATCTCACTGTACTTTATATCCGCACAAAATCAATGAACCTGATGTCAGCAACAATGAATGCCTCATTTTGGGTCACTTCGTAAATAAATACTTCTGTAACTAGTATTTGCTGAATAAATTTTCCATAATTGCCATTTTCTCCAATTCATTATAATTTTACAAAAGCTTTTCTTGATATTTAAGTATTTTAGTGCGATGTTTTTATAAGAAATTTTTTATAAAGTTTATTAGTTTATAAATGAAAAAAGTGTATTTTTGTGTTGTTGACATATCTGTTGTCTTTAGGTCCATTTTTTTAGCCATTTTAATCAAATATGAATTCGATCATCTTTTATTTATTAAATATTTACATCGAAACAATTGTTTTCAGAGTTAGAAATTGATGTGAGAAGATGTTATTGGAATACATTCGTGCTATTCCTTATCAGTGAAATCTGTAGAAAGATGGATGGATTTGAATACAGCCTGGAATTAACAAACTGAACAAAATTGATTTGATTAACAAACTAAACACATGAACATTTTTCCAATTATATAAAGTTATACTGTATTTCCTTTTACTATATTTATTATACAGCATTTACCTAAACTTTGTACATCTTATATATATGTTATAAGTCTATTACAAAATTACTTAGCAACGCTATATGAAAATGGTGCAAAATAAAAATTTTAACTTATTTTTGTGATAATATATTATTATTGAATTTATTACCTTGTTGATGCTATGGGTAAATCACCTGTATTTGCTTGATATTTAAATGACTAAGAATATGATCATGATTTAATTGAAATAAATAATGTTAACAGCAAACTAACTGACTTTAATTTTCATTGTTTTTTAACCAGATACTCTTAAAATTACATAATATTTATTAAAATTAAAATTTTGAAGCAAAATTCATACTTGATAAATAAAAATGACGTAAATAGCTTTGCATATAAGAATACAAGAAATATTTAAGAGTTTCAATCCAGTGGACTTATTAACTTAACTAATATTTGAGGCATGTTTCATACACTTAATTCAAATAAATCGGCCTGCAAAATGAAAAACGTAAACAAACTGTAATGGAAAATTTTTTATATAAAATTTTCTATTCACCATAAACTTGTAAAGATATGAAGCATCTAAAGGACAAACCCCATATATGTTTATGAGGCAATAACTTTTTCTTAAGATGATGATTAGGATGGGAAACATTTTTGGTTATATATTTTACTTAGATTACTACATATTGCCATTAAGGTTAAATAAGTAAGTTAACCTTTACAACAGGATTTTACATTGCCCTTGAATGAAGCAAATCTTTTCTTTAAATTCTATTGATTTTCGTTTGAATCCTTTTCCTGTAATAAATCTACGTACGTCCATATATATAATTTTTAAATTGTATGTCTCTTAAGAGTTTCCTAATAAAATTATTGACCTTTTGTTGTTTGCTAGCAAATATGATGATAAGAAAATCCACTGGCTTTGGTTTTTAAGGTTGAATAAGGGTCATCATCAGTCAAATTACACGGCTCTGGTTTTCGTTAAAACCACAAAGCGAGGCAATTATTGCTATTTTCTTTTCACTCCATCTTTTCGTCATTTCAATTCTGTGGAATGCTGCCATTTCGTATGCAAGTTTCCTGCATTCCACTGTATTAAGACCATAACTCATTTCAAAACAAGATTCAGTTCTTTTAATTCTCTTGGTTGTTAGAAAACATCATTCTGTTGCCATAGTTAGGTGTGAGTTTTCTCAGTCCTCTTCATTTTCTTGACATACCGATTCAATGTCATTTAGTTCACATTTTTTTCAGTTAGCGGCGTATTTCAAACTCAAGCTATTTTTGACAAGTGGTATGGTTTCTTGCATATTTTGCACACTATGTTAACCTATTATGGTTTTTAAACAAGATTCCGAACCATCTTGAAAGAACATATTTATATTGATACTGTGCCATTTCACCCATTGTCGCACCGTACCCCATCGAGCCTACTAATTTAATTCACTCATCTAAAAAATTTTTGTTATCAATATTTATAAAAATAACTGCACAAATGAACTTTGAACAGCAATCCATAGAGTGTTCTCAGTTATATCATATATAAACATCTAATATGTCCATAATTCTCAAATTACCTAATAGCCCCATCAATTTTTCTATATGCACTTTCATAGTGTAATAGAATTACGCAAAACATTTCTTGAACTATTTTTTAATGTTTCGTCCTATCCTGTTTGTTAAAAATACTCCAAAATTTCATAGTAGAAATTCTTCTTAAATTGAATTGTCCAACCCATAGTTAAAAGATTTTTAAAAACAATATATTTAAACTTTAGCCCAAGTTAAAGTTTAAATATATTGTTTCCATGATGGAATTTTTTTTTTTACAACTTTTCTATTCCTAAGTTTAAAATATGCATAGGTGAGTGGATTGTGAGAAAATACATAGCCAATACAATTTAAAATTATTACATTGCTATTTCCAACGTCTGAATTGAAATTCTTATTTTTAATACAATAAAATTATAAATTTTTAAGGCAATTGAATAACAATGAAATAATAAAGGGTTTAGCCGGATAAGTATGACGAGTCGGTCCCCAAATGACAACCTGTATAGAAACTGCCTTTGTAATAGCAACTTGATGTACAAACACGATTTATATGTTTTGCAGCCGGACTCCGCAATCAAGTCACGGATAACACCAAAATTTTATTGGTGTTATCAGTGACTTAAAATTTCTGAAATAATATATGTTATACGTCTTCATGTCCTCTATTACTCATAATAAGTGCGTTGCAAAAAAATTGGTAAAACATTTAGAAAAAAAAATATGATACCATAAGGTACGCACCTTATGGTGTAGGGGTACAAACTTGTCTTATAACATAGATAAATATTTCTAACGGTTGAATATTCTTTACTGAAATAAAAAAATTTGCCAATGTTCTATATTTATTGCCAATGTTCTATATTATTTTTGTATTTATTAAATTATGAGCAATAAAAGACAGTACTAATCATTATCACTATCGTAATTAATTACAACCGTAAAGTTTGGAGTGGCAAAAATCTTTGTTAGTACTTCAGCAAGACGCAGGATTTTGGATAAATACCGTTCATAGGATAAGTAATAATTAATAGTTGCCGCATGAGAACAGCTACCCACTGTGCGATTGTCATTGGAGAAATCACAGCAGAAACGGTAAATGCTGTTGTTCTCAGTACCATCAGGCATATAGTCAATGTAAATATAATAGTTTTTGCTATTTTTATGCCTTGATTTTACTCTCCTTTAATTATATTAGGTGCTGATTTTACATATTGTACTGAAGGGTTCTTTTGATAGTCCATTAATTCGGCCAAATAAAATATAGCCTGTGAAAACTGATAAGATCCTGTTAATAAAATCTTGAGCTAATCTTCACTCAAACGTGGAGAATCAAGTAGTTCAGATGTCGTTAAACATTTAAGCGTGGTTTTTTTCAGTTCCAACTCAGAACTTCTTGACTCAAAGTATTTTCTATGTCCATTCTACTTTTCATATGTTGTACTATAATGTCATTTAATCCACCAACTGAACCAAGTCTTTTACCATAAGTGTTTTGAAAAAAATCAATAATTTTACATAGCAGCCCCAACTTTGGTAACATTTTAATATTAACAGAACGATGTAGAAATTTGTAGTTTTGTTACTGTGAACAGTTTCCACACCCACTTGTTTTTCGTTATTTTTCGCGACATATTAGCTTCTTCTATACCCAATTGAGGTTTATTATTACCTTTAAATGCTGGCATAAGAACGTTGAAACCTTCATCTTCCAAAAACTTTACAACATCCCTAAATCCGCGGTCTACAATGAATATATCATTAGGTAACAGAATTTTTTTCAGTCCTGAAGGATCTTCTAAAATGTTTTTCATAATTGAAGCACCATTTAGGGTGCCGTAAAAAGGTCCAACAAAATCAATGACAAAACCATTTGTATTACATATTGTGAAAGGGTTACATAGATGTGTCTTTTTTATCCTGAGTATGATCTCCTCTGATAATAACTATTTTTACTTTTTTGGTGTCGTATATATGTACCATCTACAATCTACAATCAATACAAGATTTTCACCAACGTTTAATTTTTTTTTTGCAGTGTCACAAGTGTTCGCTATAAGCTGTTGACGAGAAACAACATTGTATCCGAAATACGATAAAATGTCTTTATTTGTCTCTCAAAACCTGTTATTATTTGTGTAAAATATTCTGAAGCTTGTTGTTCATAAGGTAAGCCAAAAACACTACCAATTGTTTTATTTGAATTTCCGGTCTTCAGTTTAAACAAAAATATAATTAAAGCTTGAGTGACATAACGTGTGCTCGTGTCTCACATAGATGTAAGAGATGATTTAAGTTTTAATATATTTTCCCAAGTTAATCCGGACAAAGCTTTTATTTGGTCTTCAGACATATCAGATTCATTCATTCTATCAAATATTGACGACTGCGATTTATTTGACAGCGTATTCAAAAATAGTGTCAATTGTGTTTTCTCAATTGTACTGGTATTAGAAACAATGCATAGATGTGATAAATCATCTTCATAAAAATATTTTCCAATTAAGTGCGTCGAACAGCAGCAATCACCCTTTGGAATAAATATTTGTTTTTTCATGAACACTTTTATTCGTGTTTCTAAAGATATTGTCTTAAAATCAGTTGTTTTTTTGAGGTATAATGCAATACCTATGTGTAGATGCAAAACGTTGAAATGGACTTTCAATATCATTATCGCTTTGATGGTATTCATATGAACAATCACTGTCACTATTTCTATCAGACTCATCAGAGTTGATGATATAAGTTTCTTCCGGTACTCTTTTAGTCGCTGGTGCTACATTGCATACTTCCATACTTATAGGTACCTCATCAGATGTTGTAGATTTTGAACTTGATGCTTGAAGCTTAATATGGAATGAGCTGACACTTGTTACGGATTACATCATTAACTGTTACAGTTTTATTCAAACAGTCACTAAACACTTTAGTTTCTTCTTCAGTTTTTATAACTTTTTTATTATTACCGGTTATCTTACGAAGGAACTTATTACAATTTTTATACTTGTCCTACAATATTAATAATAATTCACAATAACAGTTACTAATCAATAACCTTGAACATATTACTGCAGAATTCAGTTCACAGGATACTTCCTTAAATAATGGAAATTACACTGCAATGGTTGCGAAGGGCAAAATGAAATAAACAAAAACAAATTTTAACTTGTTTATGTCGCTGCACTATATCACGCGCATAGGGTTACCAGACGAAAAATTTAAAAGTGCTTACCCTAGACACGTATCATATTTCTTTTTCTAAATGTTGCACCAACTTTTTTGCAACACACTTTTTATGAATAATAGGGGACATGAAGCCGCATAACATATATTATTTGAGAGATTGTAAGTCACGGGTGACACCAAAAAAATGTTTGTATTAATAAGTATTATAAAAACCTAAAAAAAATACATAATATACTTTGTAAAATTACCTAAAGCCTCCCATTGAAATTAATTTTCTATTTTAATTAGTTTTTGAGATATATCACTTTGAAGAAAAATCATGGATACACTCAATTTTTTTTTTGTATCTCAAGGTCAAAGCGGAGTCCAGCCGTAAAACATATATAAATCGTGTTTGCACATCGAGTTGATATTACAATGGCAGTTTCGATATAGGTTGCCATTTGGAGCCAGACTCGTCATACTTATCCAGCTAAACCCTTTTAGATCTCTATATCCATAAAAAGCAAATTGCATCCATGGTGCACTGTGTTTTGAATTATATGTACAGAGCAACCAACAGTACTACTATGAAATTATTGTCATAGAAGTACTTAAATTATTTATACAAAATTCATCAAACTAATTGCACAAAAATTGTAAAAGGATATGGATATAATAGTCGATTAATATTTATAATTATCCGATATTGATATACAATTATATAAAAACCAAATGCACCACAGTTTTTGAGATCTTTCATTTCTTATTTAAACAAATGAAAAATACTTACAAAAATCCAATATTTATTCAATTTGTTTTGATAGCTTAAAATCCCGGACTGTGTCATAAACTCCATCTGGGTGCTTTCCAGACCTCTAAATTAAAATAACTCTATTAAAACCTGAACTAAGGTAATACAAGATAAAGACTTTAATTGATGTACGAAAATTAAGTTCAATTTTATAAATTAATTAATCCATTATTTTAAAAGGCATATGTCTAATTTTCAGCCATCAAAATTTCATCTGGAAAAGAACATGAGAATCTATCAAAGACGTAATATCACGATATGCAATGTTTAACCACTTACCAGAATGGTCTAGTTGGGATGGGGATGTAAGATTGCATATATAATTCTTAGCAAGACTTGTATTATGTGTGACTCATCCTAGTTCGGATAATTCTGATTAAATATTGATCTTAGTTGTTGAAACTATCTACTTTATTTTCTATTTCACTTGTCCACTAGGTATTAACACTGATTATCATACAGTTGATGACGAAATTAAAAAAATGGATGTACATAGTAATACTGGCTCAAGTCCATTGCCATTTAACATGTCTAGCATCTCCCTAAAAAAGAAATTAATATCTCACATAACATATCCAAATAATCTGGATCACAGACGACTTTTGAAGATCAAAGGTTTCCAGTATAAGGAATGACACTGGAAAAAGTAACTCCATTGAGTAAAATATATGTTGGAGGAGTTAAAGGAAAAAGCAATATTTTGTGACAACAATATGAAAATTCTGAAATCTATCGACCTGACAAGTGTAGAAATTATGAAAAGACAAGGTATTAGATATAAAAATATTTTGCATGAAAGAAATCTCTGAAAGAGAACATTTATTTTCACTTACTTATCACCAAGAGCATACACTTAAGTAAGACAAACTTCTCAGCCACACCTGCCATTTCGAGATGGTACCAGCGTATTGATGGTATTAATAAATTAATAATAGGTAAATATTATATATAATATATATTATATATATATATATATATATATATATATATATATATATATATATATATATATATATATAAATATATATTGTATTTCATGAAATGGCTGCATGAAATGCTATGGTCCATGCCATGTTACTTTAGGTGGTGATATATAGGCCGATCTAGAATAGACGAAAGATGCATTGGTTCTTTTGAATGTTACTTTAAATTGCAATTGTAAGATTAATCATTTGTTAGACATTCTTAATTTCAAGAGATATGTTTCAAATAGACTAAAAAAATACCTATTGCGACAGAAAACATTGTAGCTACTTTTAGGTTTTTTGGAAGCCGCAAAAAAATATATTATAAGTCTATATTTCATAAAAAGTATAAACGGTCAAATGGGAATGTCATCATGTGTGTTAAATTAATTGCCTATCCTCTTATGACTGAGTTTTTTGTTTTATAATTTAAATTCAGAACGAAAGACTCTTATTCTATACTTTGACTTTACATTTTTTGAGATATATAAACTAAATATAAACCATAAACAAATATGTTTTTCCTGTAAAAAGATAAAAATTCTTACACTTTACAATTTTATGCAGTTTCCAAAAAGCTTTTATTACGGACCTGGTTATACAATAAAAGCAGTGGAAACTATCACTAGAAGATTTAAGACTTTTGAGGTGCTCATTTGTTATCGATAAATTAAATAAAACTTATGAACAATGTTGTTTGAATGGATGTACACAAAATGGCTGAAAATAGACGATTGATAACAATTTGTTTTCAGATTTAATTAGGGATTAGAGAAACTCACAAAATGAAGAAAATCTAAAATCTATCCCAAGTTAAAACATATTGAGAAATGTAAATCATTACACTTAGCGGAAGAACATGCATATCTACGTCCACATAAGATTGCAAAAAAGAATACCTTCATAAGCCAAGTAACTAATCTAAACTATTATAATAAAAATCTGTACACTAGTTTTTATCATAATATTGAAAAGGTTAACAGAATACGATATTCAAAGAGAAAATCCATAAGTAATAAAAGTCTGTCTGTCTGTTCAAGATATGTTAGGACAAAAATGGCCATTCCAATACATTAACAGCATCAAGTTTGAGAAGTAACTTACACTTTATTTCATCTCAATCCATTTAGTAGAAGCCAAGTAGTATACTATTGTATATTCATGCTGCGCATTGTATGTTTATGTTTCAAACCACACTAAATAATACAAATCAAAAAAACCATACAGACAAGACCGCAGCACATTTTTTTATTGATATTACATCACTATATTCCTGACATTGATTATATTTTTAATTTTTTTTAAAAATTGGAAAAAACGTAATAAACTCGAGAGACAATGAGGCGATGTCTACATATTTATTGAAAAAGGAGACAATATTTTTGTTATTCAACTTCACAGACGTCAAATAGAGCATTAAACCAGCAATAGAAACAATCATAATATTTTGGTGCTTTGTATAACGTTTAACTGGTTCAAATAATTTTAATTGATGATTTGATAACTTATAAGTAAGAAACTTGTGTAAAATTTATAAAAATATTATTATTGTGTCACAAGATTTATTAGATATGCTAAAAAATCTGCAGCGTTTTTATGAATTAAACACTAGCCTATTGTCTACCTTACGCTTTAAATTCCACTGAGCAAGTCATCATTCAATATATTCTAAGTTATCATTCATTCACTAGAAAGTTAAAAATATCCAGCAGGAAATATTATAAAATTTATAAAATGATTGTAAAACATATACTTTGTGTGTATATAACATTAACATTGTATTATATATTTCAATATAAACATGTTTTACTTAAAAACAATTGGTAACATAAATTGACATATACTTCTGAAAGTTTTACTGTGGACCTATAAGCTAAGATATTTTATCAAAACAGTTTTTAATGCTAAATTTATAATGTAAGGTTGAAATGAATGCAAATTAATTAATAATTGAAATGTTAATATGTCTTAATCACAATTCTCATTGTTTTAACAGATTTCGAAAAGATTAAAATATAAAATCTAAATAGATAAAAGCTACTTGGCGACCTGGTACCTATAAAATATCCAAGGGATTTGAAAATGGGGTCAAATATTTAGTTTTTTATTTTTAAATATAAATTAGAATTATTGCTGGTTGATTATCCAACGAATTGCCGTAATTCCATATTTTTGAAAACATGATTTTATTTTATTCTTTTGCTATTTAATTTATTTATTTATTTAGAAGACTTTTACAAAGAATCATCTGAAATATTTTTATGATAATGGAATTGTCCAGTGAAAATAAAAAATATTATATTTCATTCATTCATCCTTTGGTCTTGATTTTGGCAAGATATATCGATTGTGTATCCTACTGTTATAAGTTGAATACTCTAAAAAGCGAGCCATACAATTTGCACTTTGCCTTTATCGAATAATACATTGGAAAGTAAAAATAAACATCATTTAGATAATATTAACTAAAGAGAAATTATCTATGAACTAGGAACACCTCGCCAAACAAAAGCACCCAATCTTAACAATTAACCCTTGGAGATGTTGGACTTCCCAAGGTTAGTAAATGCTTGTCTTATATATGAGAATAAATTAATAATTAATAATATATCATTTAATTTAGCTTAATAGCCATATTTTTTGGTTCTTCGCACTGGATAGATTTCAGTTTAGTATAGTTTATTTCAGTTGATATTCATAAAGTTGGATATGCAGTGGTTTTGAGCCGGATATTATTTATTTACCGTTTTGGAGAGAGCTAGATATTTGTTTAGCTAACTTAGATATTCAGTGATTTCAAGTCGGTTATTATTTATTTAGAGTTTGGAGCCTGTAGATATTTGTCTAGCTTAATTTAAAAATTTGGTGGTCCTTTCGAGCTGGATATTGTTTCTTACAATATATCGTCCACAATTAGTGCAAACTATTTACATGCCTCACCAAAATATCTAACATTCAGTTTTTAAAAAAATTTTATAACTTTATTTTCCTTAAGTAGGTGATACAACAGTATTTTTAATTTATTATGAATCTTTAATATGAGTTGGTTTATTTGTATGACAATATTTATTTAGCTAGTGCATTCCCCACTTGATATGGATAGGATAATACTAGGATAGTAATATAATTTAAATATTTTTTACTTACTTATATTTTGAGTTCTATTTCTACTATTATCTTGTTATTTAACTAGTATTTTTAACCAATATATAAGAAGTTATACAATGCAAATAACTCAAATATTTTTCGCATCGTATATTTTCCATGTATTAACTCAGACAGTAATATGTTAATTATATTGGCAGTAATTGACATTTATTAATTAACCCTTGTCCAGTATTTAGTGGGAAAACCGACTGTCTTCACTTTTTTCCATTTAATATATAAACTACTGCTGCTGATTTGTATTCGCTAGTCCGATGAACCTACTTGTGTCAAGAAATTTATGTTTAATGAAGTAGTTTAGTTTATTTACAGTTAAAAATAAATGATACTATTTTGTGAAGAGCATTCCGAGTAATTTAATTTGCTCTTAGTGATTGTTTTTCGGTAAATAATGTATCAAATATTTGGGCTATCTAGTATTTTTATGCATGTGCATTAAAGTAACGTAATTCTCAGGTGTGACTAATGGCTACTTTTCATTGAAACAGGAATAATAATCCCCTCAAGTTAGAAGAGGAGCGAGAAACAAACTACACTTTACTCGTACATACTGATAAAGTCATCCACCGTAGCTATATTAGTAATATGCAAGGGGATATTCCCCGAAAACTGGTGCTACACTAACAGAAAAAGCACGAAACTAACAAGTTCAAAAGTTAACTAGATACTGTTTCTCATCCAAAATATGAATATTTTGAATATCATTATAAATAAACTGATTGATTTTTAATAACCCAACTGAAGTTTTGGTTAGGGTATTTAAATTACTTAACTTTTCATTTAGTATACAGTTTCTGTAATACCAAGTGTAATGCATCACACAAATACATGTATGCATTCAGTTAATAGTCTGAAGACCACAAAGTACAAAAGAAAATCAATCAGTTTAAAAAAAAATGTTAACTCAAATATGAAGAATATAATGCATCAAATGCTACTGATTCATTAAAGCCATTAAGTGATTAAGATGAATCATTTCTTTTACTGATTCAAATTCAGTGAATCATTTCACTTGGGTGAATTAAGATTATCTAGGATTAAGCTGCATCAACTTATATTTTAAAAATAATTATTTTATTTTTAATGAAGCTACATAAATAAACATTCTTATAATGGCCATTTTCATATAGTTCTTACTATAAAATGTAAGTAATTTGATTGCTAATATTGGTCATAATGGTACTCTCGAATTGTCTCTCCAGGTACGCATCTATCACAGGACATTATGTACATATAACCTGGCCTTCAGCTAGTGCCAAAAATAATGTAAAACAAATACAATACAAGTGTTCATTTTCTTTAATTTGAGATGTTCATGCATACAATGGTTAAAAAATTAACATCTTAAAAGTCAGTTAAGTTTTTATCTTCTATGTATTCTTTCACAAAACTACAATATTTATTATTATTTAAATGGAACAAAAATATTTTCAGTTAGGAATATTTTTTCTTGTCATTGAGATTGACTACTTTATTTGTTCATTGAAAATTTCAAAATATTACATGCTATCAAACAATATTTATCGAGCAATAATCATCAATATTCAATATTGTAATGTAATTTTGGGAATCTTCAGAACATAAAAAACAAAAAAAAATTATCAGATAAAAAATGCAAATCATCTGTATTATAACGACGAGAAATAAACATACACCAGGGATGACATAACCAAAACCCAAACTAAAAACATTCAAATATTGTAGTGGATTTATAAATATACAGTCTACTCTATCTGAATATGGCACGTGAAATTTTTGCATCCAAAGCTTCACTTTAATTGATCATTGTAGTTTTAACATGACTGGTTAATCAGCATACCTTAATATTGTTAAAATCTTAACATATTGGATCAAGTATGAGGTAGTTTTAATATGACTGGTTAATCAGCATACTTTAATATTGTTAGAATCTTAACATATTGGATCAAACTTTCTGTGACTTCATATTCCTTTATATATTTATTTCCTTACTCTGTTTTTCAGTACTGAATAGTGCAATTTTTAAACTTTGCTTCTGTTTTCAACCCATGTTATTATTTATTTACCAACAAAACCTTCACCAAAGGAACGCCATATTCATTATTTATATATTTATGACACAACAATTTAAATGCTAATCACATTATGTACAAAGCCACTTTCATAGCAGCTGCACCCTGCACTATTTTTTGGTGGTCGCCTTCGATGCAGTGGATTGCCACTTTCTGCTGCCATAACTGTAATAAGATAAATAACATGTTTCACTGTCAGTTCTGATATTTAATTCACATTACATTTCTTCGGGAATACTATTGAAAGTTTTAGTTATATAAGAGAAATTAAAGTACCGTTAATATAAAATTGTATGTACTTTGGGATGAAAAGTTTACACTCGTAACAAAATTAATATTAGAATGCTTTAATCCTTCAAGATATGTCCAATGATCCATATGGATACCTCCATTAAGATGTGTCCAATGAAGTTGAATATGATTTTGCATAATTATATCCAGATCATATTTAGTTGAAGCTTACCTTTGAAACTTTTAACCCGCATTCCACATTAGACTTTTTAGCAATAAGAAGAGTAACTGGTCCTTGCACCTTACACATTGGAACATATTTCTCACTAGCCAAACACATCTTGTACATTAACTCTGCGGCAATACTCAATTGTTCCTTTAAAGGTGGAAAATCTTCCAAGATAGAGTGAATGTAATCTAATCGTTCATTCCAATCCTTTAATAATGCAAGGCTTTCCGATAACTATAATAAAAGATATAATGTAATCTACAAATACATACTATTTAAATGAAATGATATGTTCATATTGCTTAAGCATGGTATTATTTGATTCCAGATTAAAGGTTTATTATGGCAGATATAAAAAACATGTCAAAAAAATAGTTTCAAAAACTTGGATTTGTATTGCATAATTCAAAGGATTTTCAATCCATGTCATAAATTTCCCTACTGCACACTTCATTAGTGTAAAACCAATTAGTATAAGACTCCGTTATGTGGAGCCACACGAAGCCAAGTACAGCTTGATGACTCTCCGATAACTGTATATGGGTTTCTCCGATAACTGTATATGATTGATTTATAGAGTATGATTTCTTCCCCTTTCTATTTCCTCTTGTGTAAACTAGATGTCCATTCCTTGCAACTAAGAAGAAACATTGCGCTTACAAAATTTAGCTTCTAGCTATTAAAAGTAAAAGTTCTATTCCCTGTATTTTTGTGTAAATTTTCATTCTTCGCACCTGACAATTTCCTCTGCTCACGCAATCATCACCTTTTTGCTATAACACCATCTAGAACTGAATTATACCAAAACTCTCTAATTTTACACTGTATTCAACTGCTCAACCGTTTGATAGTAATTGCACCAGAGTCTGACTTGTTTATGATGAGTGAATATAATATGTCGTCATTATCTTTTGTGGTTCTTGTGTATTTTGTATTGATGTTTAACAGAAAAGTTTAAAATTTGTTAAACCATTAATTGCTTTTCATTATAAATAAGTTGCCTGTGATGTATTAATAAATGCATCTGCGTAAATAAATAAATAACAATTTTTTGTTTGTTAATTACACATATTGATTTTTTTGAATTTATAAGTCATTTCCTTCTGTAACTTTTAATTTAATATGTAATAATGATAAATACAATAAATATGGATTAATTTAATTATAAGTGGCTACTATCAAAGGCCCGTGGTTCATGCAGGCAAAGCCACATGTAGTTGATTGTATTAATATAATATTACAAAAATATTAACGCTGATGAAATATTTACATCTTTAAAGTACATGATGGTACTTACCTTATTTCTATTTTCAGATTTAAACCCAATTGTCAAGTAAGCAGGTAGGCTGGATTCGATGTATGCCGGAGATAACTTAACTTATGTTATAAAAATATTGCCCAGTGTAGCTATGTAACTTGGAGAACCTTCAACTAATATCACTTGAACAGGTATATTGTGCTGAAATTCACAATAATTACTACTTTTTATGGCCTCTAAAGCATAATAAAAATATATCTTTCAAATATTAGTGCACAAAACAATTTTGAATGTTTCCCAGTATGTACTAACATTAGGACCATATTTCCATCAAGATATGTCCAAAATTGAGGTTTCGGACATATCTTAATATCGCTATAAATTTACATGTAGCATGAGCATGTACAGCATTATCAATATTTTTGCAATCAGTTACAATTCAGTTGCAATCTTTACTAAAATAGACAATTTTACCTTAATAATATTATAAAAATATTATGTTATTGAGGGAACTTGCAAAAATGATAAACCGTTCGAAAATACCTTTTCCAGTTTCAAAGCCATCTCAAAAGCTATCATTGGATATATGAGGTAATTTTAATCTGAACCCCAACTACCATTCTAGTGTAATTCTCAATCAAACTGGTCTACTAGTTTTTGCACGCTAATCTAAAAACGAGATAAAACTAAAAAAACTCTTCTACTTGATCAAAAAAAAATTTTTTACAAAATTCAATAAAATTGATCAATATTTAATATGAAAAGAAAAACATTCAATGTACTCCTACTTTCTTGAAATGAGTGGTTATTTCATTCAAGTTTTAAATGTATCAATACGTACCTTATTGTTAATATTATTATTGTTACTTTTTATTACGTACCTTCGACAATTTTCACTTAAATAGCAAGTTAGTACCTTTTAGATAATATATTGATTTTGCAAATATTTTGTGATTTATAAATGTTTAAAACCACAGGTTTTTATCTTTCAATATCAATAAACAAATGTATCCCGTAAAAACCTAAATAATAATTTTTTTCAGAGTCATGGTGTAGAATTAAAAGAAGAAACAAACAAGAATGAAAGAAGTAAATGCAGAAGTAATGCATAAAAGATATGAAGGAGGACAATTTATCATATAAGGAAACCACAGGCAAATACAAGTACAATATTAAACTATCAACATTGGAAAGACAAGAGAAAAAAGTAAACAACTTACATTTGGCTATAAGTTTTGAACAATTATATTGCAAAGGTATGTATTAAAAAGCGTTAGGAATTTACTTTACTTCAAGTCAGAGAACTGAGGTATGAATATGCCAAAGCTATAAATTGTAGATATCCAACAAGTTGAGGTAAAAACAAGAAAGGGAAAATTTACTTGATGTAAAAAAGGCGATTTGTAAATTTGTGTAAAAATCAATATAAAGGAACAATTTTAGAAACAGCATCCATATGATTTTTCATATAGTAGCCTCTTCTATAGTAGAGAGGTGACAGTAGGTTCAAGTCAGGGCCAATCCTCAGCTACTGAAGGTGAAGGTCAAATTACAGGAAGATTTACAGTCTACAAATCGTCGAAAATAAAATTGTTATCAAAAAATGAATCTAGATAACAGAAATCTTTGTTGGAAAAGATTCAATACCATGCTGTACGCTCTGTTTTTGTGGATATTTTAGAAATAACACTTAGCTGTTACCAAGCATATTATAATTTGCTCTAATTGGAATTCTAAGAGTAAAAAAATTATTTAACTACAACTGTTTACCCATGAGTTGAAACTTTTCGCCCAAACAACTTTCAGTACAAAAGTAAGGTTGAACATTCGTCTGTTTGTTATATCAAGTGTAATAATAAAGTGTAACTTTGAAAAATGGAAAATACCAAATAAAAAACTGAATATAATTATAGAAAATATCCCCACGTTGAAAAAAGCTATCGCAGAATAACAAACTGGAAATCATTATTGTGTGATGCATACTTTAAACTTGGTAATTACTTATTGCAAAAAGGCAAACCCAGAATTTTAACAGTTAATGTCTAAAAATCACTATTTTACATATTTTGGAGGCATAATGTAATGGTTAGCATTAACACCGGATGAGTATAAGGGTTGTTGAGATAAAACAGAATTTTCAGACATGCTTGCATTAAATATTTTTGATCTTGAACAAATTGTTTTAAAGCAAGATAGCTCTATCAGCAAAATTGTCAACTACACCTTCTTCTTAAGACCATTTAAGCAATTAAGTACAATTCGGTCTGGCATAAATTATCAAATATTATCATTGGTAATTACTTTGATAAGAAAGGATCACCTGGAATTAATGAAGAATACACCAAACCTTCTTTGTAGTTAATAACGGCAAGATGTTTTCGCTTGTGGGGTGATAAAATCAGTGTAGATTTATACTCGCAAACAAAAACATATATTTTTTTCTTTAATAATCGTATTTTTAGCCTGAAAGTAAATAGAATGATTACCTAGTAAATATTCAGTAAATATAGAACAGTACTGAATGCAAAATTGTATAGTCATATTTTTCTAAACCTGCACATGGTACAAACCCAGCTTCAAAAAAAAACGTCAATGGTTAGAATTGCTTTTGGGTTTAAGTATCTTCTGGTGAACTTCTTTAGTTCTAAAACATGTTCTGAAAAGTGTGCTGAGCCTGTCTTTATTGGAAACCAACTCTTCCATCTAGAGACTTCAATCCATTTCTCTTTTATAAAAAGGTTTTTAGGGAATCTAAAATAAAGTAAATAACAATGTGTATTTGACAATAACAATGCGTATTTTGTATTTGTATGAATGAGACCGCCCATCCAATACAATCTCATAATTGATACAAGGCTCAAATCAAAAACCTTAAAATTTTAAAACTTTCCCGAATTGTCATGAGTACATGTACTCCCTTATTTTTTGTTTAAAAATAATTATTTTCAGTATATATATTATTCAAACAATGTATACTTCAAAATATTATCATTACTATGTTTATTTACTTTTTACTCTATCTTATAAAATGTATAAAATAGAGTAATTATATATATTAGAATATAAAATAGAATTAGTATTCAAAGTCAAGTGAATTAGTGTTTTAAAATGTAAATGCTTTACCTTACGTTTGAAGACTGTGATCTTACAGTCTTCAAACACGTATACATTATCAATGCTTATGCAATAATAACATTAAGTACCCAGCGCTAGTGACGCATACCAAGCACAAAACAATATTATGCTCTATAATACTGGCACAAAACAAAAAACATACTAGTACAAAGCTATCATTAATAATGTTTTTAATTCAAATGATAGGAATTATGTTTAAAATAGCTTAGCGATGATAGAAAATTCCACAATTGGTGACATTCTTCTGCTGACTTTTATTTTTCTACATAATTACGGCACAAGAGGTCATTTATGAGCAAGGAATGATGGAGTTCTACTACTTACTGCATTCGATCTATAACTAAGGTATACCTCACAATGCAGAGAAAAATATATGATATATGCACCATAATAGTGGCGCACATGCTAGTTATTTTATATACTTTGCAATATAATCAGTAGAACTTTAACCAACAGGTGAATACAGATATTATTAAGTTAAAACAGGATATACCATCTTCTCCAGATAAAATTTTTTGCATATGGGAAATCATACAAGATTATGTGGGAAAAAATACCCAACATTATTTTCTGTTGTTGCTTTGATAAGAAAGATTCAACCCGCATTGCTGAAGGAGCCATAAATTACATGTGTGCTGGCCATGATCTCCAAATCTCTATTGAATGCAATATACAAGCATTTAGGTATCTTAGAAGCTAATAGCCTGTAGCCATATCCACCTTATTAAACCTGCGAATAAGAAAAAATTGTTCTCGTTGAAGATATATATGCTGATAAGATATTTCAGCAGGTTATTAAGAAATTAGATTACTCAATGTCAAGTATAATAGGAGAAATGTTTTATTTTCCCTAAGTTTCTTCAAATCGGAAGATTGATTCAATTATGAGATTTCAATTTATGGGACATTTTGATACAAAATTTCCTGAACTTGGGACAAATAAAACACCTTCTTCACCAGTCATTATCATGTCAAACAATATATTGATGAATCTTATTTGGCTATGAAAAAAGATTTAATTCCATTTTGAGAGTAAAGGGAAGAACTCATATTGACACATTACGAATTTGCAATTAATTATTTACATTTCCTACAACATTCCTGCCCAGAAAGCGCATGTTTTCAATAGCTATATCAATATATAACGATGAAGACACAGATTGGAAACAAGTCAATTGGATAAGATAATTTTTTAAACAGTTATTACAATAAGAATTAGTTTCCTTTCCACCTTAGCCATTTGTGTAACATACAATCAACCCATACAATAACAGCTTTTGAGAAGTCGCAAATGTTGCATTATACAATTATTATTATTATTAACTCTACATTCTCTGTTAGTATTTTGTTACAATAATATATTTTTATTAGTTTACATTTAACATGGAAAATATTATTGTTTTCATTATTATTATTTAGACTGTTCTGACAGGCAATTTAATTTTATTTATGGATATCATACACTTTTGTGGATATCTTAAATTTACATGATAATGACTGTTACATTGAATTGACGCTTACATAATTTGGTAAATATATTTATAATTTAGTACAAACAGAATTACCGTTAAATACATTGCATCTGATCTTTATCTCAACTTCATCTGGCTTTTCTCTGAAACAAACTTCAGTGTTTAATCTATTATTTACTTTGTATTTGATATACCTAGTCTGATAATTGGAATTTCTTTTTTTTAATAAATACAGCCACACAATATAAATTCAATCTTTGATCCATAAATAATGTGTAGTGCGTATTTAAGATGTGCTGTTTTTAAATTTAAATTTTAGATCTCAAGCAGAGATTCTGACATTGAACTCCAGCTTTGAAATTCTCATTCCTGATATTTCTGTAGTATTGCCTGCCTAAACCGTGGCACTTGAGGATTTGATGTTTTTAAACATGAATTATGTATCTCATGCAGTGACTTTGCCACCAAATATTATGTTGCATCTCCTCAGACAGAACGCAGTATTTCAAGATCTGTTGTTTTTAATTAGTATTTTGGGTATCAAGCAGTGACTCTGCCACCGAACTCTGCTTTCCAACTTCTCAGTCTTGACACTTTGAGGATACTGCCTACTTAAACTATAAGACTTACGGGACTAGCTATTATTAATTAGTGTCATAGGTCTCAAGCAAAAACTCTGGTGTGTAACTCATGGTTGTCACTCCTTAGTCTTGCTGCTGCAGAGGCACTACTTGCCTAAACCAAGAGACTTAAGGATCTAGTGTTTTTTAATGTATGTTTTGAGTCTCAAGCAAGTTCTCTGCTAATAAACTCTGGATTCCAACTACTCAAACTTGATGCTGTGGGAATACTGTTTGCTTAAATTGTGAAATCTCTGGCTGCTATTTTTCAATTAGTATTTTAGATCTCAAGCAAAGACTCTGTTATTCATCAGCCTGATGCTGCAGTGGTATAATCAGTTTTGTTTCTGTTAACTTATGTCTCCAGCATTATTCAACCAATTTGGAAGATTCTTTTTTATTTCAATGGCCTCAGTGTAATATCATCAAAAATTAGTTGGAATTTGACCATGGAAATTGAAGGTACTAAATAATAATTCTTCAACAATTTACAATATAGGTGCCATGATCAAGTTTGAATAATTAAGGTCTAGTGATGATCTAGGAATAAATTCTGTAAAGTTTTAATAGAATTCAGAACGGTATAAATCAGCCCTTTTGCAAAATCAGGCCATATTGATGAAGCCAGGAGGTGGTGACAGGAACTTTTCACTGATATGGAATAAGCTCATCAAGTGTAGAGTTGTATCACTTGTGTTAATGTAAACAAGAAAATAGGAAAGTGAACAGTTGTTACCAAACATTAGTATGTAAGTTATTAGGCAAGTAAGCATATACAAGGATATACGAAGTATATATATATATATATATATATATATATATATATATATATATAGATATTTATATATATATATATATGTCTTTGTTGAAGGTTATAATACATACAGGCTTGAAGCACTGACTGAATGGTAAAGCCAAAAGAGAGAATGTGATTTATATGTCAATACATATGCATGTATGTAGATATATATGTATATATTTAGGTTCATTAAATTTTGCAAACGTCTATTTCGATTCCATAAACGAGATATTATTGATATCGAATTAATCATAGAAACTAAAAATAGAAGAGTAGAATATTTTTGCAAAAAAATTTAACCTACTTCAAATGACCACCGAGTAAGAAGTGCATTGAGAAGTGTAAAATAAGAAAGATCCGTGTACTCAGTTGGAAATTTTGCAGTATAATATTATATAGATATATGTAAAGCTGCTGCTAAGTAAAATTTAGCATTCATCTATGTGTGTAGGTGTGAATTTGTCTGTGAATGCCAGAGGAAAAAAGCGTCAACTTGCTACCATTTGTAAAGATCTTTAGCCAAAAAAGATGCAAAAAGATGAAGGGATTAAAACCTGCCTTTAAGCATCCGCATAACTTCACATTTCATCTCCGGCCCAATTATTTTGCAAATGCATGCCTAAGAGGAAATTATATATATATATATGTATATATGTATACATACTATACATTTCCTTAATTACTGTACATCGAATAGCCTCGGCACAATTTCATTAATACAATGTGAATATTTTTACACCATATTGTATTGATCAGCAAAACATGGCACACATGTACTTAAAGCGTCTGCTCACATTAGTAACTTTAACATTACATGGACTAGTAACTTAAAAGTAAAAATGGTTCATGCTAGAGTCATTTATCGTCGTCATTGGCATTCGCATTAGCAAAGTCGTTTGTATTTGACACATAAAATATCTTATCTATCTTAAAAATTAATTTATAACTTCTGTCAATGCCTGCAGATCAATATTTTAGGTCACTATCGTAATTCATTATCGTAATGTAAAAATTGAACTATTTACAGTTCATTTGATAGGTAGAATTATAGTTGCAGGTATAATTTTATTATTTGAAATATTATTCTAAACCTACTTCGATAAATCCAATATGTATTATGGAATTGATAATGTATAGTCAAAAGTAAATAAAATTTTTTTTCATAAGAACTGGATATATGTACCCAGTCTAACTAACAGTGTATAGTTCTAACAATTTTACAGTTTCCAGAAGAATTCATATATATTTTTATCAGGTTTACATTCAAAGTCTAAAAATTTAGACATATGAATAATAACAATAAAGCAAGAAAAAAACATACAAAAACAAAATAAATAAAAAACAGAAGTAACTTCGAAATTTATTACAGTATGCTTATTCTTTTTATTTTTATTTTTGAATGACATAAGGTGTGAAGAGAATATTGTAATCGTAAAACACAATTTTTTGATGGAAATTGATTACATTATATTAGCAGAGTTTAACAATACCGAATTATAATTGATTGTTGATATATATTTATATCCATCCAAGTGGTCTAATGCTCATATCAATGCAGTTATATGATATTTGGTATTTGACAATTTTATGTAAATATCTCTAATTTTGTTTCATTTATTTTTCCCTAATCATAAAATTTAGGCTAGTTTAAGTAGAAAAAATTTAAATTCGGTTTTCTTGGGAATGAGTCCAACAATTTTGTTCAAAATGCCACAGTCTATTAGTAAAAGTCAAATAATAGGAGATAACGCATTTATCGAGGATGACTGGTACAACGATGGTGGGGTACAGCGGGGACAGGCCACATTTCAATAATTAGTGCTTTATGGGTCAAATAATGTATACACAGTATGTATATATGTATATGTGCATATATATATATATATATATATATATATATATATATATATATAAATATATATATCTATACATATACATATATATATATATATATATATATATATATATATATATATATATATATATTATACTTTTTCACATATTGTAAAGGCTTGTATTTCATAACCAAGTATGAACAGTGAAAATGTACTGTTTTCTGTTTCAGTTTTTAACAATGAAATGAAAATTACCATGTACTGAAAAAATCTATTAAAAAAGTAGTGTTAGCATTAAGTGAGAGCATATCAGGGGAAAGAAAGGTGGGTATAAAAGAAAAACTATGGAACTTTATATTTTGTATTACAATAATTTATTTTAGCCTCCTATAAACCATTTATAAACTTTATTTTTATATTATCCAATTAGTTACATTTTATTTATATTAACTTATTTTATGAGTTGTATATAACTAACTTATACACTACTTTTTCGACTTACAACTTAATTACAACATCCATTTTTTTATATTATTGTGACATGCTTATTGTACTTATAAAGACACATAATTTTAGGCTACCGATTATCCCAAATTTGGACAAAGGCCATGCCCATATATTTTCATTCTATTTTTTTGGTGGTATTCTGATCCAAAGTATCCTGAGTCCTTGGAATTGTTGTAGCTCAGTATCACGGGCACCACACCATAATCTCCCTCATTCGAAAAGAATCCTCATTAGATTCTCCCTCATTAGATAGGCAGCCCATTCCAGGTTAAGCTTTCTAGCATGTCTAAAAATGTCTATGACTTTGATTGCGGTTCTTGTTACTTTACTCGATACTTTATCAATCAGTCGTAATTTGAATACATAACATTCTATTTTCAGCACGTCATTTTGTCTTTTTCATATTATCTTGATCTATGTCCAAGTACTTAGAAATATGTAATAGAATACATTTAATTTCTGTTTATTAACCCATCCTACAAAATGTATTTAATTTAACAGTTTATGTTACACTGAAGTTCCAAAAATTATTTACTATATTCTAACTAGCTACAGTAAGTTTGCAAATTGCAACAACGCAATTACATACGTCATAATTAAACCACCAAAATAAAATAACATCGAGGCTCGCAAAACGAAAGAGTTGATCCCTGTAAACTTATCTAATTTAGATGCGTTGAGCAAATCATACAAATCCATCAATGTTTGTCGTTCTACTGAAAAATGATTAGAGTTTTAAACAATATTATAATATTAATTATTTCTCATTGGACATATTGCCATTGAGTGCCATTATATTTCTTTAAAAAAAAATTATTTTCTTAAAACGTCAAAATAATTTTCCTTTCAAATTATTACCCATTATTTCATGATCTACACGTGTCTGTGACTCTATAATATTTTAATATGAACACCTTTAATAAAGAATTGGTCTTCAATGTATATTTTCAGATATTTGCAAAATAAATTGACGTTATGTTTAAGAACAGTTCATCAATCAAGTTATTAAAATCATTTTCAGCTATTGCTATAACAATGTAATTACTGACGCTGGATATTCTTTATAAAAATGTCTTGCTTTTATACAGCATGTCCAGTTTTTCATTTTTATTTTAACGAATAGTTTTCACAATAACTAAGTTCAAAAAGTATTGCTTATTCCTTCAACGCCCATGATACATAACATCGTTACTGCAAATAGCCCATACGTCCATACATATTAAGTACAAATTTTTCTTGTTAAAACTATTCAGTCTTGACTCAGCTCTATAAGTAAATACATACCCACTTGACACATAAGTGCATCATGGGTCATGGATTCTTTTATTCGGTCAGGATGTGAAAATATACTCGTTTTTCTACTAGTAGAATACTTTGTAGGTATTGACCACCAATGATAACCATGTATGGTCATGTTTAAGATACGATCACAAAATTTAACATATCGTTCTTCGTAATATTTAGCATTATTATATATTATGAAGAACATTATGAAATTAATAATTACAGTTTTCAAAATATAAATTTTGATACCATTGCTTTGTGGACTTCATAGTTTTTTCCGCACTATCTGCTTCTTACTAAGGGCGCAAGGTTCACTTTAATTAAATGAAGCCTAAATTATAACGATGGAGAAATTTAAGATAAATAAACCAAATCAAAATTTAATTACAAATAAATTAAATTAATTATTAAATAAAAAAAATAAACCGGGAATTAATTTCCAAACAAATGTATTCTTTTGATTGGATAAACAAATATCAAAGTTATAATAAAAGTGAGAATATATTTACCACCTGCAAAGAATCAGAATAAAATGATTCCAATTCACTTATATCCTGCCACGAAAGACAATATTTTAGAAATATTTATTTCACAAGAAGTGAGGCAAATCCTTAAATAACATGAAATAAAGAAAGATGAAATTAAATATGAATTAAAATTTTTTTGCCCACAATTTAATATAAAAGATTTTATAGCAAAAGGAGTAAACGAAATATTTGTTATATTTAGCTTAAAAATTTAGCTAAATATAACAAATATTTCGTTTACTTACAATTTAATCGAGTACTGTCCATCTTTGTTATTCGATTATCGTCCTTCAATAATTTTATTTTAGACAGCATATACTTAGCTCCCTGGACCTTGACAATTATATTCTCACAAGTTGTACATAACACCATAAGGAAGATTCCTAAGGAAAGAAAGAAGAATAGTTTAATTCCTTCAATATTCGACTGAAAGCAATTATTCTCTATCAATTATTATATAAGATTAAAATATATATTTACATACGCAACTATTACCAAACTAATTTAAGATTATAAAAATCTTGTTATTTGTCTAGTAGTTGTATATAGAATTTTATTTCTAGTACTGAACAGAAAAGTGCAGACTGACTGACTTAGCATTACACTAATAATCTAAAAAGGTAAAAACAAATGTTTTCATCTCATAAAATGACTGTATATTTTGGCAGTATTAGTTAAGTAAATACTAGATTAGCATTTAAAAAAAATGGGTTATTCATAATAAAAGATTCGACAACACAGTTTTCGTGAGATGGAGTGCAAAAAATCTGTCCATGTGAATGTCCCAGAGTTGACAACTCTATTGTGTGTATTCATCATTTCTATAATATATACTTGTTAACTCTATTGTATACACTTGTTAGCTCTGTTGTGTACACTTGTTAATTTTTCTATATTGTGCGCACTTGTTAACTCTGTTGTATTCACTTGTTAAATCTGTTGTGTATACATGCTAACTGTATTGTGCATTGTCAAGTTTATGGGTGTGCCCTTCTTAATTCCATTGTGTACAGTTGTCACCTCCATTGTATACATTCGCTCACTCTACTGTGTACACTTATTAACTCTATTGTGCTCACTTGTATGTGCTCACTATTATTTACGTTTGTGTGAGTATCCGAAATAGACGGTCAAAACATTGATATTTTGTCAATACCTCTTAAACATAAAAATATTTGGCTTATTATAGCTTAACAAAATTTATATAATTAAAATTTCATTATGATGGAATTCAAGTTGTATCTGTGAACACAGTGTTCAAGAAAAACCTAATCCACACCTTCAAAAAATGGATTAAAAAAAATGAACATCACAACAGAGTTCATTGATTTATTTGACATCCTAAACTCTAACTGACCACACATCCTCTACCGGAAATACTTACCATACTTCAGAAATGATTGATTCCATTATATACTTTTTTACAAGTATACAAAGTATACTTACTTGAAAAATACCATTTTAAAATGGATATGTTTATAATAAATAGACTAAAATATTAAATAAACTTTCTTACTTCGAGTCGTAAGTAGTGTAATATGCGGTCAATTGTGTCTTTAATTCCTACAAAAGTTATCATGAAACACAGTAAAACGTAAGAAGAAAAAAAAACAATATTTGTTTAAATAAAAGTATTAAAAATAATAAAAAATATTAAAAATATTTTTTTTAATACTAATCTGAACACCAAAACCATTATTTAGAGTTGCATAAGTTAGTCATTTTAATGTAGAAACATGATATTTTCCTATAATCGGTGTTTAAGTATGAAAGGTTTTCAGTTATTCGGTATTTGATATTAATGACAAGATTCCTTTCAATCCCATATCTTCTAAGTGTGTTCTGGTATGTTTCATAGATTTGTAGAAAAGACTCATCAAATGTTTAGAAATAATTTTATGCCTAGCCGATACTCCTTCCAGTATTAGAATAAAATAAACCTTATCCAGATCAATTAATACTACGATGATGAATAGGTATAAAGTGTAAAAAAAGATTCTAAAGTTATAAATAAATATTCTAAATATATGCAAAACAGTGCCAATATATTAGACATGCCA
Organism: Druceiella hillmani; assembly: GCA_039881145.1. Lineage (NCBI taxonomy): Eukaryota > Metazoa > Arthropoda > Insecta > Lepidoptera > Hepialidae > Druceiella > Druceiella hillmani. The sequence goes on along the minus strand of JAYKKI010000015.1, from coordinate 21,563,652 downwards.
ATACTGCAAAATAGTTAAGCAACTTGGTTTTTGAAATAACCGACTTAATTTCTTCTTTATCCAAAATCTTGTCCATATCATTGATATAGAGTGATTATTCCAGGGCTATAAAATATTGATTATTTGGACGAATACAGAAAATATAACAAGTAAATAAAAGTGCATTTGTATATAAATTATTCTACTTAAATGTTTTATTAATGCATTATATAACGATCACTCAACACTCCTAACACAGGCGACTACTTTATATCAAGATCTACTAACTAAAATGTCTATGTGTAGTAATTCTCATTATTATAAGTGCCCATTTTAGTAATTAGTTACCTACCTGTGCGTCTAAAGTCTCAGTTAATTTCTCCACTTTATGATATACAAAATATAACACAACTTGATTTGATATGAAGAGTAGTACTTATAATTTTACTTTGCAAATCAAGGATGAATACAGTTGTCATTGAGACTATCAGTCAGAGGCACACAGATATTCCAATTTCTTGCTTTATTCTTTTTATTAAAATGTTAGTAATCTGTAGTCAGGGATATTTTTTGACAAATGTTTCTGAATGCCGTTTCTCATTAGAAATCAATCCTAAAGCATAGCCCCTTCATCCTCACATCCACACCAACTAGATTCAACTCAAAGGGAACTCACAAACTATTACCAAATCGAATATCTTATTTGAAATACGTTAGATTATAGGCACCTGAAAATGAGTACTCTCTGACTACTGGACTATAGAACCAATTCATGGTTATCTTAAATATTATAGATGTAGTGATTGATTACTTATAATATTCAAGCGAATGGTAAATACTTTGATTTTAATTTGTCAAAATAAAGAATGATGTGATATATTTCTCATTCTGATTAGTTTGTCACCTTAACCAATAATTAAGATACACTTATAAAATAACGATAGTAATTTATCTTGGATACTTTGCTCAGAAAATAAAATCAGTGCTAACAATGGAGTCATTTTCGTGCAAAGTTTTGGGCTCCATATGTATTGCGATGCCAGTCATTTAACAAAGATGTAAATATAGTTTTCGTTACACTTAAACGTGAGTAGTTACGATATCAAATATCGTTTTACTACTGACCAATTTTTATGCAAGTTTCCTCGATTGTCACAAAGAGGAGCATAAGAAACTATACCTACAGGGACAGTAAGAAATAAATTCTTTTCCAGTTATTTCATGGACCCTTTTAGAAACACTTAACTTTTATATTGATAGATGAAATTTAAATTAATAAATGGAAAATTGTTTAAATTTTATTTATAAAAATATTCATTGCGGGCAATGGAGGGTCAAGAAAAGATTTCGCTGCCAGCACTCTAAACTTTGCCTACCTCTTTCCAAAAGCAATAACTGCTAAGGCCAATAAATAAAAATGATATAAAAATTCTAGTGGAATGCAAAACAAAAAACTCAATTTTTTTAATTTCATGTATAGTTTGGCTATCAATAGAAAAAGTAAGTTTTAAAAAGTTCAAAAGTACTCTTTTCAAAATGCTTTATGAAATACAAGAAGTATTATATATTATATATATTAGTATACATGAAATACAAGATCTACTTCTATGACTTCAACAAGATCTCGGTTGCTGAAGGTTCCATCCCCCCTATTTCTGATGGTGCTAAAGTCAAAATGATGGAAAAAACAGCGTTACTAGAAATTTATCTAAAATTTTTTCTAGTTTTTACAAAATCCAAGATACTTTTACATATGTACTAGGCAAAATGTAGGATGTTGATTATTTGGTATATCGAGATTTTTTCTTTAGATTCCTCTTGGCAGTATTAAAAGAAAATATTTTGAAACATTTTTTTTTAATTAGATCCATATTTTTGAAAAATAATACATTTCTATCTTTGAAAATATATTCTATTTTCCACACTTACTAGATGACAAGTACATTTAAAAGTTTTATTATCATAAGCCTATCCACCAAGTCAAAATACTTAAGAAAATGCCAAATTTCCAGTATAATCGATTTTTTCTGTTAAATCATTTTCGTATCGCTCGATATTAAAAGCCAAATAAAATATTGGTGTGTCACATTGAATATAGCTTTGATGTTACTGCGCTGCACTCAGTATACTTGTATTACGCGATCCTTAACAATTGCGGTACCGCTAAAATAGTATTTCAAGAGAAGGAGAAAAGATACCATCCCTTGATTGAGCCATATAGTAGAAAGGTGATAATCTCACTTTTTGCCACATTTGGGAAATGAAAAAAAAACTGTTTATAATGTGAGAACTTACTTCAGTGCATATTGATATATATTAATAAAAACAGTGGTGATGAAAAATCAGTTTTAAATCAACTTTCTTTCTGTTATATACTATTCACTAAATACAGACTAATTATTAGAATTTAATATATATAAATAGCAGACCTTGATAATTTAATATTTTTGATCAAAACATTGGTAAAAATGACTATTTTTGACACCAAGTCATGAAAATTCTACCACTTTTGCTTTCAAATAATAAACTAGGGAATCAGACTTGTACACAAGGAAAAACAATAAGAAAATGATTTTTATTAGTAATAAGTATTTTTGGGGGAGTTGGATTGTACCACACAAAAATTATAAGTAAATCTTCAAATAGCACTGTCAGTATTAAGATAACAAACCGTTATAAAAGAATATAAAAATACCTATTACTTTTTATATATCTCAGCCTACTCCAAAATTGAAGTAACAGTCAAAATGAAATTTACAGCTGAACAGAAAGCTCGCATTGGATGACCAGTATGTCCTACCAGTACATATCCACGGAGCGAAAAAATTAGTGTTTACGAAAGAAATCCTCACCAAGCTCAGATTGGCTTAAAGAGCAATTGAAAGGAAAAAAAGTAGGGGTAAATGCTGTGAGACAGAAAGAGGAATGAATGACTGAGAGAAAAGTAAGGCCGTGGACGTCATTAAATGTGTTGCATAAGCTTAAGTAAGTTTAATTTAAGTAAGCAATAGGTCAAATATACATTGATGCAATGACATAAAAAAAACAGCTGGGGTAAAATGATTGGAAAAAGCTCTAAATTGAAAGAGTGTTATAGAATGAAGGGGACCTTAACCGCTGCCGTAGAACATGGCTAATGAAGAAGAAGAAAAGTGAAAATAAATTTAATTAATTATTAAAATAAAGATTAATCTTGAATCACAAAGTTGTCAGTGCAAAGTCTTTAAGAGCCTGTATACATTTTTGACAAAAAAATTCGAGATAGGCTCGCAGGCAGTTGTGTCATGGCCTCTCTGAATAAAAATATACACACTGTATTTTTATACTATTGGTGTAATTATAGTAGGATTGACCATTGTTAGCAATAATCAAAAAAATACACAACATTTATTATGTATATTCCTATAAATGTAGTTTTAATAAGAATATATATAATTTTAATCAAAGTTTATAATATTAATAATTTCTATGTTATGTACATAATTTTTTTGGTTCCAATATTTTGATTAACTATATCTCTTAAATGAAATGAAATAATAAAAGCTCATTTTATTTTTAAATAATGTTGAGCTATGTGGGCGCTTTTGCAATAATATCGATATTTTCTTACATCTGTAATAAAAATCTTGATGATGCGGATAAAAGCTATACATTTACAGACAGATTACTATAAATTTAAATTTTATTTGCCAAGAGAGGCAGCAAAGCGTCATGCGCAAAACTTAATGCGTTATTATTCAGCGAATATTTTAACACATTTAAAACCATCAACCTCATCGTTTACTCTATTTAAAAAAAAATATTCCAAAAATATGCAAAAATTTAGCATTCCCCCTTATTTACGAAACTACTAAATACATTTCTGTTGTGAAAAATTTATATTTGCAAATAGTTTAATAGGAATACTGTATACCTTTAAAGGTTTATGACAACCTAAACATGTATAGAGCCCTCAACATGCGAGTTCTACTTGTGCTTGACAAATTTTTATGCATTTTATGTAAACGCATGCATATGGGATTTTGATGCATTTTATTACATCTTTTAAAATGAATAACATTTCGTACTTGCTCTTAGTATTAAATAATTGTATTTAAATCATTATGAAATCCAATAAATATGGTTTTGGACATGATACTTATAAAATGTTGTCTAGAAGAATAATTGAAATAAGCAGAAAAATAAAGCAAATGAGTTTAAATTTTAAAAAAATAGATCAAGAACGATTTTGTAAAAGAAATCTACGCGTCTCGATTAAATATTATATTTAGAACCAGCTGATGAATACAAAAGAAACAAGCAGATGGCGCATTAATTAAATTATTTACGAGTACATTTGTAAAAATAATCATCCATTAGATAAATGAAAATTAAATCATTTAAAAATAATGATTTTCATGTCAAAGATCACAGCAAGTCACACAAGATGATAAAGCGTTTTGTTAAAAGTGGTATAAATTCGATTTTATTCTTTTTATGCCTTTTTACCATTAATGTCATGAATATTATTTAATGTTAACATAGAAAATAGATCCGTCGTTTTATGTTTTTTGTTCGTAAGTAAATGTGTCTAGTGCACGTATAACTTTTAAAGTAAAAATTATCCATTCAAGAATAATTTTTGTTGCACCTAAGCGAAAACAGTTCTGTTTTGCACAAAACCACTTATTTCTGCAAATTAATTTGTGTTTGATGTATGAAATATCTCATCTACCTTGAAAATCGATTTAGGACTTTTGTCAATACCCACTATGATTATTGTTCATATTGTAATTCATTATCATAATACAGAAATTGGTCTATTTATAGTCCATTAGACAGGAAGATTAATTATATCTTTAATGTAATAGTCGGCGTTTAGATAGGACCATTAAGTGTTATGGACTTTATTATGTTTAGTCGGAAATAAACTGAATGCCTTATTTGTGTGAATTGAGTTTAGATTGTCGTTACGCATACGTCGGTATATAGTTAAGCGAGCATTTCTAAAAGTAAATATTTAAAATGGTACTACAAGACCACATCCATATTCCAAATATTGAAGAAAGTTTGCAGTCGCTTGTTGCATTTCAATCTATTTTAGGAATGTGTAGATTGGGTACTAGAACTAACAGATCTTCACTTGCAACTTGGATACGTAAATTTTACGGTTTGACTACGGCAATATATACAGTCATCACAATTTATTTTTACAACGGACAGTTGAGCGGTTTTGAAGAAAACTCTACTTATATCTTTCTTAATCGCTTATACGTTATAACGTTTAAATTGCATTTCTGTTATGTTTTGTTGATCGACACATTCTGGTGTAAAAATATCCACTTCGAATTAATGAAATCTTTCAACCAGATTGACCAGTTTTTCAATCTGGTCTACAGAAATGACTTATATTATAGATCCAAATTTGTAACCATATGCTTTACGTTAATTGTTGTCATAATACGACTAAAAAATATATACATTGATTCTTTTCTATTTAATATCTCTTTAATGATAACATTTTTTCCTGTTTACTTCTCATTTTCAATGATTATTTCAGAAATGTTATATTTTTCTTCGATATTGTATAATATTTACAAAAGACTCCAAATTATAAACAAGTATTTAACGGCAATTTTAATTAAATGTCGACAGCAACCAGGCTATTATCACATAAAATACTTAGGGAAAGGATTAAAAAATCAAATTTCAGATGAACCCGGCATGGAAAGTACTTTGTATCTGAAAGATTTCTACTTGAAAATGGCACGTTTATGCACGCTCGTAAATCATTTATTCAAATATCAGGTAAGCCAAATTCCAAATAATACTCTAGCAGATTTTACCAAGTATATAATCAAAAAAGTGTAGTTTAAAAGAGTAGTCAAAATTATTTAAATATAAATTTATTTCTCACTGTTTTTTGTTTGAAGTGAAATACTATTAATTTTTGATTTTATTAATTACACCAAAATTGGAAATTTATTGGTTTGTCTCTTTGATGAATTCTTTTGGAAATACATTACGATGTTGTAAATAAATATATTATCATTTGACTAAATAGCAATTTTTGTACAATTTACAGACACTGCTGGCATTCTTATGCTGTTTTTTAGCTGTTATCTCAACAATAAGCGGTGCGATGTTCGTAATTCAGAAAAACGTAAGCATATTAAACAATTTATTTTGAAAAGTCATATTTTTTATTACGAATTCAAAATGAATTTGGACATTTATAAATAGTTTAACAATTAAAGAAAAAAGTTTAAAAAGCCTTTTTAAATTGTTTTGATTTTGCAAGTTCATACTATTACTAAACAATTTCTCCACAATATTTTCAACGACAAGTTAAACATATTTCTGTGAATAGTTTTCCAATTCAATTTTTGAGCAACCGCATTTAAAAAATAAATGAAGCGCACATTTTATTTCATATATCGATTAAATGATTCATCTTGAACGTGTCAATAAATATATGTCTTGAAACGCACATGTGCATCGCAAGACATATTTTTTTACTCAATGGTAAACAAAATGAAGGAACAAGTTTTATTTCATATTGTTAATGGCAGATATTTCTTTTTCATCCTAATCTTCCACATATTGAAGATACAAGCATATACCTTATTTACATACTAATCTTCGACATATTGAAGACACAATCACATACCTTATTTACATACTAATGTTATACATATTGAAGACATATGCACATACCTTATTTACATAATAATGTTCCACATATTGAAGATACATGTACATACCTTATTTACATAATAATGTTCCACATATTGAAGACACATACACATACCTTATTTACATACTAATGTTCCACATATTGAAGACACATGCACTTACCTTATTTATATACCAATGTTCCACACATTGAAGACACATACACATACCTCATTTACATACCAATGTTCCACATATTGAAGACACATGGACATACTTATTTTCATACTAATGTTCCACATTTTGAAGAGATATGCGCATGCTTTATTTACACTAGTACTTTATAAATGTTCAACCTAGTACTGCATCATAGAATTTCATTTTGTTCATCGTAATACTGCTTTTTACACGGCATGAGGACAAATGTGGATAATAAATACTTTTCCAAAAATTATTCAGCAACTGTAACTTTTTCAGATATTCAATTTAAGCATTGTTAACTACATCCCACAATTAATTTGAAGTTGATCTCAAAATATTTTCTTTTCCATTTATACCCTCGTAAGGTAAACATTTTTTTTATTTCCCTCAATGTGAAAAGCGTGTTAACTCACATGTTCCACAAGTGCTTAATTATTTAATTTTGTACTATATTAAACCTTAAAAAGAGAGAGCTCTTTTCAATAATATTGTGGATGCCAATTTTCTCTTACGTAGAGTCGTTTATAAATCGATGTTTGGTTAAGTCGAAAACTTGGTAGTTTTTAATTTTGACGAGTAAAGGTGCAACATATAAACAAAAAGATGTTCTATTTAAAAAAAACCTTATAAGATAAAATCCTTAATTGTGAGGATGAAATAAATCATTTCAGATCAAACGCTATATGTGGTTTATCCACCTAACACTGTGGTCGCTGTATTCCGTTCTCCCTCTGATGCTGGTCTGTATTTTATATGAAAAAATAAACCATGAAGCGCAAAATGCTAAACTAATTCTGATGAAAATTAAATTTGTGGCACGTAAAGGTACGTATGTTAGCACAAGAATAAATTACTATTTTGCAAATAGTTGCAGGTTTTCAGTAACAATAAAAGGTAATCGCCTTACAATGTAGATATAAATTACTTGTAAAGCAATTGAAGAAAAATATGATAATTACAATGTTGTTACGTACTGTTATTAAGATTGACAACAATAATATACCTCTATCAGCTGAATTGCATAGTAAAGATATAAAACGGAACGCAGCCGTGTTATTTCCGAATTTTACTCATTTTCTTTATTTCAAAATTTTATTTCAAATATTATTACTTATTAGTAGACAGATTTAATATACTAAACATATTAAGGTAATAAATTAACCGCGTTATTGTATATTTTCAGATCAACGTCAGGAAATTACAAATACTCATAATTTAATTCTAAGAAGCGGTATAGGCGAATTTAAAGTTTTCAATTTAATAAAACTAAGAGCTTCTGTAATACTTAGTTTCGTAGGCTTGATTGCAACATACGTTATTGTTTTTAGACAATTTTCCGACTTAACAGGAATGTAATAATTTTAACATGTAACACAATGTTAATACATATGTTTTAGACAGTAATAATACTATTTTCAGGTGAGTGATGTCACAATATAAATGATAATGTAATTAAATTTATATTAGGGGTGCTTACATAAAATATTTGCACAAAGTTTTAAAAACACTTTTTTTTAGGAACAAGAAATTCTTTATCTTAAATACTTATCCTGTTCAAGAAACATAGATTAGGACTTATAAGTAAAAATTTTAAGAGAATTGTTATAGCAAAATAGATTAAAGTTGTGTTCTGAAATAGATGTATCTGTGCAGCCTAGTGTAGTCTTTAAATTCTAGTCTTATGTATACATCATGTAGTTATTTAAGACATACTAATTCCTGCTTAATTACCACACAGGCCAGAAATGTTTCCAATATGAAAATATACATATGTAGAAATCAAGTTATGAGGGGGTAAATAATACACATTGTAATTGAATTCGTTTTCACTGAAGGTAATAGTACAAAATATCAAAAATAAGATATTGCCTGTATAAAAACAGCAATGCTGTATTATAATTTAACATTAACTCTGGTATGTAAGTTAAACTGGTAAGCTTTTTGCATAGTTATGTGGTCTATCTAATTGTGGAGTTTCCCTTCAGGTGCATAGCTTTTCGTCAAAGATGTAAAATCTGTTACAAAATATTTCAATTAATTTTATGGTACACGAAAATCTTTAGTAACACATTTAAAGAACTTGCATAATATTTTGCTGAAAAAATATTTTTTACACCGTTCAATTAGTATTGAAGAATTATTTGTAATTTTTAGACAAATTACTCTTGGTATAAGAAGAAAACAGTAATTTTTCTGCAATGTACCTACTAAAATATATTTATTATTTAAAACTAAAAATGTATTTATTTTGATTCTTCGGACAATTTATATTTAAAATAGCCTAATTGTAAATATTCGAAGAAAAAAAACTATATTTTTAAATGATTTTCCTGAAATAAGAAAAAAAAGCAAACTAAGAAGCTCAAAGTAAAATATAATTTCATAAATTACTTTATGACCCGAAAATTACAATAAATTCTTACAAGTAAAAAATAATATCTGTATGTGCATGTAGAATTCGTGAATATAGACAGTGCTGTAGTTTTAAAATTGTGCTAAAATATTAAGTGATTTTAAAATTGTTGTCTCTTTTTATTAATGGGAAAGTCGGAACCCATGAAACTAATTATAAGAACTATTAAAAATTAATACCATATGTTCATTAAATATATGCTAATGTATACATTTATACTAACTAAAAATAATAAATTATAATCAGTTATTAGAAAGGAAAATAAATATATTTCTGTAGTTTTTTAATCATTTACTTACATCAGTTTTGCAAAAGACTATAAAATAATGGAATGTGATTGATAACTTTAAATTCCTAATGAAGACAAAATTGTACTGTTTATTACGTTTGCTAATAATTTATTTATGTAACAGCTTAAACATATTACATAATGTAATAGCTTAAACATATTACATAATCTAAAGCTACGTATATACATTATTTAAGATTTTTGTAAAACTGGCTGAGCAAAGAAAGTAAAATAAATTTACCATATAACCATCAAGCAAATAAATATTTTGGTGTGTAATTCTATACAACATATCATATGTCAATCCAGGTACACCTTCAAATCTACTTTGACAATCCACTAACTCAGGTTTTAGATGAATATCTAGCATCATGTAGGTTAAATTCAATGTTTTTATCTATAATAATTTCCAATATATTCTAAAATCATCCATTTTGTAGCTTATTCACACAATCACTCACTCATTGATGTACTGACAGTTCAACAAAACCTATTAATGAACTCGAAATGAGCTAGAAATTTTACATTAGATGTATATATATAATGTTTAGAATACAAGTGAAGGAGGATGTCAGATATCTGAAAATTGTGGCCTAAAATAAAAATAAAGTTTATGTTATTGTATGTTCTTGTTTCATTAAAATGTAATATGATTATATACGCTTTTGGTAATTAAAAGAGATAAAGTTTGTCTTCTGCACTAAATAATATGGATAAATAGTTTAAAAGTTATCACAATATGAATGACTTGAGCGGAGTGCTATTAAAACACGCCGGTCATATGTTGCCATGGGTCAGGAGCGCGCTTTCTCTCTATGTCATATCTTTCTTTTCTCTTATGTAACATAATGTGGCTTAACGTGAAGCAACCTTAAAATTTTACTCTCAATTCTCATCCATTTATCGATTATCGAATCGCCGCCTGAGAACTTTCACTTCAAAATACCTACATTTTTGATACGTTTTATCAAGGAAAGAATAGAGTTTTTACAGTTTGATTCGGGTCAGCTAAGTGTACATATTGACACTAATTTAATATTTTCTTTGCATCGCATAAAATATATTCTACCCACTCAAATTACTTCACGTACACCATTTCATTAAATTATAATTGGATTATTTCAAGGTTCAAGGTTTCACGCGAGTGGTTTTAGGAAAACATACCCTACACCTCATGCACATGCCAAACCCTCCGTTCCGTCAGAATTTTCTGCCTCATTGAAATACATAGATCGGTACAGCGTATTATATGCAAGGATAAATGTTAACCTTTATAACTGCTAAGCTATAAATAATAAGTATATAGCACTTTTATAGCGAACTTGATTTATACTCATATGATTCATACATTTTCACAATAAACGACCATGAATATAATGTTCAGCAATAATATTTAAATTTATGGCTAATACTCTTATTCTGTTTTACCTATTGAAAAATTTTCTTGCGCGGACATAATTTTTTAACATTTATGTTTGCTATGCTGTTCGTATAAATGATAGCGAAATTATATATATATATATATGTATATATATATATATATATATATATATATATATACATATACATATATATATATATATATATATATATATATATATATATATATATATATGTATACAGCCTTTATACTAATCCAGGATGTACATTATATGTGTGGACAATTTTATTTAAATTCTTAGTGCTGTTTAAACGTGAAACAAAGACAACCAAACAAATAAACATTCTATACGTTTCATTTTTATTTTATTAACAGGGATGTAATGACGTGCATTGTATATAAATATTCTATTTTAATTTTAAATAACTCGTATTTACATTGCAATTTAGCTCTCCCAGACGTTTATTTGCAACTACCGTATGTGTCATCTCTTTGCAGCAGCTATGAGACAATAATGTTAGATGAGTGTGTAATTGTCGTTGATTCATATTTATGATTCTTATAGCCATGGTTTTTTAATAAATTGTTGTGAAATAGTTACTACTTTGCTCACTTTTTTTTAAAATTGTTACTACTTTGCTCACTTTTGCATAGATTTATTATTTACACGTATTGTGTTTTTGTTATTTGCTAATAGTCTATTTTTATTTATTGTAGCAATTGAAATGTATACATTTGTGTATTGTCATCAGCTTTCTTTGTAATACGTGTCGTATTTAGATTACTAATTTGGCATTATTTTTTTTTTTTATTTGAAATGTGGATTTTGATTTGTTTCCATTGCTTGCTTGCGCTTTTTTTTCAAAGTTATTTTTACTTCAACAATTTCAATAATAATTTGTATTTGTTTTCTTCATTATACTACTTGTAATTTTGAATTAAATAAGTGTTAGTAATAGCAAGGTGAAAACAGATGTAGGGTAATAAAGGGGAATGGCGCACATTGGGTAGTGGCGCTCATCATTGTAACTCGGTTAAAATGTAGCCAAGTCTCATAAAGCGCGGGGGGCGGGGGCATCAAACAACCAGCGACGTATATGAGCGGTCAGCTCGCAACGCGTGACTGAGAAGGGCGTTTCCCTGCATAGGGCCGCGCTGATCTAATTTTACGGCTTGGTATTTTTATCGGTATGTTTAAAATTTTAATGCCTATTAAATTATTGATATAACTTTTTTAGTATTTAAATGTTCTATTTTGTGATAAAGTAATCCGTTTTTGAATGTTTTTAAAATTTCAAGTCAAATTCAAAACGACCGTTTGAGGTTATACCGCTCACCTGAGCACCATTACCCCTTAGTGATTCATTTCTTTCTTGTCATAGACATGCCCAGAAATTGCCAAAGTACCACCGCTAAAGCGGCTTGGAGGGAAATAGACCTCCAATCTACTAAAACTACGATCGAAGATGGGAAGTCCAAAAGATAATAATATAAGCAACCCAAGACTAGGTCGTAAGCCAGTTTTCACCCCACAGCAAGAAAATGTAATAGCTGAACAAGTTAAGCTGTTAGGTTCGCTGTTCTATGGACTCAGTATCAGAGATTTGCGTAAACTCGTTTACAAATTTGCTGAAGTAAACAATATTAAAAACAATTTTGATCTGAGTAGCAAAACAGCCGGGTTGGATTGGGTACATGGCTTTATGGGTACAAAGCTGGAGCAACGAGCTCGAATAGGGTTTCTGCTTTCAACAAAGAATAAATAGTACATTTCTGCGAGAAGCTTAGCGACCTAATGGATAGACATAACTTCCTACCAAATAATATTTACAATGTTGATGAGACTGGTATTATCACAGTGAGAGGCCCTGAAAAAGTTCTCGCCGAAAAAGGATAAAGAAGAGTCGGAGCTGTTACAAGTGGCAAACGAGGAAGCAATATAACCGTTGTCTCTGCTATGAGTGCGGCCAGAAACTTCATACCACCTATGGTTATTTTTGCCAGACAGAGAATGACGCCTTTATTACAAAAATATGGACCACCTGGTGCGTTATACACCAATTCTAAAATTAGATGGATCAATGAAGAGTAACTTGTCACCTGGCTTAAACATTTCATAGCATTTGTTAAGCCTAACCAAGAATCGCCTATGCTGTTAATTCTGAATAACCACAGTAGTCACATATCTCTTTAAGCGTTTAATTTTTGTAAGGAAAACCACATCACAATGCTTTCGATTCTACCACACAGTTCTCACAGAATACAGCCGGTTGATGTGTCTTTTCATGGACCCCTGAAAGTTGAATATAGGCAGGAATGCAACAGGCACATGAAGACACATTTAATGTCTAAAATAATTCCGCATGGTGTCGCAGTTCTTTTCAATAAAGCATACATACAATATTTCGATAAAGCATACATACCAGTTGCGAATATAAACAAAGAGAGAAGCTGCATTTCGAGCTACAGGAATATACCCCATAAATCCAAATATTTTCACCCATCAAGACTTTCTAGCAGCAACCTTAATAGCACAAGAACAAATGACTCAAAACGAAGAACAAAATGTCCAGAATTTTGGTGATACACAGTCTTGTCGTACGGCCGTAATTTCTCATTTAGCAGGTCCATCAAATAAGAATCAATTCTCCGAATCTAATTTAGCAGTTCCATCTAACCAGGAATTTGTTAACGAACAAAGAAAGACTCCCGTGCAACAGGCACGGGAGTCCTTCTTATACTATACTTACTGCTATAGCAAAGACCCCAACTATTGTACCATCTTCTAAGCCAGCCCAAAGAAAGTGGAAACATCATGCTACCATAATAACGGCGTCACTTATGAAAAGCGTTTTACAAGAGAAAAACAATAGAAAGGTTGTGAAACTCGATAGGACTGAAAAAAAAGAAAAAACAAGACAGAAAAAGGTAGTCAAAGAAAAGAAGAATAAGAATATAAAACAAACATCTTACAAAACAAAAATTCTACAAGAAAGTCCTTCAGATAATGAAGATGAAGAGAACCTTTGCGACGATGATAGTGATGACGAAATGAATGTGGGTGATGAAGATTACAATAAATGCATTTTTTGCGAAGAATTTGGCAAAAATAACCAGATCTAATATCGTTGTACCACCTGCGGACTGTGGTTTCATGCTATATGTTCTGGATGGGACTCGCCAGATGGATACGTGCCCAACGATAAAAACTTACTATTTCTCATTACAATTACCTCAAATAATAATATTAATTGAAGTTAATTGTTCATTGAAGACTATACTATATTTGTGCAATTGTGTAAAGCTGATTTCACATACAAATAGGGATCATTGATGTTAATTTGTGATTCTAGAATTTATTTTAATTGTATAAGGTTGATCTCACGCATATTTGTTTAATGAAAATTTATCTTACTTGTAATTTTAAAAACGACAGGCTTGAGCGGCATTACCCCTTAGACTAAGTGGCATTACCCAAAGTTACGGGCTGTGAGGCTCAAACCTATTTTTTTTTCAAGTTTTCCTCCTACTAATAAGTCAAAGGTTGATTATCTAATAGCTAAAGACTTTGTTGATTTTTGAAATTTTTATATAAAATAAATACAGCGTCTTTTTCTTAAGTGAACGCCATTCCCCCTCCTCACCCCACACTTGCGAAATCTTGGATTTATACCATATGCACTATTCAGAATGTCGTCAATCTATCAATTCTAAATTTTTTTTGAGGGTAATATTATATCTCGGCATATTCTTTGCCCTCTAGTCCTCGATGATTATATTCTCACAAGTTACGCACAACACAATAACCAAGATTCTTCAATTTTTAAGTTAATTATAGATGTGTCTTATTTTGACGTCTTAACTTTTAAAGATGAAAAGCAATTATGATTAAACTCAGATCAAATAATCAAAATAATTATTCAATACACTGTTTTCTATCAAATTTTACTTCTAGTACTTGTCTGTAATGTCTGGACAATAATAATTTTGGATTGCATTCATTATCCAAAAAATTTAGTATTTATACTTTTCAATTTTTAAGTTAATTATAGGTGTGTCTTATTTTGACGTCCTAACTTTTAAAGATGAAAAGCAATTATGATTAAACTCATATCAAATAATCAAAATAATTATTCATTGCACTGTTTTCTATCAAATTTTACTTCTAGTACTTGTCTGTAATGTCTGGACAATAATAATTTTGGATTGCATTCATTATCCAAAAAATTATAGATAAGGTTTTTCGCCCCACAAAATTACAATATATTTTGGTAGCATAGATTGGTTGAGCAAATACTAGATTAGTTTTAAAGACATTAGTCATAACTAAAGATGCGACAGTATATACGCCATGATAATGGACAGTGGAAAATGCGAATATGCGGATACGCGGAGAATGTCAATGTCACACTCTTGATTATTTGACTTTTCTTATACAAATCTAAAATTTGTATCAGACATTAAAAGCGTTGAATCTCTTCTGTACAAAACTTCGACGCCCAATTTAACAAGCAGTAAACTAAGAATAAATACCTTGACCTTAGCCCATTCTTCATCAGAGAATTTTATTTCAGATCCCACAATAGTCAAAGCTCTACTTACGTACACTTCGAAAATGTGAAAACGCTCTGACATTCTAAATAAGTTACTACACCTGATTTGCTGTCTAGAATCAAACTAAATTTTTTTTCTAGGTCTTCTCGTGTATATTTCTATAAGCAAGCGTCCTCGGTTGAATAGTCTTCTCGTATATATTTCTGTAAGTAAGCGTCCTCGGTTGAATAGTCTTCTCGTGTATATTTCTATAAGCAAGCGTCCTCGGTTGAATAGTCTTCTCGTATATATTTCTGTAAGCAAGCGTCCTCGGTTGAATAGTCTTCTCGTGTATATTTCTATAAGCAAGCGTCCTCAGTTGAATAGTCTTCTCGTGTATATTTCTATAAGCAAGCGTCCTCGGTTGAATAGTCTTCTCGTGTATATTTCTATAAGCAAGCGTCCTCGGTTGAATAGTCTTCTCGTGTATATTTCTGTAAGCAAGCGTCCTCGGTTTAACTTTGTAAAAATTAACGCTATTCCGAAATATTATCTAAAATTCGGCACAGACAACTTTCCAAATTACTGCAAAATAGCCAACTTAACACCTGTTCCCAAAAACAGGTGAATTAAACAACGTCATTAATTATCAGCCTGTATCATATTACATTCATTTTTGATTCAGTTTTCGAGGTCCTCCTAAATAAATAAATAAACCACATTTTACCCCCAACCAACATTACTCATGACCAAACAAGTCTACTTCAACAAATATACATAACGCATGTTGCAAATTCTTTAGATAACCGCAAGCAATTCGATGCTATTTCCACTGATTTCGACAAGGCCTTTGATAAAATAAACCACGTCATTTTAATATATAAATTTCAATTACATGGTGACTCACTAAGGAGAATTCGATTGTATTAAGCAAATAGAAAATATCGCATTATAATTAATAGTTTCTCATATAGCAAATGTGAATCAGAACCTGACTTACCACAAAGCTACCACTCAGGACCACTGGCATTGTTATAAATGGCTTAAACAAAGAATTGTTACCTGTTAAGCGTCTAATGTTCCCGGACGATTTTAAAATTTACCAAATAATAGAAAATGATTTAGATATTGTACAACTCCAAAAAAATCTCGACATCATCGTAGTACGATGTTCTAGGAACTAAATTCATCTAAATCCTACTAAACGTTCTTACGTACAATTTTCCAATCTTTGCCAAACTTTTAATATTCAGTATGCCACCGAAAATATAAAACTTGTTTAACATGATAACATTAAGGATCTAGGAATAATTTTAGATGATAAGTTAAAATTTTAAAAACTCGTGAACTACGTTTCTAGTAAAACTATGAAATTGTTGGTTTTTTTTATTTTGAGGCCAAGCAAAGATTTTAAACGTATTCAATTTTTTCTCTCAGCACAGTTCACTTGTACGCAGTTATTTCAAATATGGGGATGCCGTTTGTAAAATATCTGTATTTCTTAAAACCCAATTTTTAAGAAATACAAAGATATTTTGGAGCAGAATTAAACAAAATGATTACTAAGTTACCAAAAGCTTCTTTTTTATTTTGAAGTAAACACTCTGGCTCAACGAACAAAACGTATTTCTTCACAAGCTTGTCCATAATGCAATTAATAGCAGTCCACTTCTTCAGCGTTGTAAATTAATATTCCTCTATTAATAGTCGACCGCATATACATATTTCCTTTTTTGTTTCAAAGTATTACACCAACATATGGTATTTTGCTCCAGTCAATAGACTAAATCGTACCCTTTCACGTTCACACACTCGCCGAGACAGACCGAGCATAATTGTGTGAATAACGTGTCCGTCTCGGCCAGTTTCGTCTCAGGCGCTCGCCCGATATCGGTTTTTGATACAGATGGTTGTGACGGAACGTAAGTAGTTATCGTTGCAACAACGGATAACTAGTTATCCCGCCCACAAAAAAATATTTATTTCTCGAAACTATTTATCGCACAGTAACGTGTACCGTATCGCTATTGCTATTACTTACCTGTACCGATGTATCAAACGTGTATCGGAGCAGAGAGCAGCGTTACCATGCAGTAATTACGAATTAATATCTACGATTGACTACGAACAACGTATACATTAGTGTAGTTATAATTCGATTACAATAGTATGATGAATAAGGAAAACAAATTAAAAAAATAATTAATCATACAACGATAATAGCATTGAAAAAAGTTTCCACTGTAATAATGACGTCGATATTGCAAAGTTATATTCTCAAGTAAATAACTAATCAAATTAATAGGTTGAGCAAAAACTGCCGCGGACCGACAACTAGTTAATACCGATAACTGCTCTCTCCATTATATTTTATTACTAAGCTACGTGCTTGCAATGTGTTCGTGTTCAAAGTTCTCGCCAAATATGTGCTTGCTATGGCCGGAAGGTTCGGGCGAGCGTGTGAATTAGCCGTAATGAAATTGTTTAAACTATGAATTTTTTTAAATTTTAAAATTCGTAATTTGAAAATTAACTTATTGGGAATCACACTAATAAGTAACTTCTAAATAGAACTGCAATTTTGCAATTGGTTTGTTTCAAATTTATATTATGTTAGGTATTTGACTGTAAGTTTTATTGATTAATTCCGTTATTGAATATTTATTTAATTCATTACAATTATTAAAATATATATAATTTTTTATAGTATTACATAATAATGATAACACCTAATTAATAATGCTATGCCCACTATTTTTGGTGTTGTTGAAAAATCATAAATTGTGACATTATTGTTTGCGTACCAATAATATATAAATAAATAAATTACAAATCATCTATATACATTATATGGCAAAGCATATCAATCAAAATTTGAAGATTTATTTACCGGCACATTGATATAATGCTACGGTAAGATACGACACTTCGGTCAACACCGCTGTCCTATGCTTGCGACATTTGTTGCGATGCCTCGTTTAGGATCACATTGAGCGTCGTATGTTATATCGTGTTTGCCGCAGTGCCCAAATTTTCAGATACTCGCGACCCGCGTTCAATCAAAATTTACGAATTTTTACGACACCCGACACAGCCTTTACGAATTTTTACGACACAAAACACAGCATAATAACGAAATAAGGAAGAGATGATAAAAAAGAGGAGTGGGCTATAAAGTTTTTAAGTTAATATAATATTTTCATTTTTGCTTTCGTCAATATATATTTTCCACATAATAAACCCATAAATTAAAAAAAAGCCATTTACTTTGGCTAGTTAATTAAGATGGAAATTCACCATTTATATTATTAATTTTATGTTACTGTTTTATATTAATTATAATAGTCTAGATTACTCAAATAGAGATATAATTAAGCATAATTATATTTATATTATACAAGTACTGTCGATTAGTACTAAAGCGTTCAGTGGTAGTTTATTTGAAGTGCCGTTCTGTAAATTCATAAAATTAAAATAATACCAATATTATTCTAGAGTGGTTAGCAACTTTTTGTCGTAAATATTTATTTTATTCAAACGGTTTTTGGGAAAGACGGCTCAGTCAGGGTAATAGAGTTAACTTTTAAGGTTTCCGTTTTTTTATTGTGAAATAAATATGTCATAACAATTAATATGCAATTTTTGATATATATTCTTGAGTTTTTTTTGGGTTTTTACTCATTATTTTACAATAATTTGTAAAAAATATGATTTGGGATCTTCATTTTGTAATTCGTTTAATAATGTATGATTAGATCCAAATTGCTCCTCTTCTCTATATTCATTGTTGAATACATTTTTTTTCTATTTCGCTTACGTCGTTTCTTAAATGAAACGCGCAAAATATAATTCTTAAATGAGACGGCTAAAATAATTTTAATGCCAGTTTTAGCCATCTTGGTCATATCATTAATTAAAAATATACGAAAGTAGATCTTTGATCAAATTTCATTATCGCAACCTGCCAGAAATTGAAACAAAACCAATATTTGTTACCTCATATTCCCAAAAGAGATTCACTAGCAAGAATGTAATTTTTTCTAATAATTTGTGATTCTTAGAAAAACGTTTTGCGTACGTTCATTATCCTAAAAAAGAAACCTCATATTTTAAATTCAACATAGCTATGGTTTCCACTTTTAATTGAATTTAAAAACTAAACTTTTGGTGACCGAGTATTTTCTTGTAATTTTCTAATTTTGTTTTCTTATCCAACATAAGAAAGTGGATCTGCATAGATTTCAAAGACTATAACTACGTTAGAATTATAATAATAAATTAATAAATATTTTACTTATCATTAATTGTAGTCAATTTAATTACTTTAAGCGATAATAAATATTTTGGTATGCTACATAGAAATATAATCCATAAAAAGTTATAAATTTCCTACCTGTGTAATAGCCAATATATTTGCGATATAATAGACAATATATGATGGTTTATTAAAAAGAAAATATTTAGAAGTAAAACTAAGGAGATATTAAATAAAAATAAGGTACAATACTGTCAATTTTCTAATAAAAAAGCTTTAAAAAATTTATTCTGTACTCGGTAACCAATATTCATACTGAAATATATCGAGGAAGAAAGGCTAAGTAAATACCTACCTCATTAATTTTGATATAAAAACTAAAAAATCTTAAGCAAATACACAATTATTCATAGTTTACCTTATTTCATGGAATTTCAACAATGATTGAATTTTTCTCCCTTCGCTGGATATGTAGTAGTTACCCAAACAAACAAGAAACAAGTAGACGTAGAAGGCAGTCGTTCAATAACGCCACTATGTATACAAAGAGATATAAGGAATATGCACCAATTGAATAGATTATCAAAAGTTTTATTCATGAAAGTCATCATTTGGATGCTAAAAAAATGACACAAAGCAATTTATTATCGCGCAAACGAATTTATTATTTCAACGTTGTTATATTGTACTTATATATATATATATATATATATATATATATATATATATATATATATAGGTATTTTGTTAAAGAACATCTACTTTCATGTTTTATTGCCGCTTTAAACAAGCCGACATTTGTCGATAATGGAATATCTCATGTACACTATTTACTTATTTCAAACTTAACACTTCTTTATTTTAGCGACGTCGGAGAACCGGTTTAACATAAATTCTAACAATAATTATTAGATAATCCTTTATGGTGCGTAAAAGTAAAATAAGTTACAATTATAAATAATAGAATTTTTTTAGAAAATCATACTGAAATATTATTTATGTTATTTTTATTAACAAAATAGTAATCGGTATCTATTCAGCTATGAAATAAACATCCGAAAACTTAAATGATTCGTACGTTCTTTCAATTAGAGATTAAATACTAAAAAATATATAATATTCGATTCGCCCCAATTTGAGGAGTGAATCACTTCGTATATGCCATGTAACTATAATTAAAGTTTCTTAACACAATACCTTTGGAATCATTAACAAATTTTGACATAATTAATAATGAGATCAATTCCCGTGTTGTTTAATTTACGGCAGAATTAATCAAATGTTAGATAAGTTATAGTGAATAAAAACATGATTTTTAATATTTGTCAGGACACATAAGTAACTTAAAAGAAAGCAACTTCAAGTTCATTACAGTTCAATTAGCTAATTGTCTTAAATTGGAATCTTCGAAAACAGGAAATTGCACAAGTTAATTTTCTTTGTTATTAAATTCTGGCAAAATGTTTCGTCTATTTAATTTCAAGTAAGTTATAATAAGTAAAATCATTACTTGTGGAGATTCAATTGTGAATGTATAATTTTATCGATACCCCTTGTGGGTATTCCTCCTTGCACTTTTTAATAAAGGTAGCAGTTTTGTTACTTGTAAAATTAAATGAGAATTCGTAACTTTGTTTAATTTATAACCACATGTTTCTTAATGAACGCTGCACTTTTAATTTCAACACACATAAAATTAAAATACAAGAATAGTGTTAGTCTATTTTTCATAAAGTATCTACTTGGCGGTTGATAATACTAACAGAGGCATGATTATTAAATATACATTAATTTCTTTCAATTAATTAAATATGCCACTAGAACATAAATGTTGGGAAAAATCCATTAATTTACTTTTCAGTTCAAACTGGCAATAATTCGTTTAAAACAAAATTAACAAATACACAGGTGGAAATGCAGACGAATCTATTTGGCCTATCAGTTTTGGATCAACGTCTTCTTATCTTGATGCTGTAGAGGGAAGAATTTCAAGTAAGATTTATCCCTTTACTAGAAATTAAGGCTGCGATCAAATTTTCTGGTGGGAACCCTATTCACAAATTTTTGTTCCATATCGCTGTTTTTGCATCTTTTTCTAGCATATATCTGTGATCTTTTGCCTGTGCGAATGTTTTAGATTCAGTTGATGCACGTTTATTATAACACAGTTCCTAGTTTATTGTCAAAAGTTACTTAATTCAAATGAAAGTATTCATTGACGATTTGCGCAATATTTATGTAACCAAATGGCAATGACGACTGTTTACTAAATTATTTTATAATATTCGGAACAATTGATAATACAAGATCATTATCTTGATTAATCAAAATTAGTTGAGTCTAAAGTGGTTTAATTTCCAAGATGGTACATACTTGTAAGCTTCATAAGGACTATCAAATATGAAAAGAGATCCTTCACCTCATTATTTTTCCATTTTGGTAAATTTCTAACGTATACGATATAAATAAAGAACAATACACAAAGGAACAACAGTAGTCCGATAGTTGTGATGCTATAGAACATATAGAGAAGTATAAACATCATGTCCCGAGTTCATTTTGTTTGATTTTCGAGTTCCATGTTTATATCTAATCATAATAAAATAAAACAGTTTTCCTGTCATTCTTTTTTTTCTTTTAAACTCGAGCATTTTCTTTTTACAAGTTTGAACTGATCGGCAATTTTTTAAGTATGGTTAGAATATGCATTTTATTTGAAAACTTACCTTATTATCCATTACAAGAACGTTTTATTTTGATATGTTAATAAATACTTATCAATTTATTTGCGTAACCGGAAAGGTCCAATGTAGTTACACAGAAAATAGTCAATAGTAAACAAAAAGAGTGTTTGCACTCTGACCACAAACTAAGAAGGAATATGGCCATTAAACACCTTTAGAAATTTATTAACATAGTTCGTTTGTTTTGGATACATTCAGGATGAAATATAATGGTTACTTCAATACTCTTGAAATATTGGTACCTTAAGAGATATGAGCAGACATTGTAAAATGTGACAATGCATATCAAATATTGCTAAACAGTCCTAAAGATGTAATTTAATTTATTAAAACTGATACGAGTTTATTGACAAGTACCTACATGATACAAATAAGGTCTATGTTTTAATAAGGCATTAAGAATTAAGAACACACCCAAACATTAAGAATAAACCCAACTTCGTAAATAAAGTATTCCATACAAATAAGGCCTACCTAAATTAGGTAGGCCTTATTTATATCAAGTACTTTATTTTCGAAGTTGAGTTTATTCTACTTAATTTTTTAGTATAATAGGCCTTATTAAAACATAGGCCTTATTTGTATCGAGTACCTTACATAAATTTGATTTGACAGACTTTGAATAGTCCATCAAAAAGGGACTTTCATTGATATTACATATATTCACGTTAAAAAATGTAATGGTGTTGTAAAAATAATATAGTTCGTTGATTATAATAAAATATTTCGTACAATATAACTTTATATTGTAATTTATACGCGCAACCATTATTCATTACTTTTTGACAAAAGGTTAAAGTTATAGGTACATAAGTACGACCTTTTCTCCGTACCAAATTTAACAATTATAGTAAATATGATTATAGTATCAGATGATGACATATTGTTTCTACACTATAATAATTGAAGTTAATGAACGCGATGATGTAGCTGTAGAGATGACACTGCAGTAATGGCGATCAACTAAAAACAAAACATGGTCACCATCACCGTGTGTGTAACAGATTTTATTAAAATTAATATTTTTAGTTACATTTAATAAAGTAAAATTAAATTATTATAGAAGTTTTACTCGTGCTGTGTACACCGCAGAGATATACTTTATTAATTCAATTATATAACAAATAACCTAATCATATTATATTAAGAGAATAAAAACCTGTCAAGTACGAATAAATCTTGCACTACGAGGGATCCGTACACATTTTGGCTCTAATAAACATTTAAGTGTACTATAGTATTTGTATTAAGCTATTTAAAAATAATAATTTTTTAAAACGTAAATACGTTGCTTACTATATTTTTCAAGCGTAAAACATTTGCACAATTAAGTCATATGAAATTTCACTCTGTAAATATTTAAAGATATTATTTGTACCTAGTGTACATTTCACAGAGACAATAAATAAATATTTTAAAATACTTAGTTATTTTTGCAATCGATTTAAGTGAACTTTTAAAAAAAACTACATGTCTTGACTACATTAACTCAGCTTTTATACTTATTCCTTTAATTGCGTTATATATACTACTATTGTGCATACTTTCCATTTATTTGATAATAGCAATTAAGCTTGTTGAACATGGGCATACGTAACTCTAACAAAAATATCCACTTTAACCTTAATATTTCGTAAAGACATCACTGTATCAAAAAAGTATTCATGACATACCCCCATATTTTTGAAAGAGCTATTCAACAATATTTCACACAATGGTGTAAACAAAAAAATATTCGCCCCCTCTATAACCGTAGGGCGTACCCTAAAAAAACTTCTTTTTAATACTTTATTTATATCATAACTTTGTAGGCATTATTAATATGTGTGACTACGCAAATTTCAGCCTTTAGCTTTAATAGTCTTCGAGGAAAACGGTTATGACATACTGATGAACAGACGGCATACGGACGGACGCGGTCAAAATATAATGGGTCCTTATTTGGCTACGGAATCCTAAAAGCCAATATTGGTAATCACAGTAAAATAAATATTTGAGAACAAAAAAATAAATGCTGTTAAGTATGAGTGGAACTCGCACTACGGGGGTTCCTTTTATAATTGAGTACATATTAAATTTGAAACATTTAACGATATACAGTATTTCTATTAATCTGTGTATTCACAAATTATGTAACACTTTTCAATATGTAAAGATATTGCCTAGAACATATTTCACAGGCGGAAGGTTATTGGGAATTTCTCACAAACTATAACGGACAGCTTCGGAGGTATTATCGAAAATGTTTTTATGAACATTTTTAACAATATCTCTGAAACTATTTTACCTAGAATTGTGTAGAAACTAATTTTGGGCTCCTTGATCTTATACGAACGAAAGCCGAAACAACATTAATCTCGTTCCGTATTCGCGTCCTGTAAATTTTCAAAGAAATATTGTAGATTCCCATTATTACAGAATATGGAGGCCAATAAGTCGAACGCTTTCAGAGAAAAGAGCTAACAGATGATGACAGATTCCTAAGTGATATTATAAGGGTACTGTTTATTTTTCTTGCGAAGTATGAAACTATGAAGACGGCGTACTTACAAGAGTTTAGTCCTGAAACACTAAAAACAATTTCGTTTATCTGTGTTTATCTGTTTATCATCATAATTCTGTGGATTAAACAAGGAAAATAATTATGCGGATAACATAGAAAAAACTATAGATTTGCAATTAAATTATTAAGTGTGAATTAAAATATTTGGAAGAAAAATATGATTACACAGACATATCTAGAATTGTCACTTCATTGCCTACGTAATTATATATAATTTTTTCTGGCTTTTCATTGCTGGTATGTGAGCGAATAATTTTCATACTGATTCTGATGACAATTTAAATAAAAACGCATTAACGAATACCAATATCTGCACGTGACAGACGATATAAATATAAGAGAGTAAGATACCTTCTTCGGAGTGTTAGTGATGTGTTGATAAAAAAATTGACGTTTCTACCAACTCATGATTACCGAATTCCCATTGCAAATAAACAAACTTAAAAATTTTAAACATGAAAGCATGACAACCATGACAACAGCATATCAACAAGATATTTATGATTTGCTATCATTATTATATCACATGATGACCGCGCATGGCTTGTGCGGCTTCACTCAGCTCTCAGTCGTCGCACTTGCGCATGCGCGTTAAGTCTAGCGTCCGCTCTGCTACTAGTGCATTGTTTTTGTTTATTTGAAAGTCATCATGTCTAAAAGTGAGTATTTTATAATAATCTATTAAGACTATTTTACATAATTAATTCTTTGATTACCATTGGTTAAAGTTATTTGTAAATATATGTATTAATATTTTATGTTTGTTATCTAGGAACAAAGCAGTTTAGCACTAACGATACTGAGACTTTTTTTTTATATGACATGAAAGAATATGCATTAAAAACGACATATTTAAAAAAAAAACATTTTGCGGCTGACGATTATTTATCATAAAAAAATCGATTTGGAAAAAAGTCCAAGAAATATCTTCAAGTTTGTATTTTCTTATATATTTTTCATTAAATTCGTAATGAATTTATCATTGGATATTACCCACTTAACACACACACAAAAATAAACGTGAATTAATTAAATTGAATAAATTAAAAATGAACATTTAAATTTCGTTAAAAAAATTACAATTCTTAATGATTTCAATAATGTCAAACAAAAAAATTAATAATCATACCAACTAAATATGTTTCACTATATTTAAGTTTTTAATTTTTTGTACTTTGCCTTTTTTGAAAATTGATAACTGTCACCTTTTGCCTTTACTTTAAAATTAATAAATTTTTATAATATGAATTTATTGCATACTGTGCATTACATGAAATTTAAATTAAAAATTACATATTTAACTAAAATAATTTTCATACAAAGCGTATTTTAGAAAAAGTACTTTTTATATATATTTTGAATAAATAAACAAAAAGAATATGTGAAGAGAGAGTATATTTAAAAAAACAAACTCAAAAGATTCAAAATTGAATAAGCAAAAAGGGTTCCGTAAAAATAAATGTAGGTTATAAATACAAACATGAATTTATATTTAAAAAAGACAAACCCAAATGATCCAAAAACTATAATATTATTCGAAATATAAATTATAGACAAATAGACTTTATTTTTATTGTTTCCTGAATGCTGGTATAATCTTTCATTTCAATATGTACATATTAAAATGAAAGATAAAAAAAAACAATGTGTAAATAAATTAAAACATATTCTCTCGCGAACAAAATCATCAGGTAGGAAATTTTTCAATCTGATTTGTTTATAATAAATAATCGTCACCCGCAATTGTTTACCATGTCATTATTAACGTATACTCTTTCATATCTTACCAAACAAATTGTCAAAACATCATTGTTGCAAAACTGCATTCGTATCGTTATCTGGTTGCCGACCGGCGCCTGACGTTTTGTGTTCCTTGTGAATTATATGTTCCTATTATGGAATGTACCTCGATTCCAATTTTCAAACGTTGTTATATAGATATAGATAAAGTTTGGTATTATACACTAATGCAAAATTATTTTTTCAAAATTTAATGCAAAATTAAGTAGAAATAATACTACATCACGTAGTTTCATTTAATTGTGGCTATTCAATTTACTTAAATCATTGAACCATAATATATGTATGTAAATTAAATTTGCAATTTTGCAATTTTTGGTCAACTACGCAACCCAGTTCTCTGTATTATTTTTAAAATATCCTTTGTTTATTTCAAATAGAGTATCTTAAACCTTTCCAACGGAATAGTTGATGCTCTAAAATAATGGAGTTAAATATTTTTAGACTCGTTTAAATATTTAATACTTTGGGTTCTAAGGAAACTACGAACGACTCAAACCTGCTCTCTCGTGATCCCCGTAAAAACAGGTCCCACTCATATGTGAGGCAAATTTAAAAAAAAACGAAAAAACATTATGCGACCGCTTGAACAAAAACATGAGATAACTAATGATTAAAAATCACAAAAGATACTAATTACTAAATATACCACCTTTCCTCGTGACGCTTTTCCTTCCTCACCATGACATGTGCGATGTCACGTTCAACTCCAAAACGAGTAAGTTTGCTTCAGTTCCCCAAAATGACTTGCCTGATGAGGCACAAAATTCTATAATTAAAATGAAATTTACGTACCAAAATTTGGTATTTTCAAAACATTTTTTTTATGTTTGTGCTTGTTAAAACAAAAGCTTTTTATTTAATACTCACTTGAGTTAACTAAGCATTCATTAACAATTTGTTTTCTTTTCGAAAATATAAATTGTAAAAAGAAATGGGTATAAAAGTGTCCGGGCCTCACATGACAAACTTTTATTCTGATCATCTTTAGTTTCTCGCATTCAAAATCTTAGCACGAATGGAATATGATAAATGATCTCTTAATTTCATTGTTCTCGGTAATCGAGGATCCACCAATTCTGGAAACATATAGTTTTGATAAAATTTCACTGAATATCGCAATAAATTCATATTTCAATTTATTAGCACTAGTTGAGACCGCAAACAGGCAGACGTCGTGGCCAGTGATACGATATTGAACTTGTATTTGATAAAATCACGGAAGATTTTTATTGATTTTGAATTTTACCACAATTGTATTTCCAAATATTCATTTTTTTGTTTCATTTCTTCATCTGGGTGCAAATTGAAGTACTTAATTTCTAGAACGCCGTCTGCGTACTAACCCTCTGGTGTGGTTCCTAGAAAAGAAAATTTATTATCAATAAATAAACCTTCCTTTTCAAAGTTGATATGTAAAAGTGTTGCTAATTTTCTGAGTGCAGTGTACTACTTGTTTTTTCCATGTTTTAATGATGGCACATGGTTCAAATCATCCCCGTATAAAATCTGTTTAGCTAATGAAGCGCAATTCGTATTTACAAGTATCTTCCACACTTTGAGAAACCAAGAAGCTGTTAATAATTTCCACCTATGGTCTAAAGTGGACTAGCACTTTATGGGATTGTATTGCGATCTAGTTCATGCGGTCAATCTATCGGTCTAGATCATTCCGTCACTCTAAATCATGCATTCAGCGGTCAATACCAATTCATTCAGAAATTCTTTTTTTGTTTCTTCATATGCTCCATCAATCATATCGGGCTTTTGACAGCTCTCACCATAGTAAGAATATTTTGATAAGACCTTAGTTTTTTAATTTCTTTAAAATTTCTAACATAATTGAGACTTTTACGAAATGCCTCTAATTTCTTTATTTCAGAACAAGCGTCTGTTTTGAAAATAAATTTATGCACATGAGATAGTAAAAAGCATTTATTTAAAAAAACACTACAGCAACTGCACATCGCCCTCGGAGAGAAAAGTTAACCCTCTTTCGAATTAAAGTTTTCTGCTAAATTATTCGTTTCGTTGTGAACTAAAACTATAAGAATGTAAAGATAATCTACGGGTGATGCAAGTTATTTAGTGGAAAACACCACAAATTGTTAATTCGGTAACTAAATTCTCACTATTACGTATATTGGCGGCACGAAAATAAGACAGTTAGAATGAGCCCTAAATGTGATAGCGCCCATTAATAATATCTTTTTTTATATCATCAAGTTCGACAACAACAAACTATATTATGTTTTGAATATTCTAATGTTTCACGGACGAATGTGCACCCCAACACAATGTCAAGTAATTATCCTTGATAAGCTTTCGTGTTCTCAATGAATTGGCTGTGATGCAATTTCCAACAGGGATTTGCAATAATTACGCAAGAGATGATTTTTACATTCTATTTTACCTACAGTGACAGGAATTTCTTACAGTGGAATAAGTGCTTGAGTTTCTATCGGCGATCAATTATGAACCATTTCCTGCAAGAGATTTTTCAAATCCACTCGCAATAATGGCTACCTCAATTTTAGTTGAAGGACCGGTATGATTTCTAAAACAGATTTGTAATGGAGGTTTAATGCCTTAGTTGGATGACCAAGTACAAGCGAAGTAGTATTTTTTTCTCCTAAATAAACAACTTTTTTTTATTACGGACTCTGACATTTCCTTATTGCTGCTTATAAATCACACATATCGCAAAAAGTATAAAATTGAATATAAGCCTGTTCTTTTTTTCTTTTGCGATACGTATGTGAGTTATATCGCAATCGAAAAGAGAATTATGTCTACTAATAATCAAAACTGTTCTAATGAAAAATTAATATCTACTATTCTTTCGCCTTTTAAATTGAATAGTATCTCATTAGGTTCTTCTGGTAAATTGATAAGACAACGTATAAATATGCGACAACTAAAATGGGTGTAAGAATTTAATAGATCCAAGAAAAGTGAGTTCCCTAATACTTTCAACGGCTGCTGATGTACTTGTTTCCTCTAACCCTGTCTCTAAAGCGTGTACTGCTTAAATAAAAAAAGATATATATATATATATATATATATATATATATATATATATATATATATATATATATATATATATTAAGATATATGTAATCGTAATAATTGAACTGAATACCAATTATAAATATGAAAATTGAGGGTCCAATTATTTAGTTGCCAGACTGTTGTAAACTAATATGTCCTAAAATATAAACATGTTTATCTAATATACCGTGACAATGTATATCTATAATCTGACATTGTTTAGAATATATATATATATATATATATATATATATATATATATATATATATATATATATATGTATATATACCTTTAGGTTTCTTCTTTATCTTGCAATTTCAAAAGTCCCACCTTTTTAAACTTACGGATCTGCAAATAAAACAAAGTGAATAATTATTTATTTCCTAAAATAGATTCTTCTTCCCGAGAAAAACAGGATTCATCATGACGTTTTATTCATTTGCATATATTCGAAATTAGTGAATTATTTATAATAAGTTTGAGAAATGATTGAGTATCAATATAACGCTAGAATAACTACGGTAAAGTTACTTTAAAATTGTAACACGTACACGTATTTTCATAAAAACCTTGCACTACGTGTTTCTGTTAAACTATTTACAGAATTTGTATTTTTCATAACGTAAATGTATTGCCTAATTGCGTAAAAACATCGCATATATTTCAAAAAGTACAAGATCTAGGATAATTGCTAGTTTTTCTCTAATCTCCCAGTCTGATTTTACTCATGTTGTTTTTTCCATTATTTTTGTTTCAATCGTTTCGTAAATAAGAGGGGGATTGCTAATTTTCGCATATTTTTCGAAATATCTTGTTAAATATAGAATTTAAAATTATAAAAAAAAAAATTGATTCTTCATAATCAAACGATACCCACATGATACATAAAATTTTAAAAAAAGTTAAGGCTTTTACTTACCGCTTTTTAATTTTATATGAACATTTTAAAAACAATTAGCTTGTGAAAAATATTGTGGTTTATAAGATGTATTATTATGCCAATTTCAAGTTTGTACGTCTTAGGGTCCCTGAAAATCGGCTGTAAATATAGACAAATGTAAATATCTTACTATACAGAATGTTCCTGTTAAATATCTTACTATACAGAATGTCTTTAGGAGTACTAACGAATGGAGGGGAATATAATAAATACGAAATAGTAAATTTTATTATCCTAGGCCTAATGGTTTTAAAGATGACTTTTTAATTTTTTTTACTGCGCATGAAAAAAAAAATGTTTATTAGGTATTATTACTATTTCTGCTTTTTTATTGTCCAAGATCTGTAAGAGAAAATTCGTCTTCCTAATTAAAATGTTATTCATTCGTTATTATTGGCGACATAAAAATTAAACGCTAAAACATATGTTTTTTTTTAATTACAAAACACCAAAATAATTTTTGAACAATGCCAGTATAAAAAAAATTATGGCAATCTTATGGAACTTTATTTCAAAAACATCTACAATTCACACAGATTCCAAAAAGGTAACATTGTTACAATTAATTCTGTGAGCATTCGAAAAATACCTGCTTTATTGAAATAACTCCGCATTCGTAGAAATACTTACGATTAAAACAACCGCTTATCAGAATTGTTTCGCTATCTCTTTCCCACTCATATGGTCTTTTTATTGTTCTCGATCGTCAAGCGACCCCCTCTACTCCTTCCCTCGACAACTTCGCTTCTTCAGTGACTTGCTTGGTGTAATTCTGCTGAATTAAATGTGGGCTTTTAAAAGTATAATTTTCAAAATTTTAGGTTCAGTAGTTTTGGAATTAGGAGAGGGGCACATTTTTTTTCATTTTTTTAGCATGTCTCCGAAAATATGACAAATAAAATTACGAAAAAATCTTATAACTGATCCTTTCAAACGATATCTCACACAAAACATAATTTTTAAAAATTCTCGATAATTTGACCTTTCTCAAGGAAACTTCCATAGAAATATTTTTCAGTGTAACCTGTTGAAATATGTGCGTGATAATATGTTTTACTACTATGTCAAGTTTCAAGTTTCTATATAAAGTGGGGTCTTAATAACTTTATAAGAGTTCTGTATTTCCTTTTGAGGTGCGGAACCTTAAAAAAGTAATAAAGGATAAATATATTACAATCTTGCCAATTGCGCATTTTTTTCTGGCTACACGCAACCGCTTTCTTGAATATCCAATTTGATGTGACATCTAAAATAAATAGGAAGAATTAGTTTTAACTAATAGGTTTCCAACTTTATTAATTACGTCCGATAATGTAATTAAGCAACATACACACATACACACACACACACATATATATATATATATATATATATATATATATATATATATATGTGTGTGTATATATACATATATACATATCTATATATATATATATATATATATATATATATATATATATGTGTGTGTGTGTGTGTGTGTGTGTGTATATATATGTATGTATATGTATATTACGTAAGGATTATTTAACTCACACTGAAATTAAACTATGTGATGTAGTATTATTTCTACTTTCTTTAAGTTCTTTACCACGACCTAGGTTTCGTTGTATTACATGTTCAGGTGGGCTATTAGTAAAGATAATCTTTCGATCTTTGCTAATATCCCACCTGAAGATGTTGTAATACAACGAAACCTAGGTCGTGGTAAAGAACTTAAAGAAAGTAGAAATAATACTACATCACGTAGTTTCATTTAAATGTGAGTAATGAATTTCTATAAAAATAACAAGATTATTTAACTGTTAAACATAAAATTGAAATTAATACGTTTATGAAGTAAAATGTTTCAAATAGATAAATTTACTTACCTTGACGACGAAAGGTCAATCCAACTACAATAACATCACAGTGATATAGCAAATATTTTTGTTCATAGCGGCTAATACACACAACCGCTATAACCGCGGCTACTACACGCATCTCAGCGCGTTAAGATTAGCCGTATGTTTATTGATATGCTATTTATATGGACGATTGAAAATATATTTTCGTTGACTAAATATTTTTCTTTTTCCGTTTTAGTATTGCGTCAATCTAAATTGTTTTTTCAACAAAATAAAGAAGAGAAAATGACCATTTTACTGCTTTTTTCGCATTTCAAGTTAAAATATAATTGTTTGAAATAAATCCTCTAAACTTACCTATTTTTAGCGATTTTGTCGAGAAATGAGTTGCAAAAAGCAGATTTTCATGAAATAAATGTATGATATCAATAAAAAGTAATCTCATTAAATTACAAACGAAGGTTTGATCTATTTTTTCATATTCAAATTATTATACTACATATTCCCAGAGTTTAAAGTAAACTTGACCAATATGGAGGTTTTTCGTCAAAAACGTAAACACTTCCATAAAGTTAAATTTGTACAATAACATTAAATTGTAAAATTGATCAGCGTTTAATAGAAACTAAAAAAAAAACAAACAATCCTGGAACTAAGGAAAAGCAATTTATGGTTGAAGTACTCGATTTAGGCTAGGATTGCAATAATGAACGAAGAAAGCTCGTGAATGCAAATCCAATCTTTTTAGATGATTCACGGCCCAGTTCGTTTCTTTATATTTCTTTATAGACATTTTCCGTTTATAAGTTCATGAAATTTCGCCTCCCGCCCAGAGCTACGTCAATACTTTTTGACAGACACTTTTCCTTATTTACCTTCAAAAAACTAAATGCAATTATTTTCATAACTCGTAACTATTTTCCTTTAAGCTGCATTGAGACAAGTGTTTTCTTTACATTTATTTTATTTTATTTCGGAAAAGAAATTCGGAAGCTAATTACTTTTGAGTATAATTTCTCTCTTTGAATTAATTAACTTCGAGTGTTTCCCATTTTAGACTGTCGTATTTTCATATCCGTGATTAAGATCATTTAATTGTAAATTCATGGCAATATCCAACAGATCAGCAGAAAGTGTTTATTTTCTTTATCTCTTGTAAATTAAGTTTTCCGTGGTTATTTAATAAATTTGAACTAAATTGTATAAACAATTGAAAGGTTTAAAGTGTGTAAATTAACATATTGTTTATTATAGGACATAATAAAATGGATAAGAGTCAATTAATTACATGTAAATTAAATCAAGATCTCTAATTTATTAGTATGTATTTAATAATAAGAGGTATATTAATAGTAAATTATTAATTAGAGGTAACCTAATAGCATAATCATTCAAATCGAATTTCCCACAGACCATGAAGAACTTACTCTCCAAATATCCACTTTTATAACAACCACTTTTCGAAGTCGGTTTTTATAGATTCACCCTGTCAATTTTCACAGATGTAAGTTGGCGTCTTCAGATATGTTACTAGGGTTAGCACTGGTTTTAGTGGAGCAACCATTACCTCAGATAAGTCATACATCTATCATCATCATATATATTAATACGCTAAGGTTAAGATGTTACTCTCCCTTTTTAGAAAAAACCTCACAACTAATCCACATAAATTATATATCATTTTATAGATAATTGCTTGCTCTACCGACATCCACAAATAAAAAATTTATTATTGCTATTGTTTTTGCAAATTAATTAATTATTAAAATTATATACACAAAACAGCAATGCTGCCATCTAACGGCTCAACGTCAATATGATTGACGGTCGGTAAAATGTTTAATTTCAAATCCACTCACGTATAAATAAAGTGGCGCTTTAGGTCAATGCTTTTGATACTTGCGCCTCTATATGTCAATTTTAGTAAAATATTTGTTTGATCTGTCATCTGAGCTTCATAATGGAATAAAAACGTAATAAGCAGTGTGCAAAATTAGAAATGAATTGAATACCTGCAATCAATTTTGATTTATTA
Source organism: Druceiella hillmani (assembly GCA_039881145.1). Classification (NCBI taxonomy): domain Eukaryota; kingdom Metazoa; phylum Arthropoda; class Insecta; order Lepidoptera; family Hepialidae; genus Druceiella; species Druceiella hillmani. Next base: position 21,528,969 of record JAYKKI010000015.1, on the reverse strand, counting down.
AATTGAGTTGAATAATTTATAATGCGAAGACTTCGCACGGGTCACGCTAGTTATATAATAATGCTGAAATTTATATAGTAAATTATATATAAGGGTGATGTTTCGAACATTTTAATACAAAATATTGAATTTACCTGAACCATTTGAGAATAAATTTGTTACACACTCTCAAAATCGATTAAATTATTTTTGTACTGATTTAAATAAAACCTTCACGGTATATTCTTTAATTTGCGGAATTCTGAATGCTTGCAGTTATGAGATACATATTAAAATGATAAATAAATTCACAATTCAATTATGGAGTGTTCTGAATTCGAACATAACACCACGTTTAATGTTTTAATATAGATAAGCTATATAATATAGAGTTTACTCTGTATGCATCGTTTTTTGTGGAGTGTTCTGTATTCGAACATAACACCACGTTTAATGTTTTAATATAGATAAGCTATATAACATAGGGTTTATTCTGTATGCATCGCTTTTTGTGGAGTGTTCTGTATTCGAACATAACACCACGTTTAATGTTTTAATATAGATAAGCTATATAACATAGAGTTTACTCTGTATGCATCGCTTTTTGTGGAGTGTTCTGAATTCAAATAAAACACCATGTTTAACGTTTTAATATAGACAAGTTATATAACATAGAGTTTATTCTTTACGCATTGCAAAGGGCATTTGGTAAAGCTCATAGTTCATTTAAACGTATTTGTACTTCTCATATCTGAATACAAGGAAATATTTAAGTATCTATATCAATGATTCCTCGCAGTGGTCTAGATGAAGACTTAGTATTTTGTTGTTAATTTTATCTTTAAATTAAATATTAAATATGTATCATATAAATCATACAACCTCGACGACAAGCATTACGTGCCCTATAAATATTTAAAGAGTGAAAGTAAATAGATAAAAACATGCTTCAAATATGGAGGTCAAAGCATTATGCTGGTTAAAGCCATCAATTGATCACTTTTATCGACATCAGCCAACTATTTGTAATCAATTAGATTATAGTATGTGGACGAACCATTTCGTTATTGAGATCAAGAATCTACAGCCACTAATGACCTTTTCCTTTATATAGCTTAAAAGAAAATGTAGAAAATGTGTACCGACTATTAGACCATTAGGCGGACACAATTATGGCCACAAATGTTGAATTTACGTTTAATAATTTATTACTTTATATAATCTGATCTTTATATAATTGGGTGAGCAAACCGTATAAAGCTGTAACTGGGAAAAGCACGAATGTCCCAGTTGAACCCCATCTACTTTCATCGTTTGCCTCTCCGCTTTACTTGTTGTAACAGTAAAGGTGAGTTTCAGGGGAAATTGGACTCCTTCAAATTGTGAAGTTAAGGTATAATATTTTGCCAGTGCGTTTAGTTTTTAGTTCGTTTAAATGATATCGTAATGCATAAGTATATAGCCTATTTTTAAATTTATAATATTTACATCATGTATAAGAAAATATACACGGTGTCCGGCAATAGACGTCGGACAAAGAAAGACACTATTCGTTGGCTACAAAGGAATAAATTGTCGTTGAAATAAAACGTAAAACTCGCTCTTTTTCTAACTGAATGCAAAAAAATATTACATATAACTCTTTTTAACACACCCAATACTACCAGAGTGCGGTGTTTACCCGCAGTGGCGATGTTTAAGCAGCTGTTTGCGGATTATTCCCCCAAGCGGCACAGAACGATGTGCTCATGTATCGTGTATACGAAAAAGATTACAAATAATTATGAATATTATTTTTACTATTGTGAAAGAGTTATCTTTTAACTTTTATTTTAACGACAATCAATTATTTTTCAGTCAAGGAATAACGTCTTTCTTTGCCCGACACTTATTTCCGGACACCGTGTATAATGTCTTTTCGTCTATATGCAAATGTATTTCCGTTGTGCCGTTTAAGCGTGAAAGAAACACAATCAAATAAATAAATGGACACCATTTCACTTTTATTATATTAGTAGGGATGACCGCGAAGACTTTTTTGTATGGCCACCCTATGCAGAAGAATTAGAATTACTCACCGATAGAATTTTTGATGTTAGATTATCAGTATGTTGGTATCAGAATACCACTTTTTATGAAACTGGCGCCAGTGACAATGATTTTACTTTGCAAAATAATTCTTGGATAATTACAGATTACTTGAAATAAATAAACTTTCATGATAGAAAATTTAATCCAAAATCACATGTTTTATTTCTTTTGTGACGAAGAGATAACATAGTTGTTTATTAAGATTGAACCGTGGGTCAATACGAACAGGTAAAAATTTTATATTTTAGAGTCAAAATTTGTTAACTAAGAGGTAGTACTTAAGTAGTAAAATAAAAAAAAATACAAATATATGTCACTAACTTTAAAATTACAAAAAATCAATTGAATAAACGTTTTACAATTTGCTGAATCATTTTTTTGTATATACGTTAATTGGAAAATTAAACTTTCATAAAATAACATTTAATCCAAAATCACATGTTTTACTCCTTTTGTGACGAAAGAGGCTTTCATGTATTATGGACTGTTACCATTTGGCGAATAACTTAATACACCTGTCAATGAAAATATAATATTAAAAAACGGTTAAATAAATGAAATGCAAGTAAAATTGGCTGTCACATGGTTTCGCCATTTCGCCAATTTAAATGTAATCTTTGCAATCAATAGAAAGCTCTCAATTTGTAAGAATACTCGTAATATTAAATCAGATGTGACACATTCTATTAACTTTTATAATTATCTAGAGTAAAAATATTTATTTATTAAGGTTAAACCGTGGGTCAATACGAACTGGTAAAAAGTTGATATAGAGACAAAATTTGTTAACGGACAGGTAGCTTCGGAATCACCAAAGATTAATTAAATAACGTTTTACACGTTACTGGAATATTTTTTTGTTTATATCCTTAACAAAATTTAATCTGTTAATCGTCATCAGCTATAAAATATTCTACATTTGTCTGTTAAATCAACACTACACGGTAGGTGCTGGTTAAACCTATTTCTGTACCAAATGTTGAGAAGAGAAAAAATTATATTCCATAAATTTCCCTACGAACCAAAGGAGTAAGCAAAAAAAGAATGTAAAGTCAGTGTACAAGAAATATACAGTCAGAGACATGAAATGACTTGAAATAGATCATAAACTACACAGTGAAGAAGAAGTGGCAGACATGAGGAAAAATGTGGCATTGCAAACATATTTATGTTAGTGTTACAATGTCTCTTAAACAGGTTTAACAAAATTTTATTGCCATGCGGTAAACTTTGAACCAATCGAGAGATGTATTGAACAACATTTCTATATATTTAATTTGTTTTTAAAAATTTAGTTTCTTATGTGACTAAATTATTCACAACGATTCATGATATTGAAAGACATAGAATTGAAGCTACAAGACAAATGTAGTTGGGATAGTATTAATGATAAAGTATAAAGTATATTTGTTCTACACATTTAAATGTGCGAAAAATATATTTATGATAAGTGCATATTTTCTTTTTGAAAAACGTAGGCTTGCGAAGAAAATTAAGGAATTAATATTTTAATAATTTTAGCAATTATCAAAGTTCTAAATTTCTTTTATAGGTTGCTATATCCAAAAAGCATCCTATTAATCTCGTTCTTTTATATATTTGCCTAGCTGTCATAAGGTTGTCTCTTTTGACCAGTTAAAGAGAGAATTGAAACATAGTATATCATCACTAATACTAATTTTTCACTTTATCTCAAAGAAATCCATGACAATATTTTCAGACGATTAAATAGAAAACTACATTACTTTTTGAAAACAAAATGTTCTGAAAAAATCAACATTGTATTCTTATAAAATTAACAGCACTGTGTTTATTATGGATTCTTCTTTTATGAACATAAAATAATAGTAAATAATAATATTTATTATTATGACGTAATCTTTCTTTTGGTAATTATAGTTATATTTAAACCATAATTCCATAACGCAACGGTGATACTGCGAATGGCGTTGTTTATACGTAGTTTTAATGCAGAGATATTGTAAATTACGATGTTTATTAAAGTGAGATGTTGACAAAACTAATGTACCATGAACTAAATTCACGTATAATAACTATAATGTACAGCTACGGTCAAGGTTACTCTCATCGCGTACAAAAGGACTATTTCCCACCTAATCATAAAACCGGTCTGATAGGTTAACGTGTCTTCTTGTTTAACGCACAAAAGAGATCAATAATCCTTGATTTGATAATAATCCACACTAATATATGAAACGGAATACTTTGTTTATTATCGATAATAACCTACACTACTATTTGAAACGGAATACTTTGTTTATTATCGATAATAATCTACACTAATATTTGAAACAAAATACTTTGTTTATTATCGATAATAATCTACACTAATATATGAAACGAAATATTTAGTTTATTATCGATAATAATCTACGCTAATATATGAAACGGAATACTTTGTTTATTATCAATAATAATATACACTAATATTTGAAACGGAATATTTTGTTTATTATCGATAATAATCTACATTAATATATGAAACGGAATACTTTGTTTATTATCGATAATAATCTACACTAATATATGAAACGGAATACTTTGTTTATTATCGATAATAACCTACACTAATATTTGAAACGAAATACTTTGTTTATTATCGATAATAATCTGCACTAATACATGAAACGCAATACTTTCTTTATTATCAATAATAATCTACACTAATATTTGAAACGGAATACTGTGTTTATTATCGATAATAATCTACACTAATATTTGAAACGGAATACTTTGATTATTATCGATAATAATCTACAGTAATATATGAAACGGAATACTTTGTTTATTGTCGATAATAATCTACACTAATATATGAAACGGAATACTTTGTTTATTATCGATAATAATCTACACTAATATATAATAACTACACTAATATATGAATATAACCTACACTAATATTTAAAACGAATACTTTGTTTATTATCGATAACAATCGACACTAATATTTGAAACGCAATACTTTTTTTTATTACCGTAGTTTTTGATAACTTCATTTGAATATCTGTAACTTCATTACTTAAATGTATTTGTCACTATTGTCAACAGGTTTTAAATGAAGGTCACTCGAAAGACGTGCGCTAAATTGTTACATGTGACTTGCATATAATTTAAATGTTTGAGTAGATCGCCTAATAGATTAAAGAAACAATTTATTCACAGAATGATGGCGAAGGCAAAATATTAACATACGTTAAAATTTTTGTTGTTATATGTTTGTAATAACCTATTTTTATAGTCTAAGCTCGGTATAAAAAATAAACCAGTTACCGGTCGACCCCCTTTTGTCTCGCGCTTGTAACACATATATTTCAGCAGACTATTATAGACTATTAATATAAATATAAATACGTAATTATTGGCTACATGTCTCCTGTTGCGTAACTAATAATTCTGTATTTATATTTATATTACATTTAATTATACTTTTATCACTTTGACTCTTATTTATATTGAATAAATACGATAAAATTGAAATTATGGTGTTTTCTATCTATTTTTAAATTTAAAATTAAGTTCTAATTTTAATATTGGAATATGGATGCGTACTTGTGTGTTAATGGATAGTTCCTATAAATATTTCCACCCGTTTTGTAATTTATTTCTCGTCTCTAAATTTAGAGAATATTTTACTATAGAGTAAAACATTTTTTTAGGCGAGGGTACATTAAATGATACGTCCCGCCCACATAATCACGTCCATTTGCCTGTGTAATTTTTTTGAAGTTTATTTCTTATAAAAATATTTTTGCTTTTTTTGCAATATCTCAATTTATATCTAAATTTAATATTTGAGTCCATGTGATCAATAGTGACGACAAAATGCGTTATAGACTACTCCGATTAAGATCTTATTGTACGATTCCACTTAAACGTAATTCTTCAAACATTACCGTTGAACATCGATGCATTTAATTCTTCAAAGGTACTCTTTTATTCTGTGCCTGATGTATTTTCTGCACCTAATAATTCTCCAATCATAACTAATCTTCTAAATGTGAATTCAGTTTATTTGTTTATTTATTTATCTATTCTGCTTTTACGCCTTAATTCATTAACGGATCTCCATAAATTTTAGTATATGTTACTTACTTACGTATATGTTACTTAAATTTAGTATATGTTACTTAAATTTAGTATATGTTACTTAAATTTTAGTATATGTTACTTACTTACGTAGGGGAATAGGGGCATGATGGGGACGCTAAGGCAAAACAACAAAAAACTTCAGTAAAAATCAACATAATATTTTCATTTATTTATGGCACTTTAGTTTCTTAATCATCTACAAATTGGTGTAATCTTTGGACGAAAATAACATAACGAATTACTAACAATAATTATGTTTTAAAATCACATAAAAAAACCGTCTTGCCCCGTATGTGGGGTAAGATGGGAAATGATAAATGGGGCATGATGGGGTTCAGGGGTAAGATGGGATTCTTCACAGAACATGCATATGAGTACTTCTTCTTTGTCTTTAACATCAACCCCAGCACATGCAATATGAGCCCATTGCCCACAGAGTTGGCATTTTACCCAATTTTCAGTCGCTTTCAGGTATGTGTGGTCGTTCAATCGTTACAATAAAAACAAACGCTATCTTCTTGTGTTGAAGTTGATGGCCTGGCCTTCTTCTGCAACTTAGTATTCCTGGCCTTCTTCAGCAGTTTATTTTGGGCAATAACATTCTTAGACGATTTATTATTTTTAGCCGGAACGTCCTTTGACGATTTACTTCTTTTAGCCGGAATGTTCTTCGACAATTTAAAAACTTCAAGTTCTTTTTTATATGGAGTTTTATTACCGCTGTTTTATCTCTTCGATAGTTTTTCCTTTTTTCGGTCATTTGAACGGCAGGAATCGGTAATATGTCTTTAGGTGAAGCATTTTCGAAAGTAGAAGTTAAGACACGGCAGACGGCTCGGATGGGAGAAGCATTTGACAGTTGATTTAGTGTACGTTGAATTGCGGATTGTGAACAAGGTGCCAACTCTGTTGAGGGAAGGTTTGCAGAATTTGATGGGGATGGTGTTTCAGGTCCAGCATGACGCCCCATCTCTATAAACTGATCGTTGACAATGTTTAACGGGGTTGATACTTCATGTCCAGGATGAGGTACTGGCTCTGTTGAGGAAACATTTGCGGAATTCAATATAGACGGTGACTCATATCCAGGACTAGGCTCTGTCTCTATCGACTCAGCGTTGGAACTCTTGACGTGGCTGATTCTTCACGTCCGTGATGCGGAGCTATGTGTGCACTAGTCTTTATTAACGGTAGGTTGACAGAGCTTGATGTAGATGGATTGTCTTGAGCTAGTAGTATGTTCGTAGTTTCAGCTGATAAAATATTACATTAATATTGCACTCCAGTAGAAATTTGTTTATAAACACAGAACACACGCACTTTCGCCGACTGTCATGGCCGCTCTGAGTATTGCTCGGAAGCGGCTCTCGGTTGGCTACAGCGCCACCTCACGAAAGCGTTGAGTTTCTTGTATGTGTGCGTGACCCCGTCTTACCTCACTATCCTATACTTACGTATATGTTACTTAAATTTAGTATAAGTTACTTACTTACGTATATGTTACTTACTTACGTATATCTTATACTATTAAACGAGCAATTCTTGTATGTATATATATATATTTAAATGGTTTCTCGGAAACTGCTCTAACGATTTTGATGAAATTTGGTATATTTATGTGTGGGTGATTATATTGAATAATTCCAAAGATGAGCAATGTCGGTTAATTAATGAAACAAGCAATTTCACTTTCCTATGAGAAACTCGAAATACACCGAGCATTGCTCGGTCACCTGGTACTGTTACTTAAATTTAATATATGTTACTTACTTACGTATATGTTACTTAAATTTTAGTATATGTTACTTACGTATATGTTACTTAAATTTAGTATATCTTACTAACCTTACTTACTACTATCTCCATATCATTTAGTATATATAGCCGGTGCCATGAAGATGAACACAGGATATCACATTTACCCAAGAAACAGAATTAACTTGTTTGGTGATTTAAAAAATTATCTCATTGGTATAAGAGCGTAAACATCAAAGCGCACGGTGGTGCGCAGTACTTAAAATGCAATCAATGGTTGCCCGCACACCGGACACTGTTTACTGAAAACCGTTTAGAGTGACTTTTGACTCCTTGTGGCGCAGTGTCTATTTAAAATAAATATGTAAAACTGCTGCATTAAATTACACCAAAACATAATTGTCACCATTAATAACCTGACAAGTTCTCATTTGACATAATTTTGATTTTATAATTTTCCATATTTTAGTGTTAACAAGTTAATATGTGGAAAAAAACTTTTGATCTGCTTTGGATTTTGACAATTTTCTAAACCCAACAACTTAAAATGACTTGTTCTGGGCGTTTTAAAATTTATTTTTTCGGTGGGATTAGTGTACAATATTAGATCACGGCAATATTGGCCTACGATTACCTGCTACAGGCCACTGGTTTTTTTTTCTTTTTGCACCATTTGGTCGTTTCTTTTCATCTGAACTACTTAACCGTTTCCAAAGCAATTCCAAGATCCAATCGTTTCACAAACATTCGCCACCGTTTTCTCCTGTGTACACGTGAGGAGTAAAATTTCGGATCAAGGCTACTTTACTACATTCAAGTCCATCTCCATATTAGTTCATGTGTGCATGATGTTTGCGAACGATTTTAAAGTGCTCCGTGGGAAAGAATCCGTAATATTTAATGTCCTCCATCTTTAGTACTATATGTATAGGTCGTTTGTGTCTTAATGCAGGATATACAGTTCTACCACATCGCATATCCTGCTCAATATTGCTAAAATTGTGTTAATTTTTAACTGCTAAAGTTTTGAGAGTGCCTAAGTGTATTAAAATTTTGTTGATTATTTTTTTATGATGGAATATCATGAAAAAATATCAATAAAAGGTGTTCGACGTATATATATATATATATATATATATATATATATATATATGTATATATATATATACATACATATATATATATATATATATGTATATTATACATATATTATATATATATATATATATATATATATATATATATATATATATATATATTAGGAGTTCGACAATTTTGCAGTACGTGGATAAAAGTTCAGTTTACTTTTGCCGCCAATATCTGTCACTTAAGAATGCTTAACACTTACAGTATCAATATCAGCCGGTAGTATCTCGGAAATAATGAAACTGGGTTCTGCAAATGAACACTACCCACGGTAAAAAAGGTTTATTGAGGATACTTTGTAATTCTAATCTAATAACTCGAAACGGAACATACTTTTGGTCACCAAATGTTTTATCGTTCACTACTAAAATATGTAAAAAAACCATGACTACGATTAATTATATTTCTTTATTCGTTCTTAAAAACTTAAAATTTAGAGCAAGTATTTTTATAGATTCTCAGACATTATCTAAACTCTGTACATTTATTTAGATTTGATATTGTGAGCAAAATTATTTATATAGTTAAATTTTGTTTTTAGGTTACGTATCTAATGAAAGATATAAAATTCACAACTCATGAGAAAACAATAGCATTGAATATAAATCGCAAAATTTTGGAAAAATTCACGATATTTATAAGCCTATAAAAATACTCTGGGCCATATATTCACGTGGCGAATAGTAATATTAATATTGTTTAAATAATAATAAATTTTAATAGATATTAAGTACCCTTAAATGTTTTATATGCCCAAGTATAAACGGAATTCCCGTAATACGAGTCGTACTGTATTTAACAGTTTTATAATTAAAATTGCTCTTAAAACTACAGTAGTGTGTAGACTAAATAAATAGCAGTAGGTAGACGTATAATTAATAAAATTATGTTTCTCGAACAGTACCAATTACCATTCAGTATACTAGCGGTTCGAAATCACTTATTCAACCTTGGCCGATTTTTTTTAATATCAGGTATGCAGCCGGAAAAAGTTTCCACACGTCCTCTTATTTAAACGTAGGATATATGTTCCGAATACGTAATGTAGTCTTTATCATATGAGCAGTACGCAAGAGCAGGGTATTCGATATTCGTACGCGTGAACCGGATGACAGCGTCTAAATTGGAAAATACAACCGACTGTAGAGTAAATAAGAAAATGTGCTTGAAGTGAGATTTATTTTTATCACTGCAATATGTGCTGGCGTTTTATTGGGCTCAAGAAAATGTACGCAGGTTTAGTTTGATTATTTCACGGGAAAACTCTCGTAAATTTTCCTTAAAATGTAGATCGAAATTTCTTTCAAATTGTTTCGAGAATTACATTATTTAAATATTTTGAGTATTGTTTTATCTTGTTTCATATTCTTCAGCACAAATTTAAAATGTCGTAATTGTCTTATTTTCTTGTGCAACATTCAGTGGCGGCGCTAGACCAAATGTGTACGTCGGCGACATCAAGTTCGCGAGGCCTCTTTACTTCGCAGTGAAAAAAACCGTTAAATTAAGTGAACGAAATAATAAAATAATTTATGAATATAACGAGTTTTATTGTTAATAAAATGATGACAAAAATAATTACACACATAGAAATTAAAACAGTCGAACTTTTCGGCTTTTAGTCTCACTGAATTTTTTCAGGATTGTGTCGAAGTTAAGTCTAGCCGCTATTTCAGCTTCGATTGACAAAACATAACGCGGGTAGTCTGTCTTGGCTCATCGTACTTCTCAAATAGGTTTTTATCAATTTCAACTTTAAGAAGCTTGTCTCAGCGGAAGCTGTGCTGACCGGAACTGTGAGCATGATTCTAATTGTAATATAAATATTTTGGATATATTTTTTCTAAATTATTTTCTAAAATGTATTGGATGAGTTGTTTCGCTTCTTTGATAGAGTCTAGTGAATTAGTTTTTAAAAGCTGAAGTTCTTCATATAGTTCGAAAGGCTTTATGTCACTATTTTCGCCAACCCGAAGTATTGTACCTAAATCATTACAATGTTTGAGAAGATCCTCTTTTGGCATAGATTTCAAATAATTGATATCATAAATAAAACCAAATTGCTCAAAATATTCATTGAGCGCTGTAAATCGACATTCGGTGTCGACTATTATAGCATCTACCATTGTGTTAAAATAATTAACTCTGAACTGCATTTCAGGAGATTTAACTGGTTCATCAGTATGTTCGTAACTAAACATTCGTTTTTTCCTGGCTATTATTTTTTCCTTAAATTGAGACTGAATTTCATAAGTAAAACCACAAACAATCTAGCTTCTGTTACCCTTTTTTCAAATCCTGTATTACGGAATTCTTGAATCCAGCTACAAAATGAACGTAAAGTATCAATAGCGACTTTGAAGTTGACTTGAACCGATGGCCATAGTTTACTTATATTGTTTACAAGTAGCAAAACCTCATACCACACGTGTATTGCAACAATAAACTCAAAAGTTAACATTTCGTTCAGGACTGCTTCACTGTCGCTTAGAGTTTCGGAATCATCAGTTTTATTTTTCAGTTCATTCACGCATTCGATGACATCATCAAATTGAAAAAATATTGCTTTTACTGTTCCGATTCTACTCTCCCATCTCGTTTCAGACAGAGGTTGTAATGTCAATTTTAATTTACTTTTTACTATTTCCTAACGCTTGCTTGACTTTGAAAACAGCACATAGATTTTATTGATAAAGCCGAAAAATGTTTTGGCTGTCGTTGAAGAGTTATCTGCATCTATCAAAAGTAAATTCCAACCGTGGCATCCGCATGGTGTGAAGAATGCTCTTGGATTTATATTGAGTATTCTTGTTCTGACACTTTTGTTAATTCCGACCATATTGGCTCCATTATCATATCCCTGTCCTCGACAGTTTTGGATATCTAGATCATTTCTTTCCAGTTCTTGTAATATTGGTTTTCTTAAATACTCTCCTGTTGTTTCTACGACGTCAATAAACCCAATAAAATGTTCCTCTATAGCTCCAGTTGACAAATTGCAAAATCTTAATATTATTGACATTTGTTCAACACGACTTACGTCCCTGGTACAATCGAGCAAGATGGCGTAGTATTTTGCTTGTTTAACCCTGTGTATAATTTCGTTAATAACTAATTTAGACATTAATGTAATTAATTCGTTTTGGATGTCGTGGCTCAGATAATGTTGATTAAGTTGCTTTTCATTAATACGTTGCATATGCTCCCGTAGTGTCGGATCATATTTAGATAACAACTTAACTAAGTCTAGAAAATTGCCAGAGTTTTTACTATCATTCAATTTCAAGGATTCTCGATGAGCTCTAAATGCCAAATTGTGTGAGAACAAGTAGTTTATTATATCTATCAATCTTTCAAACAAATTATACCAATACTTTTGGGATTCCCTAATCGATCTCTCGTTACCCTTATCTATTGTTTTACCGAGTTTGATTCCTTTAAAGAGTTCCATACATTTAATCATGCACTCCATGTGTCCTTGACTTTGTTCATGTCTTTGCAATATCCGACTCAGATCCTTCCAATCACAACATCCTTCTTTCATTATCTGTGTCTGCAAATGTGAAAAAAGTCTACATGGAAAGCAATAAACTTTATCTTGAGATATGGAGTAAGTTAACCATCTGCGATGTTGCGTTTCGCCGTTACTCAATTTTCTAGTAAAATGAAATTTAGAAAAATGTCTTTTACTTTGGTCTTTTGGGTAATTTCCATCAGATTTCTCTAGGTCTTGATCGGGACCGTTTTGCATTAAGTCATGGCGCTGCGCATCGTTTAGTGGCAATACCCACTTCCCCGGATCTAGGTCTATTAATGGCTCGCTTAAATGAACTTCTTGCTCTTGATTTTCTGACTCACGCATATATTCACTTTCTAACTCTTTATTTGATTCAGAAATTTGGGTCACAGCAGATTCACTCGCTGTTGAAATTTTTTAAAATGTTCACTAGCTGTATCAGAAATTTGACTAAAAGTTTCATTCAACTCTGAAGCTGGTTCTGTTTCAGAAAATAAAGATTCATCACATGACTCTGAAGCAGTGACACCTGAAGAAGGCTTTTTAAGAAATTGCATCATACTGGAACTCAGAGCTTGGTTGGATATAGCCGTTTCAGCTTTTCTTTTTCTTTTTGACGCACCGGATTCCCATTTTCTCCCTGCATCTCTGTCTTTAGAGGGTCCTCCAGACATGATGACCTAAAATATGTTTAGTTAAGTTTGGTAAGAACGCAATGTTACAGGATACAGATTATAAGAGTTGGTTGATGATTATTAGACAGGGAGGTTCTGGATAAAGTGCAAATACGAAAACCATGGATTACGATACATACCCGGAACATTTTTTGTCAAACTTTTTGTCAGAAATGAAAAAAAAACGACTATACAAAATTTACGAGTCAGCTGCCAACTTTGTAGGCATCCACTGCTGGATATAGGCCTCCCCTAAGAGCGCCACCTTGATCGGTCGCGCGCTAACTGCATCCAGCGACTCCCGACGACCCTCACCAGTACCCGTAACATGAGCGGCTTTGTTACGCGCGAGAGAGTGAGTGACATAACTCTAGCTAACACGTTCGATTTGCGTTGGAGTAAGCGAGATAGAAAATCATCTCACGCGTGACAAAACCGCGCATGTTAGGAGGGCAGGTCATCAGACCACCAACTGGCGGCCTACCGACGCTTCGTTTACCGGTACGCGGCCGCCACTCGAGAACCTTTATTTATTCCCCATCGGTTAACTGCTCTACGAGCGATGTGGCCTACCCACCGCCACTTCAACGTGCTGACCCTCCGAGCTATGTTGGTATGTGTTCAGGGTAATGGTCTCAATCTATGGTTTTCGTATTTGCACTTTATCCATGACCAGCCTGTATATGTATATCACCCTGTATATGTATGTACGTACATGCCAAAGATCGAATATTTTTATTTTACAGTCACTATTAAGAAGGCAAAGGTAAGTAGGTACCTACCTACCTACTTATTTTGTTAAATACGTAATGCAGGAGCAACTTGTTACAAGCAAGGTCTTTCTATGGAGAAGTGAAATAATTTGTTGTAGGTACCTATTCATTCATATTATTTTGTACTTATTGTAGGAACACCGCACGAGATGTAGGTACCTATGAAAATAATTGTTACGAATTTTGATGCATACAAAACATACTCGAAGGCATTGATCGGAAGGCGAAATATTTCTATTATCTCGTGAAAAAAAACTAGCGCAGGTTTAAAAATAAGTAGGTAGGTACCTATTCACTTTTCTATTTCGGTTTCTATGGAGAAATAGATGACCTATATTTTAATAAGTAGGTAGGTAGGTAGGTACTTTACTTACCTAGGTAAATATAAAATCAAACGTATTTCTTGGTTAATATTACGAGTATTTACGACTTATAAAAGATATAGGTAACTATTGATTTTGACGAAATAATTTCGTTAAAGTCGTTAAAAAGTTGATGTTGACTTACCTTAGGTATGAAATTAATAACAAATAACGTAAAACTTTTATCCACTAGAACTGTGCACTAGAACGTCGGGGTGTTGACTTTACAATACAATAAAAAGAAACTTTGCGCTTGCGAGTCTGCGAGTTGCCGTATGAAGAAAATGACTCTCACAGAAAAATGAAATATAGATAAATAAACTAAACAACACGGGGATTCCCTGTCCAGAGTCTCGTGCGCCGTGAGCGAAATTGAGCGTTTTCACACTACCCGATAATACGATATCGGTATCGGACGTTCATAATGAAGAGCACACACACATTATGATTGTATGTGTGCTAAATTAAGATCTTTTGCACGTATAACTAATTTATTTATTGCATTCATGGGTTTACTTACACCCATGAATTCAATAAATAAATAAATGATATGATGCCATACACATTACTTACAAACATTTTCACCCAATACAGATATCGTGTCGGGCAGTGTGTGTGAGAACGCTCATTAGGGCGAAACTTTCATTTCATAGTGTTGCCAGACAGACGATTCTGAATACCCGTAAAGTACCTACTAGGTACTCACTTCCATCGGGCACGTGTTAAATAATAAAATTCATTATCATCTGCTTAGCTTTTTTCCCGAATTGTTCGGGGTCGGCGACCCTAAGCCAGGACGATTGGCGAAACGAAAATAAATAGGTAACTAGTTTTTCTGCGAGGCCCCCTCGGGCGCGAGGCCGTCGGCGGTGGCCGACGTCGCCGACGCCTAGCGCCGCCACTGGCAACATTTACAATGTAATTGAAACCAATTTTAGATAAGGTGTGACTTGCTTATTAAATATAAAACAGTTATCTACCGTGCCGTATAAAGTAACCGAGAATTTAAATTTACATATTCATTTTCCTATTAAAACATAGGTGCCATCTGCTGTAGACACTTTTGGAAATATTCAACTTTTTATAGCAGAGCCGATAGTAATAATTCCTACACCAACAAAATGCTCATTTCTTACTCGTAATATTGGTAATATTTGCGGTATGTCTGAAAATATTTGCAAAAAGTATATCTTAAAAAATTATATTTAATGTAAATTTTAAGAGTGCCTAAGTGTATTAAATTTTGAGAGTTTCGAAGCATTAAGAAAAACAGTTATTAGAACTGTTTTTCTTAATGCTTCGAAAGCTTTTCCTCAAACCTCAGGATAGCCATGTGACAAACAACATTTGCCCTTATTTGACCTAAAGTCTATTAAAATATTATTTGGTTCTTCATAACTCACATTACTTGAAACATGACTATTTTTATTTTGAAATAACGAAATTAATTATCGAATAAATAGTATTATTTTTGTTAATTGAAATAGTAATTAACTACGAATGTGGCTCAAAATCCGACATATTAAGCTCCATGAAAATAATAAAAAAAAATATGTTCACTGAAGAAAGTGTAGCTATATTATCTATTTATTGTAGAAGCAATTCTTAAATTAATGAATGAAATTTAATAATACTTTTAGGTAAATTATTTACTTTTAAAACTTACTATACGTTTTTCCGTATACTCCATATAAAGAGTTATTTTTTATTAGCTTCTTTTTATAATTACAAATCGACTGTTCATAAGGATTAGCGTTGAAAAGTACGTCAACGTGCCTTATTCCTAGTCGTGTAAAAACCTATTTCGTGTTAATATTTATGCGTAATTCATATCCTTCACATCGGTTACCTATGGCGTAGTTCGTAATATAATTTGTGAAATCATTCTTGGTTTGACTATGTATATATATATATATATATATATATATATATATATATATATATATATATATATATATATATACATGTGTGTGTGCGTGCGTGTGTGCTTGTATGCGTGCGTGCGTGTAGGCGGGCGGGCTTTCGTGCGTGCATGCGTGTGTGTGTATATATGTATATGCACACTTATTTGTACATACATTTAGTTTAATTTTTTACCACTATTGGCCACCTTTTTTCTTCCTATGCCAGCTTTAGCATTGTGGGTTTTATTGTTAATTATTAATTTTATTTAACTATATATTGAATTTTGATTACTTTGTCAGAGCATAGTTTTCATATATGACTTTGAATACAAGAACATCACGGTACAAACTCGAGAAGAAGTAGCTTTAGAACCTTACTCTATTTTAACTACGAAAAAAACTCCTTAAAACAAATATGCACAAATTTAGACCAAGAACTCCTTACAAGAAAACATTATTTGATCTCAATTAGTGGTTATTATACAAAATGGTTAATATGCCAAAGTTAGTTTATTACATTTCATTTTTAATCCAGAACTGCGCCAATTTTCTCACATCGCCTAGCCCGAACCTCTATTACTATATATTGGAACAGTTTTGAAACTTGTATAAGTTAAAACAATTGTTAAATGTATTTTAGTTAGCGGTTCCTGCTTTTGGCAATCTACGTGGTGTCATGGTATCTGGAGTGACGTAGATCTAGTCAGACCGACTTACTCTTTTACCTTCCACCGTGTTAGTGACAATTAATATTTCTAGATTCTCACCACTTTTTCTAGCATTATAGTTGAAATATTGTTATGGCCGGAAAGTTTGAATATTTAAAGGAAAATACGAATAGTTTTGTTGATTATTATTTTTGGAGGATAAATCGGTCCTGTATGCTGTTCATACCATCCCTCGAGTTTTTTCCAGCACCGCATCTCAAAAGTTTCAATGAATTTGTGATCATATATGCTTAGTTCTGTATCTAAGTACAAACAAACACAATCGGAGCGTATATCACAATTGTAGCGTAGAAATTCTACAAACCAATGTGCGTAGAAGTCTGGTGTTGATCTTCAGTCTGATATTACAATGTGGAAATATGGTTCATTCTAACTAGTCAGAGCTGTCACTAGTGTGCGAATTCCAAGAATTAGTGGATGAAAATTCATGTACATCTTTACATAAAAATGAAAAAAAATATGTATGTCGAAAATTTTTATCTTTCAAATGTCGTTTATGATGCATCCATTTCAAAGCGGTGCTCAGATTAGTAACACTAAATACATTGTATTATGTCGTATTAGGATAATAACCTAACTTAATTCTTAATTGTTTTCGCAATTTCAGGCAGGCCGTGTGGCCCAGGCTATTCTACTCCTCTCGACGCCTTCCATAACGGTGAGCGAGAGAAGCTTCTATACACGATATGCATTCAACCAGACGACACAAAGCAGGATTACCTAGCCACTGTTGATGTAGATCCGGAGTCTTCTACATATTCGCAAGTAAGCTCAAAATAAAGCAAAGACATTGTTTTGAATGACTTTTAACCCGAAATTTCATTTAAAACCTTTTTGGTAAATTATATCACGTTGCTTTTTAGTAATTTAATTACGTGATTGTTACGTACGTATTTGCCTTTGAAAAAGTGCTTGATGAAGCCACGAGATGTAAAAACATGAACTTTACAATCATTTTTTTTTCACTTGTCTGGTTCCTTTCAAATTTGCAGTTGAACAGTTACTTTGTGTATATAAAAGAATGTCCTGATAGATCTATCAAACTATCAACGCATATAACAAGTCATTAAAAATTGTAACTCAGTAAATTCGATCGAAAATGTATGCAAATATGGAAATGAGGGATCTGATTAGGTTAATTTTGTCCCAGAGAATAAAAAAGTAAAGTGAAGATGAAAGAAAGAAGATGGTTTACATTCATGAGTGCTGCTTTCCCATCATGTCAAAAACCAAATCAATCATGCTACTTTTGAAACAATTGTAAATTTTAAAAAGGAAAAGAGGAGCCGATGTATATCAATAGATAGCAAGGTATAAAGAAAGAATAAAATCTAATCCGAGAATATTTGGAATATTGAAATATTGTGGATTATTGATAATTTAAAACTAGAAAAAGAAATATTTTATTATCTGAAGATGTAGCTCCATATCATAGTGTAATTTTTAACTGAGTCTTCCCAGAAAAAAAAATTTGAGCCACATATTTCATTGATTCCTTTGACTTCACTTTTCAACTCAAAAGACTGCGTTTCTCCTTCAAAGTGTTTTTCGCGATAATGATCCATAAATCGTAGGAACACACTATCGGTTTTACCGAAGTTGACTTGAGACTATTTCTCCTACGGTGAATTTTACGTAACCAGACTACAGTCTAGTTATTTAGTGTCACCATATAAAATAGTAAACGTTAACTAAAATAGTTTACAAAGAAGTATTATTAAAAGTATAACTTACATATTATATTAATCGACACAGAGTGATTCTTCCTTACACGTACTTACCATTTTTTTACAATTGTCACTACCATTAAACGTGACTTAACCTAACTTAATGCTATACTTGTCAATAACGCAGTAGCGTCAGAATATAATGGATTTATCTCTGCAGCAAATGTATTATAATTGTTAGATGAATGGTAGCTACGCAGGTCATGTTGATATTTTATATCATAGATGACTTGAATAAATTCAGTTTATAGGATTTCCTTAAGAATTGTTCAAGCTAATAGGAGATGCCTCGTAACATTTTTTTTAATATCAATCCTTTTTAACATGTCCTGACTAATTAAATAAATTCAAAAATGATTTATTTATTTGTTTATTGCATTTTCCCTATTCATAAAATTGGCATACGTATACATGTCATGGAATTAAATATAGATAGAACTTTTTTTCTCTGGAAAGACTAATCTCGCGCTAGTGAAACCGCAGGCAAAAACTACTTAATATATGAGCTAGTTTTGATATATGTGTATTATGTAGATAAAACATATTGCAAAAATATTTTATATTTAAAAATGTAATATTTTTATATATAAAATATTATAATTCGTTTTGTTTTCAATCTACGCAACGAGTCTAGGACGTAGAGCGTTCAGACGACGACATAGAGCATTTTGACGTAGAGTGTCAGTTTAGGACGTAGAGCGAGCAAAGTAACATACTATATGTGCCCAACGATCATTGGTTAATGACACGGACAAGTTTTGATTTCAAATTTTTAAAGACGGAAATGTTGACATATTCAATAAAGGTTTATTGAACCCCAGGCACCCAGGCAACCTCTTACATTAAAGTACAGAAAAGTTAAAAACTAGTCTATACTACTAAGAGAGAATTGGAATAACTCGCGTTATCCTGTAGAGTTATTCTAATTCAGTATAGACTTAGAGTAATAGAAAAACAACTTCATGCCTTGGGGAAAACGAGGAAATATTCTGTTTAAATACCCCTTGAGCTAATAATGGGGAACTGAGGTGATAAATTTATTTGCTGTCAAACTTATATTTCCTTGCGACTTTATGGTATTCTATTTGTGCATTTTAATTGAAGTGTTAACATCGCATATCCAATTTAGTAATGTTTTATAAATTAATAAATTATGTTTGAGATATGAGAAATGAAGAAAAATTTAGAAGATTATCCTTCTAGGATAATCCTTATTTTATCATCTAATGCGAACATTAACCTAACTGTTCTACATTTAGAACAGTTAGGTTAATGTTCGCATTAGATGATAAAATAATTCTGCTGGTAATGACTGTATTTTCCCACGTTTGAGCCGGACGGTGCGTTAAGAAAAAACAGGATATGGACAGTAAATTTGTCGTATATTTTTCTTAAAGCGCAATAGAATAGAAGATGAGTTAGTAAACCTATTAGCATATAGGATAGATCTAGATTATATTCCTTTCTTGATTTAAAAAACTAAAAATAAAATTGCGGGACCTATTCTGAAATGGTCGCTGGTTGAATTGTTTGCTTTAATATTTGATAGCATTACGATACACATAGAAAAAAAAGCACGAAGAAATATTCGTACTTTTTCCGAGTTCAAATTAACTAAAAAAGGCTTTAGGATAATTATTACAAAGTGAGCTTGTAATAAAAAAATAGCTTAATACTTATAAAACTAGTTTCACGATAAATTTCCAAAAGTAATATCGTCCAATTTCTTTCGTAAAAAATTACCTTATTGTTCTTTATGGCTCGTAGGAAATTATGAATGATGAAGAAGTTAACATGGATAACATTTGCATTGCAATGCATTTTAACATTTTAAGGAAAAGGCTTGTAACCAGAACCATATTGCTTTAAAGTAAAATGCCTCTCTTCAAAAAACCTTCGTGTGTTTATCTACCAAAAGTTTTCGGATTATTTTGAAATTTTGAGGCTACGCTATATGATGATATAATATAGATAGAATATTTATTATGTTACATTTTACATTATTTTTAAAATTATTACCGGAACATATTTATGTGGAAACTTTCATATTTACATCGTATTTATCTGTAGCGGCTTCAATCGATTAATGTTTAACTAGTTTAGTTATTTAGAGGATATTTAATAACTTGAAATTAATGTTTGCTTTTAAATTTAATCGTTATATCTTTCGATAATGCAAATCTTCGCGTGCATTATGAGATTATATTAAAATATATTTTAACTTAGCCCTCTATGTGTTTAACTAAAAGATTAATCATTTATAAACCGATTTAGTCGAATACCGAACTTCGGTCGATCGATTTTATTCGATCCCTGAGAACGATTTTTGAAGGAAAGATGGCTATCCCTAATTCACAACATTAACTTGATTTCATTTATTTGACTTATGCGCATTATAACGAGTCATTCTACGTTTATTTACATGAATATTGCAAAAAACTCTAAATGGGCACGACTGTATTATTATTGTGCCATTACATGAATTAATTGGTGTTTATATCTGAAATCCAATCTACATTTTACGCACCACATACCAGATTCACAGGAATGGTTAGATGTCAGCCGGCCTCTCCTCATTTATTCGTAGAATCAATATAGCTATATTGTCCGTTAGTGCGATCTACAAATAGCAAAGGGAATAGTAATCTTTGTACCTGAGAGACAATAGCAAGGTCGTTTCCTGTGACGACCTTTTAACAAAATTCCTCGACATTTGTGTAGATTTTAATGTATATGTTTACTGTACGAACGTCACTAAAATTACGGGATGCATTTGCTAAAAAAAATTATAAGAGGGTCAGGAAATGCATTGTGCCAGTGCATACCAGCACAAAAGCGGTGAATTACAAAAATACTTTAGGTGCCGACTACAAAGTGTCGACACTATTATTAAGTCTCTTGACAATAGGTCAAGCGAAACGTACGATCGAGCAGGTCGAGCAGAGCAGTCGCCTATCACCGGCACTTTCTCTGCCACAGCCACTTGTGTACAAAGTCTCAGTCAATCCACAAAATTACTTGAGCATATTATACACGAAGGTGGAAAAATCTTCAACATTACTTATTAGGTACTGAGTGTGTAAGTAATAAGTTTTTAAGTTTGATTTTGTGTGCAAACTCAAGAAAACACTGACTATTTTAAGTTAATTAACTATTTTAAATTGTGGTATTTTCTGGAAAGAAAAGAACAAAAATGTCATGTTCTGATTTTGAATGCGCATACAAGCTATGGTGGATGTCGTGATAACGAGCAGCGCGCTTTATTTTTGTACCACGATAGATACCCATACTTATGAATACTGGGAACTTCCATATGGACATTGAGGACATTAGCTGGCTGTTTCCCAGCAGGTAGACCCGTGGATTGAGGAACGTGTTTTAGATATTTTCTTAGAAAAACACAGATCAAGTTCAGGTGAAGCTGGTTGCCCGCCTAAAATATAGCCATACGACATCTCACACAATTTTAAGATGACACAACCGTTATGCACACACAAATGTAAACTGCAAAGCCTAAACTCGAATGATTATGAAAAGCGCGTCGACTATAGTAGTTGGATTTAGGAATAACAATGTCTGAATTCAGATTTGTTCGAGGGATACTTTTAACAAGCGAAAGCACATTCATCGGAAATAACATGTTTAATAGGAAGAACACCCATTATTGGACTAGAAAAAATACATGCAGAGCGTCAGACGTCTCATTAATAATCAGGTAGTCGTTAAATATCTAGGTGGGAATATATGATAATAAAATAGTTAGACCTTTTTTTTACAAACTAGAATGAACGTTGATTTTTACAGACGTTTTGTTAGAACAACACTTGCTGACGATCTACCAAACGCTGACTGACGATATGGCAAACAAACACTTCGGCATTCGTTTAATTTAACGAATGCTTATTCGATTCTCGCTTTCGTCACTTAGTCGTCGCTATGGTGTGTTGCATTAATCAAAAGGCTTACGGCTTTTGACGACTCAGGTTTGATTTCCGGTCGTTCGTCAAGTGGAGCTGAACGGATGTTTGTAATCGTGTATCTAAAATACATAAGACCAATAACGAACAACATAGCAATATGATATGCTAGAACGTTAGCAAGTATAATGTAATCATTAAATGAATTAAATATTGCTAAATCTTATCATTTGAAACATTTTTACTATAATGTAATTTTTATTGTAATGTCATATTTTTCTAACTATTATTATTTAACTAAGGTTTCTATACAGACTGACATTTTGACAAATAGCAAAAAAATTAATAGTGCTGCTATACATTTTATAATGCGCAACTGTAAAAATATTGATTTCCAGTCATAAAGATCTGACTTGCAACAGTAAACGTCGAGTTATATATAATACGGCGATCTATCTATGGAAATCTCAGATATTCTGATACGGTGTATTTGCCTTTGCCGACATATTATTTACTTGTAACGCTTTACGCAACAGGGCGTAAATAATTTTTGTATCTCAGTGGGACTTTTATTATACGGTGTATTTGCCTTTGCCGACAGATTATTTACCTGTAACGCTTTACGCAACAGGGCGTAAATAATTTTTGTATCTCAGTGGGACTTTTATTATACGGTGTATTTACCTTTTTTGTCGACAGATTATTTACCGGTAACGCTCTACGCAACAGGGCGTAAATAATTTTTGTATCTCAGTGGGACTTTTATTATACGGTGTATTTACCTTTTTTGCCGACAGATTATTTACCGGTAACGCTTTACGCAACAGGGCGTAAATAATTTTTGTATCTTCAGTGGGACTTTTATTATACGGTGTATTTACCTTTTTTGCCGACAGATTATTTACCGGTAACGCTCTACGCAACAGGGCGTAAATAATTTTTGTATCTTCAGTGGGACTTTTATTATACGGTGTATTTGCCTTTGCCGACAGATTATTTACCGGTAACGCTCTACGCAATAGGGCGTAAATAATTTTTGTATCTTCAGTGGAACTTTTATTCGAATTTACTTTATTATTTAATATTACCGCGCAATGGCTATACAAATAATTCGAAATAGATAGGATTCAAATCTGTTTAAGCAAGACCATTTATAAAATTACGAAATTCGCTCAAGAAAGCGACAATTCATAAATTTTTTTTTTCATTCCAGTAAAAATTATGGTTCCGTAGAAAAAGTAATTCCGTATGAATAGGGCTACTTGTGGTTTCTTTTTTAAGTAACATTTAAGTTTACACCATACCTTTATGTATCGTCTCTTTTTAATTTATTATTTCTAAGAATTCTTTAATATTTTTTGTTAATGTACTTTAGAATATATATATATATATATATATATATATATATATATATATATATATATATATATATATATACAAACCTCATCATCTACATTTTTCTACGACATATAATTGTTTGGAATAGAAAACATTTTATTTTTCTTCTCTTATTTTCGTAGCTTCATGTCTGTGCCTACTTTGGGCTCCTAATGTCTTAAGCAATTCTCCACATATTTTATAAATGCCTAAAAACGTCAAATTTTACTTTTGACATTTGGGATTATTCTTTGCTAATACAAAAATTGCTAGTTTATTCTGATTGAACATTTCGTAACATTATAAATAAACATTTTTTTCAAAACAACAATAAAAATCGTAATACCTTCTTTTTTTCACCTTTAAATATTAGAAAAAATTATTTTATCCAATTTTGTTTCAAGAACTTATGTCCAAAACTATTTAATATTATATTTTCCCACCAATTAGCTATCTGAAATTTCATTCGATCCAAATTTTAATATGTTCAATTTTCATTCTATATTACGTTAATATGAACGCAGAAGTTTAAACGTAATTATCTTATTCATATGCTTTAATATACCACTTATTTCATGCAGAAATTAACGAAAATTAAAATATAACCTTCTAAAATATAATTCACCTATTTCATTTTTATTTTTTATTAACTTGAATAAAATAATTCACTCAATAAAATTTTTCCCAACTAAATGAGACTACGTGATATAGTATTATTTCTACTTTATTTAAATTCTTCACCACAACCTAGGTTTCGTTGTATGACAACATCTTTAGGTGGGCTATTTATAAAGATTCTATACAATTTTAAAAAATATATAAATAAAAAGATTCTTTAAAAAACCTAGGTAAAGAATTTAAATAAAGTAGAAATAATACTACAGAACGTAGTTTAATTTAGTTGAGAAAAAATTAATTATAATTAATTTCTACAAAATTAATGCCAAATTAAAAATTCAGAATTCACTCAAGTTAATAAGGATAAATACATTTATGTCATCTTATTTGATAACCTAAAAGATAAAATTAGTAACAATACATACATAACTTTTCAACCACAGGTGATTCACCGTACCTACACGGGTTCCGCGGGCGATGAGTTGCATCACAGCGGGTGGAACGTCTGTTCAAGTTGCCACGGCGATGCCGCTCTGCGTCGAGATAAATTGATTATGCCTGCTTTGCATTCTGGAAAAGTCTACGTTATCGATACAGGTACTGATCCCAGGAAACCAGCCCTTCACAAGGTTTGATTGTTTTGTATTTACAATTGAAATATATTCTCTATATTATAAGCAAAATTTTAATTGTTTTGTTCGTATTTTCATATTATGTTCATAATATTTCACGTTTACTTGATAATAAGGTCATGAGCAGATTTTTAAAACGCAATTCAACGTTTTCAATAAAACGAATTGTTATCAATAATTATAAACAGTAAAGGTGTGCGAAGATATATGACTGAATATATTTTCACTTGGTGAACATCTGACTTAATAATTTTTTTTTGGAATTCTGAAATAACTTACCCTACACCCCTTACAACAACTAATTTATTATAAAAAGACCAATTCCTATTACAAAAGAAATATATATATGTATATATATAAATATATATATATATATATATATATATATACATATACATATATATATATATATATATATATATATATATATATATATATACGCGTTAATGTATAACAAATAATACAACTAATAATGTTATATTTTCGAGGGTGGGAAAAGAAGAAGACTCAATGTAACATAAGTTTAAGTCAAAATATATTCATTGTTTATATCAAGTTTGTCAGAAAAGTCAGAACGCATTTCGATGCAGACTGGGCTAATTCATTATTGAGGTATCTACTAGAATTATTTACATTTGTTATTGTTATGTGATTTGAAACTTGAAAATTGTAAGCTTATTTCACAAAACAATTTAGCGATATGTTTAAATTTTAGATTTTATAGCAAGGTTAGGGGTGAGCGGGGTTGAAACTATCGATTTGAAGTCATTACTGTGTAAAACTGACAAAATAAAGCTGATTGTTTTAATTTACATACTATTCAAAGTGAAATTTCATGTAGTTTTTAAATCTATTCTACAGTTCTGAAAATGTCAAAGTTTTTCATTAATAGTCATTTTTATACATGAAGACGGAAAGGCACAACCAACCCCGCCTTGGGGGCGAGTAGTGCCGACGCTGATGTTGGTTATGCCGTTCACAATCTGTATATTTTGATAAAAACAAATTTCTCACTCAAAAAAAAGGAACAACATTGTTTAAAATTATGGTTCAATAGTTAAAAAGTAGAAAAATTATATTTTCATGAATTGCTTCTTTTTAAAGCAAAATGAAACGAAATAAAAATCAAAGATATTTCTTTGTGAAGGAGGAAACTGATGCTTTTCGAGAACTTCGCCGAGTTTTACAAAAAACATTATTATATTATTAGCTTATTGAAAGACGTTGCATGACAAACGCTCGTTGATAGCTGGGTTTCTTGGTTATTGATAGCTGGGTTTCTTTACATAAAATCTATAAACCACTCGTTACTAGCCATACTATTACCATGACATTATGGTGGAATATTTTTTTTGTCAAATTTTATCGCACATTCATAAGCCAGTTTTCACACCTCCTCTAGTAAAAGGCCAAAGTAAATGAAGTCTTATATAACATAGTCTTATATACAACACTGAGGGATACAGGAGTTTATCCTTTTTGTGTTGTGCCACAGTTTTCAGTTTACGTCCATCCTCAATTACCGCATTGGTAGCTCTTTGAAGAAGCTCCGGAGATGTCGCCCCTCTATTTTTTGCATTGGGAAGTCACCATCCAGTCAAATACATACATCTGTTATAACCTAGTTTACTAGCATCCGGCGAAAGAACTTTCAACCCCATTGTGAAATTAAACATTTTGAATTTTATCTAAAAAAATAAATATTAGTTATATTGTATGCAAAATGCAATAAACTATGTGATTCTCTATTAAATTTACCCCATTAAAGCAACATAATAACATGAGTAGCTCTAGAAATTAACAAAATTGACCAAAAGTTATGAACACGAAGATATTTACTAACGTGTCCTGAAAACACAAATCACGCGCTCCTGTTCAGTCCGCGTCGCCGGTGCATTTAAAATGACTGTCAGCAGAGTACGGTCGTTGTATATTTAGAAACTATAGCTATCTATTTTTGTTTTAGAGATATTACCATCCGCATAACTTACCCGCGGTATCTACAGGCCCGCTCTCCCCTACTTTACTTACGTAAAGGGAAGAAGTGTCAAGTTTGTGCAAAGTTGCGTAAAGTTTACGGTAACAATTAAAACAGCAAAATCAAGACACTAATTGAATCAAACACAAGTCATATGACATGAGTGATTACATAAATATTGGCCATCCGTCATACAATCATAAAATGTTCACAAGCACTTGAAGAAACTAATAACTAAGCTCGATATTTGATTTCGCCGTGAAGGGAAAGAATTTTATGGCGCATATAAACGCTTGCGCTGCGCTTGTTAAACGAGATGAAAACGATCTTTTGAGGCGACTAAGAACTAGTGACGGGTAAAGGATTTTTTTATAAAAATATCATGCCAAACGATCTTGGTTCCGATATGACTGTTTGCCTTAAACACATTGATCTCAAAAGTACACATTCATGAGGTATGCTCTCAGTGCAATAGAACTTTGTGTTTACCGCGCCCCTACCATTGAACCAAATAATAAATTAGAATGTACACTATCGCTTATTAGACAGTTTATACTAAATCCAGAAACATTCAGAGTTCGTTAATAGTGAAGGAGGGCTATTTTATTACGACAACGCGAGACTACATGTTAATACTAAAGGAGGGCTATTTTATTACGACAACGCGAGACTACATGTTAATAGTAAAGGAGAGCTATTTTATTACGACAACGCGAGACTACATGTTAATATTATCGAACGTCAAAAATTATTGAAGTTTGGATATGAAGTGCTGTCACACCACCTGTAATCGCCTGTTTTTAAGCCGTCATAATTCCACTTGTTTCTTGCTCTTGAAAACTTCTTACGTGGTATTACGTTCATGACACCATAAATTGGCACCTTGTTCAGTTTTAGGTCGATAAAAGCTAATGCTTCAATGAACGAGGAACTATGAAGCTCTCTGAAATGTGGCAAAAGATTCTTGAACAAAATTGGTTGAACTTTTTTATTCATATGTATAAACGACATTTAAAAAGTAATGGCTGGAACTAAAAACTAAATAAATTAAATAATAACTAAAAAAATACACTATGACTTCCGATAACCTATGACCTCAATACCATTAAATCACCCGTAATTTAGGGTCTCGGATGAACTCGCTAAGATACTCTAGAAACTAATGATGATATTTTCATGTCGTTATTAAAAAAAATATTTATTATATTAAATGCATTTCTCAAAAATAATGTAAATACCGGTATCTCAGTGCGGATTATAAAACTATACATTTTTAACGTTTGCTTATATCGCTGCCAATTAATTAAATAGTAAAAGATTTTCTAAATAAGGTTGATTAATTCTGTTTGTCATGCCAACCGGACTTCTGAAATATAATTTACACTTTCATTCTAACCATCCATTGACTTTTGCGTGATGCGCACAGACACAATTTTTCGAAACATTTAATAAAAACAAATACTTTATTCACAATTAAATGAAACTACGTGATGTAGTATTATTTCTACTATCTTTAATTTCTTTACCACGACCTAGGTTTCGTTGTATTACAACATCTTCAGGTGGGCTATTAGCAAAGATCTTTGTTAATATCTCACCTGAAGATGTTGTAATACAATGAAACCTAGGTCGTGGTAAAGAAATTAAAGATAGTAGAAATAATACTACATCACGTAGTTTCATTTAATTGAAAATAATTAATTTCTACAAAATTAACGCCAAATATATTCAAATACTTTATTTTTCTCTGTAAAATTAAAGTAAGCAAAGTAATAAGTGAAAAATATTATTAGTATATCTAACTCTATACTCGCTATCGTTATATACCTGTGCCCAATGCTCATTACTTACTGACGAAGTTAAAAACCGAGAAATTGATTGCTGCAACCAAATGATTAGAGATTATCCAGTTATTATCATAGGATATCAGCTGCTTGTCGTTTTCATGCTACTGCACATGTGTCATTAGGTAGGGTGCCCAACTACTTACCGTACTGTTTATTGCAATCACATGTTTTCGAGAGTCTTATGCGCCACGTTGTTTTGTTTATAGTCAACAATAATAAAACGTTGTTAATATTAATATATTTCATTCTTAGATTTGAAGATTTGAAGACAATAAACAAAACTTAATATTATTCTTAGTTATAAGAAAAAAAATACATTTTTTTAATTAAGATAAATTTTATATTTAAAAGTACGTTTTACAGTTAAAATAATATTTTTCAGTTGAATATAATTAAAGAAACAAGTATTGTGTAAATTTTTTATGAAATATTTTTTTTACTATTCAATTTTTGGAGTACTTTAAACTCAAAGCAAATACTCGAGCTACTAGTTGAGAACCCTATCTAATCACACATGCACAGTACCGTGAAAATGACAAGCAGCTGACATGCTGTGTCCTTTTTCAACGAACGGTGTTATACCTAAGTTTCTCTCGTTTTTATTTATCTTTAACAGCTAGAAACCACTATTTGCGGGCATTTTTGCATAGGCAACTATATCTCATCATGTTTAGAAAAAAATAAACTTCAATTTGGTATATAAAACATTAAAATACATTATGTACGTAGATATTAAACGAAATTATATCTGTTTACACCTGGCTGACACTAGGTTGGGGCTAAGTGAGAAATGGCACTTCGAACATTTTTGGTTTCTCATGTATATCTCTCTCTAATAAATTGTATTAAGCTATTGCATAGCTTTTATCTCGGTCTTTGAGCGCGGCGACCGAATCAAGAAATTCCGTAACGAAAATAAACCTAACACACCCACTACGACCGGCACAGCGGTGCGGCGTTGAAAGCCGTGCATCATCTAACGTCGTTTCAGTTCGGCAGACTTCGGCACGGTGTTTGTGTGCATGCGACTAGACGTATGCGTGTAGACTGTACGAAGCTCGTACGGATCGACACGAGCTGCTCCGAAATCGGACGAATACGTAAGCAGCTGTTTGTGAGAAAGTATATAGGTGTATAGGTATCTATCATCTATGTACAACAGTGAATAGCTGTACTCGTAAAAATTGTGTATAAAGTGTTTTAAATATGAATAAACAAAGTGCATTTATTAATGAAGAAAGTGATGAAAAATAGTATAATCGTATAAGTTGATAAAAAATGCTATGTAATAGCTTTACCGCGGCAGTCCCCGAGTGCCACACGTATTTTTATTATCAAAACAAGTAAACGTAATTGTTTAAAAATAATTAATTAATTAAATTTTACTTAAATCAGATCAGATTGTTCCTGATGTCTGGCCCATCCTTTGTAATATAGGATGCTCATGACATGGGCACAACAGCCCAACGTTCGCTTCCTGCGAATGCAAGAACAGTAATATTCAGATATAGCATTCCGGCCATTTTTCTTTTTATAAAGAACGTTAGTATAATACGTTCTGCTTCTCACGTCCTTTTGATTGTATGCGACACTTTATGAGAACACGGTTGTCGTAATTCAAATGGATGATCTGAGGGTGTTGAAAAACTTCGTGCTCATTGCAATAAGAACGGGCCATTTTTAGGTGATGCGTGCAGGGGCAATAAAAATCAAATTTTACCGTGTTAGTCTTGGGAAGGCTGCAAAGTCTGGATCATCAGCTTGCATCTGCACAAAGGCGACCCTTTGAGCTCTTTGTTCTAGTGCTTGAACATGCGTGTTTCTGATATTCAGATAATTGTCAGCATTAACATCGAAACGGCTGCGCGACACAAAGACACATTAGTCAAATGATTTCGACATAACCGAGCAAGCGCAGATATGAGCAAGTCGTAATAACTCATAAGATATATCCTTAATAGTGTTAGGCATTTGGCTTAGTTGCAAGTTATCGCAGTCATCTACCATGCAACGCCGTGATGTATTTGCTACCTTACTAAGGCGTCGTCGTCCGGACCGTCGTGTCGGAGTACAGAATGTGCGTGGTGCGTGTATCATAGATGAGTGAGTGAGATAAAATATGTGAGTAAGATAGAGTAGCTGCGCTCGTGTTTTTGCACTCGACCCCCAAGCCGAGATATCACGAATCATTATGACGCAAGTCACGAGGAGTATGGAGGGTTTCACAGCTTGCTCGTTGTCTCAAAGACGTATTTATTTTGGATAGGGACATTACTTTTAATGTTAATCTTGTATTTACTTTACATTTATAAAAGGGCTATGCATCGCGTGTGTAATATTATACATTTTTAAACTGCAACTGTAACCATATAATGCTCATTTTACTAGTACATTAAATACTCCCCCCCCCCCCCAAACATGTAATTCAATATTATTCTAATTTTAAACCCTGTCGCAATTTCATACATTTAGCCATTGATTTCGATGATGCCCGCTATGCAGTATTTATATACTCATTTCTAATTATAATTTGAGTTACATCTCGTTTACGCCTGGTCTGAATTTTTTTGAGCATTGTCCTTTCGCACGTTCATGTTTTATGTCGCAATTCTTAATTCGGTTCATGACATGAAACAAAACGGTTGAAACATACATGGAGCCGTATCCTAAATTCTAGCCTTATGGCTTTTATTGTCCTAAACCATAAGAGATTGTCACGAAGAACTCTCAACAGGATTTATAAAAAATTGCTAAAAAATTACTCTGACCTCCGACCTTAATGCTCCTAAAATTGTCCAAGATTTCTCCCAAGAAATAGTTTCAGAACTGCGAAGTGAAATATTTGTTTATTCGTCTTTTAGGTTAAGGGATGAGGTATACACACCATGGAAAGAGGAATCTTCGAATCGTCCTTTTTAGCAATAAATTAATTGAAGCCACTACAAAGTTCAGTTACACCATGCCATGGTGCAATTCAAAAAATTTATCTAGCGGGCTCATGGTCACCTCAATAGGTCTAATAAGTGCTAAGTGTTCAATCGAAGGCTGAGTAAAACAAATTACGAATACAAATTTCAATTAAGTTTAAAGAATATTAAAGTAATTTATTAATTAAAGTTTTTCTTTAACCTTTCCACTTATTCAGAATGATACGATGATTTCAAAACAATAATTACGAATTTTTTATTAAAAGGCGACATATACTTGGTTTCAATTAAAAGTTTTGTTACCTAAAATTGATGGTCTAATGACGAAATTATATTCAAATGCGTAAAATTGTTAAAGATTTTATTTAAATATTCGATTGAAACATTGGCATGGCATTTTTAAAATTTTTGTACTTCGTGTATTTTGGTTATTGTACATATACAATATAACCCATTTAAAAAATAGTTTTAAAAAATTAAGACTGTATTTTTGTTTTATTAATACTGATGAGAAGGATCTATGAAACTTATTAAATAATTATGGGATAGTTTTAAAAATTGTACATTTATCTACTAGACTCAAATTGTATTCAAAAACAGCAATTTAATTTATCCTAAATAATATAATAATAAACATACTTTTAATTAGGTAACTTTTAATAAAAAGGAAGGAAAAGAAAAATAACCATTATTTACCGTATCATATATATATATATATATATATATATATATATATATATATATATATATATATATATATATATGTATATATATATATATACATATATATATATATATATATATATATATATATATATATATATATATATATATATTGAATTAAAAGTAGCTGTCACAAATAGTTTTTAGATATGATAATTATAAAGATGCCACTAATAATACAAAAGTTTGGCAAGCAAATTTATGACAAAGTGTTAGTAAAAACCTTATGTTTGTTGAGGGTGTAATATGAAAATCAGGCAACTATGAAATATTACATTACTTTAAATAACTACCTAAAATAGCCTCCGACCCTTGAATTGTATGTGGGCATCACTCTCTATTTATTTAGTTAAATTTTGGAAAAATGTGTACGCTTTCCCTAATTTTACCCCACCGCTACAAAGAAAATAAAGAACATATCAAGTTCCACTATTGGTTTTTTAATTAAAAGTTTGCACTATTTCCGAACATTTTACTTTCTGGTCAACCAGAGAACTCATTTAATTACGACATATGAAATATACTGCTTTTATGATAATACTAATTTATAATTGAATATACTGATTTTTAGGAAATTTATTATAACTGTGACAATTTAGCAATTAATCTCAGCATTTCGTTTGAAATGTACACCAGAATATTGTTTAAATATACAGATGTTAAATTTACAACCCTTTGTGATCTCAATAATTGGCTCAAGATAGCATAGTAAAATTAAATATGACAAACATTAGCACGAATATAGCAAAAATGTTTGTATTTACATTAAAATTTCAATGCTAGTTATCGATGTACCAGTACCCACATCCAAACAGGCTGTAAGAGAAAATGTGTTTCAGGTAATCGAAAATTCTGAAATCAGTAAGTGTGACGTTAGTTTTCTCCATACAACTCACTGCCTAGCTTCAGGTGAAATAATGATATCATTCATGGGAGATAATGAAGGAAATGGGAAAGGAGATTTTCTCCTTATAGATGGCAAAACTTTGAAGGTAAAAGGTTAGTGAAAACTATTAATTTTGATGTCCATACTATAAAACATTCTATTAAATGTCTTTAATTACTTTATTAACGAATACATTTTGTTTAAATTTTTAATTTCTTAATACTCTAATGTTTGATTAATGAAGAGTGGCAAATAGTTTTCTGTAGTTTCCAATATTAGCTCAAAAATCTACTTATTTAGGAGTTATTTAGGCTTTACTTTAGTAAATTATTTCTTTTCTTATCAAAAGTTTCGGTAATTATAAATTGTTTTGAATATAGTGATATAAACGATTAATGCTTGAAAAATGTTTAGGGAATGAATTTGAATAATTAAAAAGATCCAGTGAAATTGTCCAAAAACATAATTTTGTAATGAATGGTTTTTTAAATTCAACTCTTTTAGAAATTTTGTTAAGGGTCCTGTCTTGGGTGATTTACCAAGTTGACCCAATCGAATGGTTACGCTAAATCCCATCAATACCATAATCTTTGCAAAAATTGTAATATCTCGTGAACCGCTTATACTATAGCTACATAACAAAGTGCTTACAAAATTTTTAGAGAACTAAATATTTATTACCATTTCCTTTTCCATTTCCAAAAATGGTATGGACCATTTTTACACCACCTACTATTTGCGAGTTCATGCAATAAAATTTACCGCAATTAATCTTTTTAAAATGGTTTCGCAATGTGGTGAAGGTACATTAAAATTATTCAGTAATCCTGTGGAGCACCAAATCAAATTTTCTACAACTTCTCTCATTAATGCCTTTTTCTCAAAACAAAGTTTCCAAAAAACAAAACATGATATATGACAAAGAGCAGTTTTGGCTACAATTTCATTAAGTTTTTATCGGACTTCAAAATAGGAAATCATGATTTAGTTTAATCCATAGTGTTTAGTGGAAATTATAACTATATATAGTGCAAATATTAACTATTTATTATATTAAAAGCTCATAAAAGATAAAACCAGTGTAATAAAAATAGTTTTTCCAACTATGTCATTAGTTTTTTCCAAAATATTTAGGTATTAACGCATTATAACTCGTAAACGTTTTATGAAAATGGCTCTATGAAGGAAACTATAGACAATTTGATGGCCTATAGAAAATAAATATTATTTTTGTCATAATGTCAATGATCCACGAGATATTAAGCTTGAAAGTTTTCACAAAAAGGGTGAATTTAGCATAATCTCTAAAACCAGGCTAAATTGATAAATTACTCGTCTGTAAATAAAACGTGACTCTTAACAAGATAGAAGACTACCAAAAAAAAAAATTAATTAAAGTGACCATGCAAAATAAAATACAGTTTACTGATTTTTAGGTAGAATTTTGATGCTACTATTTAAAGTAAATTACATTTTCCAAATTCAAAATGGTGAACTGAAACAGCAGATGAATTTTTCCGGTCACCTTTCATGGCGCCATTGTAAATAAACTGTCAAGTTCTTGAATTAATAATATGTTTGATTGATGTCTCGATTACAACATTTTGTTATTGAAATTTCGACTGAATTGGACTTGATAATTATGCATATAATTTTGTTAATATTTATTAAATAATATCGTAATAATTATTTAATTAATATGTGATTCTTAATAAAATGTTATAATGCTCTAAATTATTTATAAATTTTTTTGAACATTTTCCAATTTAACTTTGAAATGGTAACTTACCAGAATTTGACACGAGTAGCATTTTTTTAAATATTTTTTTTGCTCCTAAATTTGGTATGCTTATCATTAATAATTAAAATAATCATAAACATATATCACCCTTAATTATATTTTTAGTATCATTTAAGAATTATTTAATAAGAGTTCGGAAACTGTTCAAACTATAAAACGTTTAAAAAAATTTTGTAATTTATTAATCGTTATTCAATTACTTCTTTCTACATTGAATGTAAAGTCATGTAAAATAAACAAATACTATTAGACGTAAGTAAAGACACCTTTATAGAAGGTTAATATAAAATTAAACTCTTTTCAGGAACATGGACAAAAGGTAAAACGGCTAAGTTTGGTTATGATTTTTGGTATCAACCTTACCATGATATCATGGTCTCCACCGAGTGGGGTGCACCCAAATATTTAAGAACGTAAGATTACATTATTTTAGTCTTTTCTAGTTGAGGTGTGTGCGTGAGTGTATATTGATGTATGTATGTGTATATATATATATATATATATATATATATATATATATATATAAGTATGTATGTATAAATCTAAGTATATATGATTAAATATAAACAAGTCGTGAGAAAGATATCTTCTTGTCCACCTTCCATTACACGCTTTACAATGACAGTATAATAGAATAGTAGGGTAAAAAAAACTGTCTACAAATTGGAAATTGCATTTTCCATGTATTGTAGAAAACGTATGTATAAAAGAATGAACTCTTTTTGAAATAAATTAAAAAATATAGAAAACATAGAAAAGGTGGGTTGGTAAGTATAATAGCAGTAAAGGATTTTACTAAAATGATTATTTTTTATGAAAGCTGATTGGAAGATGAATAAACCACCTTAAATAGCTTTGTAATACCAATTGATTTTTTTAATGTGGTAACGTGGGCTTTTTTTTACGTACTCATTGTCAAATTATTAAATTTTTACAGAAAACAGAATGAAGTTTTTTATTTTATTTTCTACTAGTGGCTGCTTCGGGACGGATGTAGCGAACCCAGATCGCTACGGGCGTTCGTTAAACTTTTACAAGTGGTCCACTCATGAACTAACCCAGACAATCAATCTCGGCGTGGAAGGCACAGCTCCGCTGGAAGTCCGCTTTTTGCATGATCCGAAAGCCGATGAGGGTTTTGTCGGATGTGCCGTCTATTCGAAAGTCTTTCGGTAAGTTGATTGATATTTCTGTATTTTACACTATATTAATTCATGTATATTCGCTTAACAATTAGCACATAAGGCAATACGCGTAAGGCGAACTTATTTATAATTAATAAATTGCTACTTTTTGGTAATAAAATAATATTCGAGAACGAAAGTCTATAGTATTCGGAACAAAATACTACTTTTTTTAAAAAATTGTTCAAATATTGCAAAATATAAGTTTTACTTAATCACCAATATAAACTACGCCTAATTTTTACATGATCATGCATTCTAAATATTCCGGCTCTACTTTTGAAAGTAGATGAGTGTCTATAAATATTTTGAGGATTTTCACAATAATTTAATGTAAGAAAAGTGTTTTTTTTAATTATTTTATTTATTTGATGCAAAAGAGAATCTAAGTATACTCTTGTAATTTTTATGTATTTCTTTCGGCCTTTCATCTTCTAGTTGCTCAAGAATATCCAGTTGTCAATAGGTTTTTTTATAAAAATAAACGACCATGACGATCCGGCGCAGAGCATCACATAAACAATATAAACGAATGAATTAGATAATTCACTACTTGTTTGGAGGGGAAGAAATGGCCGGAAATTAGTTATATCACATTCAAAGACATCATTTGCTAGGGATAAATGTGATGCAATTTTAAGTCACCATTACTGCATTTTAAGTCATCATTGCTGTTAATATCACAACAGCATCAAGGCAAACGAAATCGAAAATCGTATAGACTGGAAGCTCTATGTGAAAAGTTCCATTGCTTTTAAATGCTCTTGTCAAAATATGTGGTGCAATCAAAAGCGACAAACTGTTTCTCTGGATTTTAATATATGACAGAAATTGTATATATTTAAGCAATGGTTGAATATATACGATTTCATTCAATTTAATTCATTTACATCTTAAAAGATTCAAACAAATTAAAAATGCTCATTTCAAAACTATTGTTTCGTCAGGTTCACAAAATTCCTCCTATACATAAAAGTTAAGCAACGATATTAAAAATTTGACGGGGCAGAGTTTCCTTTAAGGTAATAAATGCATAGAAGTAAAGTAAATGTCACGTAATTATTCCCAATTGCGAGTCTAAGGGTTTATAAAAATCATACGTATCGACCTTAAGATAAGATTGTTTAAATTGTGGCAATATAAACAAAATCACCTTCATTGTACTAAAAACAGGATGATATAATGACAGAGTTAGTAGGTTTTGGAAAAAGTAACGTAGTTTTAGTGTAAAAATTTATACAATAAAACAATTTTTGTGTTACAAAAGCCTCTGTTATATCACGGAAGGTTAAATTGACTTTTTAAAAACAATACTTTAATTTAAACTAATTTATTATGAAAGAAAATAGAAATATACAGAGATACAGAGATGTTTCTAGTTCAAGTGTTACAAGTGAAGTGTGTCTCTTATATTTAATCATTGAGTATTTATAGTCGGCCAGATAACGTACAGATAATGTTTGAAAACAAACTAATATTTTAAATATATTACTTTGACTAGTTAACAAATACATGCTTTTGGTGATATGGACTAATTATTGGAAACAAGATTAATACGATGCTTACTTAGAAACAAATCGTCTACTTATTTGTGGGGATGATAACCAAAACTGATTACAATGTAATTTATTATAAAAGTGTAGTTATCTATAATAACATTTGGCAACCGAACAAAATGCAATTTTACTCTGAAGCAGATCGTTTACTTCATTTATGGAAGTGATGACTTAGATTTATTAGGAAGAGTGGTATCTAACATTTACGAAGGAAGGGTATCTAACACCTCTTTATAGTCGCTTTTATTTTCATTTATACTGTACACGATAGTTACCAAGTTCTGAGCCAGATACCTCAATATCCATCAGGACACAGTACCCTACAGTTAAAGCGCTTTGCAGCTATTTAGACACCCCTATAACACACCTTTATCAAATGCTTTAAGTCTGATAAGCATTTGCGGAGATGATTATATATGATTGGAAATTTCAAGTTGGAAGCTCTTGTTCTTATAATTTGTTTTTATATCTTATTTCGCAGCTTATTCACTAACTTGTTCAATTATGGGTCATTCAATAGAAAAGTTGCAAATGTGAAATTTATGTATTTGTATTTACAAAGATAAATTTATTTCAGTGTACACGTTTTGGTAAACACGTAGTAGACTCTACACATGTATTATAACGATAGCTGTAACTCCTGAAAATATTAAATATTTTCCAATTCAGGATTTTTCTTTAGCTTCAGAAAACAGATTTTGTTTTACGATTGGAAAATTGATTATAGGATATGATTTGCTTTCAAATCTTTATAAAACTCCTTTGGTTGTGTTGAACGCAATTTTGTCTTTATAAAAGCAATTGGTCCATTATTAGGTGAAGTTAGAAGAAACATACTTATTTTGTTATGTAGATTTCTACTTTTTAATTTTAATATCAAAAATTACTATATCTTTATCTACCATCGCCCCATAAGCTAAATCCAAGGTCAGTGTATATATTTATATGTGTGAATATATACACGGACAAATTCACAGGCACGAACGCTCACACGCACTCACGCTCACACTGCATAAGTGGATACACACACACACGCACGCGCGGTCCTGTGCGCTCGCCCTCATGTATATATACATATATGTACTATATTTAGTCCAGATGCCCCCGTGTACATAAATAAATATAATAATATCAATTAGCTGTTCAGAGTCGAATTGAAGATACAAAAATTAATAATACGCTATTGCGTATATATAATTAATAACATATTATAGAGCGACACAGATATATAGTCTATTGTGACAGGTAAATTGTGATATTCAAGATCTATAATAATTCATATTATGTCGTATTTAAGACAATAAATGAACATTTTTTACATTTATTCTTAGGCATATTTACATTAGTTAAAATATTAAAAAAAATAAACACATTTTTAACAATGATGCAATCATTGAAAAAAAAATACATCCATATTGAGAAAAACACTATTTAAAATCTGAAGTTGTCTAAATATTTAATACAATTTGATAACCATTTGACGAACTAAATTCTTTTTAAATTTTTGTCAAATGTTTAGTGTGCGTGGAGACCTAAGTTATGAAAAATGTAACTTAAAAAAATATTGGTATTTTTTTGCTATTTTTTGCTCGTCACTGGTTAGTATCATTTTTGCTTCACGTTTACAAACATCAATCCAGCCCCGCTTGACGAATGGCCAGGAATTAAACCCAATGGCCAGAACCCCACTGTGTGCTATCAAATACCATAAACCTTGTGATCAATGTTACACAATACAGAAATGACTACGAGATGAAAGCGTAAATCGAAAAAGCATTCATTTAAAATTAGAAAGTCCTTAGAAATTACTTAGTCGCGTGTTTCTCGTCCTTCCGAAAATTTAAACAAATTCCACACCTAAGATCATCACGAGGTAAATAATTATAACTATGAAATTATTTAAAAAAGGGCTTTCAGTAATTTCTTTGAAATTAAATTGAATTATTTACAATCAGCATTGATTAAATTTATTATTAAAGATTAAGATGTAATAACCAGAAGAAAATAATGTCATATATTAATTCTACACCACAAAAGCTAGTTGTCAATATCATAAAAAATTGTCACCACTCATTACCATATTTTCAAACTTTTTCTTAACGGGTTGTAGTTTAAGAAGGAAGTACACTGAATTGCAAACTTCCTGTAATTGTTTTCCAAATAAATGTTCTTTTTAACCTGACCATATTGTTTTTTGTGTGTATTTGAGACAGAGTCTCTTATTTCCGAATTTATGCAGTATGTACTTTTTTAAAAGTTATACTGTGATTAAACAAAAATTGTAGATAAATTTAATTTTAATAACCAAAATGGATACCGCAGTTTGTCTAAAACTAGCGCTATATTTTGTAACAATTACATTTAAAAATTAGAAACAACTCTCTGGTATAATTAAATTATTAACCGAACCAAATATATTTATGTCTCTATCCTTTTAGATTTTTTAAGAAACCGGATGGAACCTGGGATGTACAGAAAGTAATTGATACTCCACCAAAAATAGCATCGAAAAATGGAGAAAAAACAGAAATTACTGGCGAGTACATTTTTACAGTAAATATTATTTACAAAGATATAATACTTCCCAGACATTCTACCTAGGAGTAATGCAGTTTATAAAGTTATTTAAAACCACATATTTGATATCGCATGTATTAGTTTTATTATGAAAAATTAATTACTCATTTTTAAAAAATATGTTATTGTGAAAATCCCTTTAATAAATTTAGAAAGATTATTTCCACAGCATCTTCTGATATAATTTAAGAAAACATATGGTTTATATAAACTAATCACTATAAAGCAGCACTATATTAATAAATAAATATTAAAATAAATATAATTGGAATGTATACCGTTAAAAATGTATATTTAATCAAATGATACGCTCTTAATAGTTTGGTTATTTCTGGCTAAAAAGGTAACAATTTAAACATTTTATTTTAACCGTTTATTGGCAACAAATCATTCACTATAATTGAAAGCGGCAATTTAATAAACTCACATAGTAGGCAGTTACAGTCATTAATAGAAATAACATGTTATGTTTTATTGTGATTTCTCATTAAGTAATGGAAGCAGATAAAATAGAGAGCGGTTCCCATATATTTTCCGGTGATTCCATATTTTTCTTGCATTAAATTTATTTAATCATTATCGAGTTACAAGTTTCCAAAAATGGTCGCCCACTTGTTGCCATTGATAAAAATTACATTGGGTAGAATGGAATAAATTACCAAGTTTGGCAATGTTGCCAGTAAGAACTGTAAAGTTATATTGTGTGAAACATACTAAGATAAAAAAATTAATGTGCGCTTTAAAATTATTTGCTGAAACCGTAAAATCAATAAAACTAAAAAAAAGAATAATTCAATTTTATTAATTTTTCATGGATATGGAGTGGAATAATATTTTCCACAATACAATAATTTCCAATATGTTTATCTGTGCATTTCATATTTCAAATTATATTTCGATATAGAATGTTTACTTAAGAACTACTTTTTTCTTTTTCACTTTCGTTTTCATAGTTCAACTCTAAAGAAACCAACATATAGAATACGTTTTTAAAATTATTGGATTGGCTAAAAAGTAATGAACATTTTTTCGAAAATTATTTAGGAAATATAGTAACATCCTAGAAGTTTCCATGAACGAAGATATATAAAGGGCGCGATACGCTATCACTAATTCACACTTCTGTTAACACACATAAAATATGGACGACATTAAGACGAATGTGAGACACTGTCTACGAGTACCGATCTACTCACTTTGCTGCCGAAGTTACACGTAACGTATGTCTACGCGTAGCTCCTGAACTATATCTGAAGCTACTGCAAAAAGATGGTTCCAGCGGTTTCGCAGCGGAGATTATTCCCTGAGTGATCAAAAAATTATCGAAAACAGTAAATAAAGGAAATTTCGCAAAATTTACCTCCATGTGTCAATCTTCTTCTTTATCAAGGTCAAAGGCCTTTTAAATAATCATACCTGCACTTCTATAATCTGGATTTCAACTATTTTTGTACTATTTTTAACCGACTTCAAAAAAAGGAGGAGGTTATCAATTTGGTTATATCTTTTTTTATGTTCGTTACTTCAGAACTCCGTCATTTATTAACCAATTTGGAAAATTATTTATTTCTTATTTGGGAGAATATACTCTACGTTTGATTCCATTTAAATTTGAAGAAAAAATTCCACCTTTAAGGTGAAAAAATAGGCGATGCAATTTTTGAAGTGCTCAAATTTTATTTATTTATAAGTAATGTATCTATGAGAAAATATACATATAAATAAATGTATATATATATATATATATACGTATATATATATATATATATATATATATATATATATATATGTATACATATATATATGTATACATATATGTATACATAATGTATACATATATATATATATATATATATATATATATATATATATATATATGTAGAACAAAAAAATTGGGGAAGAAAGTTTACATTGGGCTTAAAATTTAGTTAAAATTTAGTAATTATCAAAATTAATTTCTTGTGGTAAGTTGAGCCACTATGATAAGACCGATTTAAATAAGTGGTTCTAACTTTTAATGAAAGTGGTACCATCGAACTGATCCGATGCTGATGCCGGAAGGTAGACACTAGAACTCCGAAATAAAACATCGTATCCTAGTCGTGTTTGAGCTTATTGGAATTATCATGGGATGCACTCTGGCTATATATCATTTTAATGGTATTATTGCTTGTTCAAATTGCGCTTCTTGAGTTGTATATTGTGTGTAGCCTTGATTGTCGGAAGACAGATTTTGTTAT
The DNA here is from genome assembly GCA_039881145.1 of Druceiella hillmani. Classification (NCBI taxonomy): domain Eukaryota; kingdom Metazoa; phylum Arthropoda; class Insecta; order Lepidoptera; family Hepialidae; genus Druceiella; species Druceiella hillmani. Next base: position 21,485,937 of record JAYKKI010000015.1, on the reverse strand, counting down.
TTCCATCAACGATCCGTTGTCGTATGGTCGATTTAATATTTTATTGGATTTAATAATTTTACAAAACTATGCCTTTCAGACTTCTGATACAACTTAATGTAATTAATATACATATGCCTTTTGCAAAGTTTCTCATTCGAGGGTAGTTTGTGGACAGTGATCGCCCAACTCAATATTAGAGGCAGCATACGACGCTCCACATCTCTTTAACCCCTTACTGCTTGAAACATTGTACTTAATGGAGATATGGGTATGCAACCATTACTATACTTTAGCTTAGAACCAATAGTTTCGTCATCAAACTTTACGTACACGGCTTCTGGTGGCTTCCCATCCTCCCTTTGATTTCTCCTTAGGGCAGGCCTTTGATTTTTTTATTATGCCGATAGCTCCATTCACTAGCCGTTCAGAGGCAGCAATGTTGCGTCTCAACATCACTCACAATTCGATGCGAATTGTTATCGATGACAGAAAACCACCACGGTTATTGACGTTTTTGGGAATTACGTTATCTGGTGGTTTTCTACCATAGGTTGCTACTTTGAGAGACTCATCCATTTTGTTGATTTGATAAGTTTAGTGCAACTTTGCAGTTTCTTTACTTATTTTGTCATTGTAATCGTTCACTTGCCTGACCATAGGAAAAGTACGAACGGCGACTTCATCCGCAAATTCGCCATTTAATGGCATGTGCCACATTTCACATGGTAACACCAGCTGAGCCGTCCTCAGTTCGCCTACCCGTAAGCTGTTCAATAAATCGATGAATTCGGGGTCATCTTGCTGTCGCATATTTATGGTCAGTTCACAAAAAAAACTGATGCCATAAATTAACCTCCGCTGAGAACCAGGACGGAGGAAGTTGAAATATGTGACCAAAGACCAAAATGTTAACTCCGCCGAATAATTGGTTGTTGTATTTCTGAAGTCTTAGTTGAATTATTCATAGGTTCTCATAGGACACATATATATTTTATCTATGAATAGCCAATTTATATGGCGCCATTTATGCCGTTCATTCTCGAGTCTTTGTCCTGTAATTTTTTTGTATGTCATAGTATTTTATTTCTCAATAGGAAGCAAAAAATACTGTGTAGCGTTTTGCTAAAAATCTGACTAGTGGCAACCCCGGTTAATAACCACAAAGTTAGGCTTCAGCAGTATATCTACTGTCAGTGCGTAAAATGCTTATTATGCTCACGACTAATTTCAAGAGATATGATTTACAACTACCTGCACCGTCCATGATAAAAAGTAACGACTGACTTTCTTGTCCATGCAAATCGTTTTCGATTGTCGTTGAAACTTTCTGAAATAACTTCTTCTGCTGGATATTTAATCTTCGAATGCTTCGCAGGAATAGTTCATCTGACATGACGGCTCATTTTCCCAACTCTTCACAAAAGTTATCATCGTCATTTACAATCTGTTCACTGGCACATAACATAGGAGCGTTGCCGACATCAGATTCAGGTACAGCATTAAGCACAGCCGCTTAGGCGACAGTCTGTTGAATAATTTGTTCAAATTGTTCTGGGCTGACGTTACCCTGCAACCAGTGAAGATCTCTTTGGCTTCTTGTAAAACAGTCTTCAGCGGTTTCATTTTCAAACAGTAACTCACCTTCATCGCGGAATAGTATGTGGCATACTACTAAACTGTAATAATACACTTCTTTTTCACTATTAATTGTATAATAACGGGTAAGTAATACTGTCGACCTATTCCTTACATGCATTCTTGTATGTCTTACAACCTGATATACCTCACTGGAGTAATATCTGCAATGCTTAAATTCTCCAGCTCGTAGTAAATTCTCCAGCATAACACATAACGGTCAAAAATATTATTGTAAAAATTTGGTTCGATCACTGTCAAATCTCAGAAGTCTGAATTGTTTCTCCGGTCTGCAACTATTTACAAAAACAGTCTTCCGCGACGAAATTATCAATGACATGACATAATCTGTATGCGCATTCTGGCGCGCTCACCAAGAGCTGACTTAAAATAGTCATTGACACTGAAAATAATTGTTTCCAAACATCACCACCTTGTCTTTTAGCCTTCGAAATAGCATCTCGTATCGCATCACCTGTATCATGTAATTCGCATTTACTCGCATATTTTGCAACGTAGTAGGCCACAGCGGTGAAACTACCATACAGTTACACGTCAATATTTCCCTTCCATATACCTACAAGAACTGTTCTTGTGAGGTTCTTTTCAATAAACTGAATCGTTTATTGTAAGCAAGTGCTTCATCTGGGCCTAGACAAATGGTATTATCACTTGCTGGCTTTGGAAAACCAAAGCGAAAACCATCGTCTTGGTGATTTTTTTGCATGTTGCGTGTGTTTATGAATCTGTAAATCCTCGACTACTTTGTGCAAGACAGGGTCATTAGGATTTAATGAACATGAAACCACCCTTTCAATTACGGTTTGGTACCAAGAGTCTTCAATAGGACCACCCAAGTAATCTTGATTGCGATTTAAGAATCGCATGAGAGTGTTAACACGCCGTGTGGACTATCGTGCTATCACTACTGGATGTTTGCACTAGTTCTAAGAGCTTCGAGAATGTCAGGCGTTCGGCGTCATCAATGTCACGGCTATCGCTAATTAGCAAGGCTTTTATTATTTCTGACCAATTTAAATCATTGTAGAAAAATGTTAAAAACCATGTTGTATTTCCTACATTTCTAATAATTGCAATAAATTTAGTGCAACATTTCCGCCAACATGACACTGATCATCTAATATTTTGCATAATGTTTGCTCTCCATGACCTTGTCGGATCCTACATGATACAAACACATTTGATTTCGCATGAGAATATTCAACAAGGGATAGAGAATAAAATAAATAATTATTTCTGTTGAACTTCTTCTTCCCCGGTTTTGGAAGTAATCAAGGTTTATCGGAAGGAAAGTAAGAAGTAATCAAGGAATTATTACTGGTAATGATGACTGTATGCCTGGTTCCTGGGTTGATGTAGTTTGAATTGTTCTTTGGAGATACTCAATGATTGTGTTGTTGGTTGGAGGGGATCATTGATTTGTATTATCGGCTGGAAGGAATTTCTATTTGATCTATGGTATTATCCTTACTATTTCCGATTGTTGCAATTTTGGGGTAAACGATTGTGTTTGGTCTAGAGATGTATTTAATTATGTTAACGAGAACACATTAAGATTATCCCGAAGTTTCCCTTCTGGCACTTTATTTTTCATTACATATAAATTGCCATGTAATACGGCATGTCAAGCCGTCCAGATCATTAAAACGCATGAAACAAGTGGTACCATTATAGGGAGCTGAAGCACCCTTGGGACCACAAATCAAACAAAAAGTAAGTTTAATTTTCAGCTAAAGTTCTGCAATGTACTGCTACTGAGATGGCGTTTGCTGTAAGTATCCCATTTGAATGTTCTCTGA